>OZ024911.1:61047597-61560097 GCA_964017125.1 Flabesymbios commensalis
GGATTATTTTTCTCTGTAAACATCTTTAATTTTAAGTTCGCGCGCCCTCCAATGTAGGAAAGATTTCTTGACAAGAGTGATGTGATCCATATCGTGGGACAGACTTCTTTGAATGATATATTATTTTATATAACCATGTATTTGTAATATGTCTATATAATATGTTTTTAGTACATGTAAATGTATACAGACTTCTTTGAATGATATTTTATTTTATATAACCATATGGTTGTAATATGTGACAACATAATATGTTTTTAGTACATGTGAATGTATGTGATTTTGCCAATATAATGTTTATTGTTGTGCAAATATTAAAAGTGAAAATCAATTTTGAAAATTTTGACGTAATGGCCCTTTTCGCGAGGCGGGTCACATATTAGTAATAACAAGTACAATATTAAAGCACAGATGAAGAAAAAATACAGAAAAACTACATGAATATGATATGTAATAAGGAAGAATATATAGTTTTGATCACTGATAGCCATATAACACTTATACAACCATATAACACCAAACTATTGTTGCGTTCCAGCACGTTCTCATTAAATAGGCCTACCTGCACGGGCCTACACACATTTTAGCTGGTAAATCGTAAAATGGAATGTCATCGGGGTTGACAGTGGATTGTTCATAACTAGTCCTCAATACGTCCATCTCGTCAGTACCCCGTTCACAGTCTGTTCATATCAAGCTCACGTCCAAGCAAACGCAAAACATTTCTACGATATAAACGCACAACAATTAGTAGAACGCTTGTACAATGCTGGATAAACGTCGAGGTCGTTGGGCCGACGTTGTACCGGGGTGACGCTGAACCTGTACATACATGTACCACGAGACGTGTCTCATCGCAACTCAACCAAACAGTTTTTTGTATCCATTTTCATTTAGCTTGTCTCAGTTTTTGTCCAATCAAAACACAACTTGCGACTAGACGCCAAACCGGACATAACCAAACAATTTTTCACCTGTTGAATTGAGTCGCGTCTAAACGTGTATGCGCGATTTAGCCCTTTAACCGGCAGATTATTTAACCGGAATTTTCACCCACTTGAAGTTGTGTCCCGCTAACACGATCCACAACTTCATGTGAGTGAAAATTATTCAAATTTGACAAAATGGAGGTTGACTATCACCAAACCTTGCTGAATTATGTCACATTTTATCTTAAACATGATTGAAAGTGGTACCTAATGTGCTAATAAAAAATAAAGATCCGAACTGTAAGGGGGGGGGGGTAGTGAGGCTATGATCGAGACAAGGATCGTTACAAGTTTAAAATTAAAGGGCAGTCCAAATCAAAAAGACGACAGCCGAGGACACCCGACCGGTTTGTGTCTGTGTGGACAGTCCTACGACCACGATCTCGTCAATATTAGACGCGACGTAATCAGAACATGAACATGAAATGAACTTTGTTCAGCCATTCATAAAACAGCTTCAGGTCACGTGACGTGCAAGGCTTATGATGAGCAAGTCATGTGACCATGTCAGGATCGTTGCGACCTATGACGCGCAATCGGTAACACTGGAGTGCATGGCATGTTGTCGTCGTAGGAACCAAACTGTCTGCGATTTTTAAAAACTGCCACGACGGTCCTATTATTAATAGTCCTATTATTAAACCTAATTAACGCCCATTGCTTGTGATCACAAATAAAGCTGACGCTACGAATATTCATTTCATAGGCATATAGGCCTATTTCTTATTCTTCTTATCTTCCTTTGGCTTCCTGGGCAGACTGTGTGTGAAACTTCATTGACTTAGCCTACATTGATATAGGGCCTAGTGCATAAGCCTATCTTCTGTAATTTTGAGGAAAAATATTATTTCCGTAAGATTTTGAAAGGTAACCAGCCTAGGCGCCTATTCTGTGTTTTTTTCGATTATTCACATATCGTCTCAAAACGAACATGGTTAAAAGAATTAACTATGAGCTGGGGCGCTAAATGCTCGGATACACGACCTTGGTGCTATGTGATCACGTTGGGGGCACAACTGTTTTCGCTTTACCACATGGGGCTCAATGACAGACACGGCCGGAGTCACTGCCGAGAAGTAACGTGTGTTCATGCCGCACCTTTCTTCTCTCATCATTTACGCCACCGTGTCCATTTTTGTGGACAACAAAAGCCCTGGAATTGCCAGTGAAAACAAGCCGCACGCCTCCACGCCTACCCGCCCGGGTGCGACGCGTGCCGCACCGACCTGCGATTTCAATTTGTGGACGACAATAGGTGAAACAGCGGGGTGGCGAGTGAAGACGCGTGGTCGCCCAGCAGTGGGTCCGGCACCTGGCCCCAACCCGGCGAACACGAGTCGCTGGACCACCGCTGGGTCAGCGTCGCAGACGCTGGGCCAACATTAGGCCAGCGGTGGTTCGTCGCCCCGTGTTTTTACTGGGAACTCATCTAAATAATTCTCCAATATGTTCCACCTTCTCGGCCTGCTGGGAGGCCTATTTGGGGAGCGATGTGCCGATGAGAGGACCCTTCTGGGGGCTGAGTGATACCCCAGCTGCAGACGCCGGCCCATCTTTGCCTCAATGCTCGGGCAATGTCTGCAAAGTTTCCCCAGCATTGAGACAGATATGGGTGACAATAAAAGTTTCTTAGACAGATCACAGCCTGTTGCTCTGTGTGTGATATATCGTACACAATGAGACACAAGTCCATAAATATGTCACCAGGTTAATATATTATGTACTGGTTGGTCTCTCCCCGACTGAATCAAAGGTAAATATTACAATTACCGCTGATTAAGGTCAGCAGAGTCCTTTGAGATCACTGGTTGAAGATGAAACAACACCGACGAAGGCAGGGTTATGAAAATGCCGGGTGTTTTACGTGTAGTATTCCATAACCTAAAGGTACTAATATTGAAAAAAATATTTAGAAAGAAAGTGCTCTATAATCGTCACTACTGGATTGTCAGTCGATAATGTATACTTTGTTTGTGAGAAGGTTCAGTTTAAGAACAATACGTGATTTAATAGCAGATTATAGGAGCTGCTAACTGTTGTTAATGTGTGACACTCTGTCTTGTATTGAAGCTGGCATGTTAAAAATATTTTTTACAATGTGGGCACCTTTAACTAGCTGGAGGGAAAAGCTAAAGGACAATGTTAGGGCTAATGGGTTAGTGAGTGAGTGAGTGAGTGAGTGAGTGAGTGAGTGAGTGAGTGAGTGAGTGAGTGAGTGAGTGAGTGAGTGAGTGAGTGAGTGAGTGAGTGAGTGAGTGAGTGAGTGAGTGAGTGAGTGAGTGAGTGAGTGAGTGAGTGGGTGAGTGAGTGAGTGGGTGAGTGAGTGAGTGAGTGAGTGAGTGAGTGAGTGAGTGAGTGAGTGAGTGAGTGAGTGAGTGAGTGAGTGAGTGAGTGAGTGAGTGAGTGAGTGAGTGAGTGAGTGAGTGAGTGAGTGAGTGAGTGAGTGAGTGAGTGAGTGAGTGAGTGAGTGAGTGAGTGAGTGAGTGAGTGAGTGAGTGAGTGAGTGAGTGAGTGAGTGAGTGAGTGAGTGAGTGAGTGAGTGAGTGAGTGAGTGAGTGAGTGAGTGAGTGAGTGAGTGAGTGAGTGAGTGAGTGAGTGAGTGAGTGAGTGAGTGAGTGAGTGAGTGAGTGAGTGAGTGAGTGAGTGAGTGAGTGAGTGAGTGAGTGAGTGAGTGAGTGAGTGAGTGAGTGAGTGAGTGAGTGAGTGAGTGAGTGAGTGAGTGAGTGAGTGAGTGAGTGAGTGAGTGAGTGAGTGAGTGAGTGAGTGAGTGAGTGAGTGAGTGAGTGAGTGAGTGAGTGAGTGAGTGAGTGAGTGAGTGAGTGAGTGAGTGAGTGAGTGAGTGAGTGAGTCTTTTAGAGCTTCACGAGAGTGAAAATGTCATAAAAATGATAGCCAGACATAAAATAATAATAGAACAGAGTCAATGATATTTTGTAATAATTTATTTATTGTACATAACATATTCTATTAACCCTTTAACCGCCAAATTATTCCACAACTTCAAGTGAGTGAAAATTATTCAAATTTGACAAAATGGAGGTCAACTCTTTTCAAATCTTGCTGGTTGATGCCATATTTTATCTTTAGCATTAAAATGTGGTACTTAATATGCCAATAAAAAATAAAAACCCGAATATATGCGGCACCGGCGGTTAAAGGGTTAAAGGACTACAGAACCAGAAGTGTTCACATTTTTCAGTGTGCATGTATTACCCCAATTATTATCACCTGCTACAAAAACTGTTACCCTTATCACAGTGTTGATCAGCGCTGATTGTAGAGAGCACCCCTCACCAACCAACCAACCCCCCCCCCCCCCCCCCCACGTTCTCGCTATTCTGCACATTGAGCTTTACAAGTGTGAATTTTACTCTAATCAAGGAATGTTTTTTGTGTTTCTATTTTACAATTACAACATATCTATCACAAAAAGCCTGTCCATAGTAACCACTGGTGAAAATACATTGTAGACAATACATTAGGCCTGCAGATGAAAATCATCTAAAGAGATAGCTGGCACAAGAAATGTCTCATTATTTTACTAACACAAGAAAAAAATGCAGATTTTTGTGTCAAATTGATGCTTCTGCGGAGATGCACATGCATATATACTGACTAATGCTCCTTTTAGCAAGAGCACGTGGCGGATAACATTACTCACCATCAAAACAGGTGGACAAATTAAATAGAAGGTGTGGGAATCGGAATGTCCAATGCATAAAACAACCAATAATAGTCTGTATGCATGGTATCGAACAAAATCCTAAAACGTATTCTAATACAAGTTACGATATAGGCGTCGGATTGGTCGAGATGGCCAATCCGACGCCTACGATATATCGTAATTTGTACGAGAATACGAACCCAGTGAAGCTGCAAGCGTTCCTCCGCGATTGATTTACAATGGGCTCTAAAGTACCGACTATATATTTCTTTTTGGCTCATCATCGCCGCAGAGCCTTCTTAATAAGGTCTTCACTTCTGACCTGTCGCCTTTCATAAACTGTTGTAAACAGGGCCCGCTCGTGACAAGGTTATCTCTCTGTGTGCGCGTACTGATAAGATGACTATCAGCAGGCCGCGTGGTTACTCTCCTGTGTACAGCCGTGCAAAGCCAAAAGGCAGTATCTGCTTACTTTACAAGTGAGCAGATACGGCCTTTTGGCTTTGTAGAGCTGCGTTCCTATCTTCTGATATCTCGCGAGATCACTGCTGTCATATAACAGGAGTTGGGAGAATTGGTCAATTCTGTTGGCCCAGAACTCAACCAGTGTTTGCCCAATAATTGGGGTTTTCTATGTGGATGATTGTAGTTCCGGATGACACGTGACTGTCTTTTCTCTTCCAGTCGCTAGATGGCGCCTATAGTCAGATTCACATTAAAATCATCAACCAGGGTTCATGAATTTCGCGGATTTCTCAGTCTTCTCAACCAATTTTCATGAAATTTTACACACATAATTTTCCATTCATGTCGTGACTACCCTGAAAGTATTGCGAAATATTTTAAAAGTTAGACTATTTGACATGTAATAAAATTCTGACACGATGTTAATGGGTTTATGGAGGGCAGCATTTTTTATTTATTTAAATGGTCTAACTTATAAAATACTTATCAAAACTTCGCGACACCTTCAGGGTAGTCACGACACGAATGGAAAATAGTGTATGCAAAATTCCATGAGAATTAGTTAAGAATTGACTGATAAATCGGCGAAAATCATTCACCACGGTTAATGTGAATCCGATTATAAGTATTGTGAATTTAACTCTTCTATACGACATTGTCATTGATGACTACTTACCATCCGACACAAACTAAACGCATATTATTTAAGTCAACTGGGAAGTATGTAGAAAGTTTTTGATATTGGCCAATATCGCCAAAGGTAAATTACCGATATACCAAACCGGGTTTCACCAATCGTACTTTAAAGTTATGGCTGATCAAGTCTCAACCAATGACTGCGCTTAAGACTGACTTATAACCAATGAGATTCAGCTGAGCAAGTAATACGTTTTAACCCTTACAGCGCTGATAGATTTTGTATAAATCATGGAGATCAAAGGATTATTTCCAATTTGAAATCATCATAAATGTCTTCGTTAGCTGTTTCTGATTCATTTGAATACCTATATGTTATGGGTCTACGACCATTAAAAATATTTTTACTCTTACATGCAGTGCGGGGATCGATTTTATAAAGACGTCAGAATCTAACCAGGGTTCATGAATCTGACGTCTACAGCCGTCAGATTCTGAAGACTAAAGTAGATCCCCGCCCTGTAAGGGTTAAGTAGATCGTCATTGCAGTAGATGTGTAGATGATGAGAAAAATAATTAGTATTTTGCCAGTATTTGACAAATTGCAATAAATAGATATATACGTATATACCTAATACTGACGCCCCCCCCCCCCCAAAAAAAAAATATATAAAGTATGTACAACTGGAATCGCCTTTATGAAAATAAAAACACTGTTTTACCATCATAAAAGAAGCAACAAGTTTTTGAATTGCTGCGATAAAACTGCAACAATTCAAAAACTTGTTACTGCTTTTATAATGGTAAAACAGCGCTTTTATTTCAATTTTTTGAATTGTTGCAGTTTTATCGCTGACACGGCGGCAACAATGTGAAGTTATAATCCACTCGGCGCTGTGCCTCACCCACGACAAATCATAATCAAATTATAAGCGCCGCACGCTTGGCGTGTTGACGTTGTTAGGCCGGCTGTGGTTGGCTGACTGGCTGGGCCGGTCAGACCACCTGCAGAGCCACAATAGAGGCACACTGATGTGCACAAGACGAGACATATGGTGTCTGCTCATCAACCCTGCCCGCCCCAGCAACCAACAATCACATGTGGATTCTTCACTCTGCGTGACTTATAAACTGCGAACTGTTTAACTTCCATGTACGACTGATGTATCGGTCGTACATGGGAGTTAAACTGTTCGCAGAAAATTGACCTCAAGGCAATAATGTTTCGTAAAATCCTGACCGTACAATTTCGTGATTTCGGCGCTTGTTAAGCACATATTGTTAATAAACATAATTATTATTAAACACCTTATCAGCAGTTTTTGGTTTTCGAATTGTGTTACTCTACTCACTGGGAACGTTTCGGTGGTAAAGCGCAATCAATTCAAAAACTTGTAAAGCCTACTGTATACATGTTTTGGGAAGTATACATCTCAAATAATTCAATTGTATATTTACTGATTTTTTAAAATATCACTATGAAATCAAGCGGTCGGTGGGTCGAGCCCGTCGCAAATTATCACGATTACTCAGTCGTGGCCACTTTTTCGCTGATAATTGCGTCGCGGTCCGCTGGGAATTCGCGGACGTTTCGAGGTGCAGGCGGTGAGCAGGCGCGTGCCTCCGAACTCAAAGGGTCCACATTCATTCACAATGGCGTGGTGTCGTCTGCTTTTGCCCGCGCTCACAAATCGCGCGCTTTCACGGACAGCCACGCGTGACCGCTTATTGGTGACGGAAGGTGCCCCGTGATTGCACAAAATTGCCCATGATGGCCCCCTAAACATTGATTTTCTACTCACTTAATTATTGAATGAGCATGGCAGTTTTATTTTTGACATGCACGCTTGTCTGCTTTGGTGAAGAATAGTGTGGAAATTGGTTGTTTGGCTTGGCGTTTAGTTTCGGCATGTGCCACACGTTAATGGGGATAACGGTATCAAAAGTGGTCTTCAAAGCAGAAAAGGCAGTATCTGCTCACTTGTAAAGTAAGTTGTTTACTGTCTTTTGGCCTCCACGACAGAACATATCTACCATCCGTCATTCGATTCAAAACAGACACAATTCATTTGCACACTTTGGTCCGTGCAGGCACCGTAGACTTAATATCAAAGGAGGAACAATATATAACTTAAATATTGGCGTACGGTAGCATTATTATATCAACGATAACTTTTATTATATGAAATACGTCTAGCTATGTTGATTACAACGCATATGTTATCAATGTTTATAACATAATAGACTAGTTCAGGTGAATTGAGTCGTAGGAAAAATATTCTTAAAAAATAATACAGTACAGTACAGTACAGTACAGTACAGTACAGAACAGTACAGTACAGTACAGTGCAGTGCAGTGCAGTGCAGTGCAGTGCAGTGCAGTGCAGTGCAGTGCAGTGCAGTGCAGTGCAGTGCAGTGCAGTGCAGTGCAGTGCAGTGCAGCGCTGCGCTGCGCTGCGCTGCGCTGCGCTGCGCTGCGCTGCGCTGCGCTGCGATGCGATGCGATGCGATGCGATGCGATGCGATGCGATGCGATGCGATGCGATGCGATGCGATGCGATGCGATGCGATGCGATGCGATGCCGAATACCGAATGCCGAATGCCGAATGCCGAATGCCACATATCACAAGTTTCGCAAGTAACAAAACACATCACATTTCGAAGCAGCAGATCATAAACACAAACAAAAAAATTAACAAAGATTATCTCAACATAACATCTAACACATTATTACATAATAATACAAAATGTGAAACAATAGAAACAACAAATATGACCTTTACTCTATATAAAGAAGAGCTGAGTGTGACAGGGCATAACACAAAACAGAGAACAAAGGCGTCACAGAACACACATGTGTGATATAGATGTAAGTACCCATATCAGGTAATATAAGACATAAACTTACCTATAATTATATGACACATAAAAACGACTACGTCTTCTAAGTGGAAGACATTGTGTAGAACGATAACACGATGTACAAAGATGGCACAGTCTACAAAAATCACACGGTGCATACATATCACGCAGTGCCGAAGTGCCGTGGTGTGCAAAGATAAATTACTTTGGAGCTAAAATAACGCGGTACCCAACTATATTTTACATATATTATTCTGATGCCACGTTAATATTTGAACTATATAGTGAACTCAATACCATAACAGATACTGCAAGTAAATAACATATTACGTAATATAAGTACATGTAATTACAAAATATCACATACGACCCATTGCGTGCGACAAATGGGGCTCCTCTTAAACTGCGTCTCATTTTCCCAAGTATTGTTAACATTGTAGTTGTCCGGAGGCAACTATTGAGAATTCAAGTGGTTTAAATGTCTGTCCATGATCAGACTGCAGAGGCCAATGGAAACCAGAAAAAAGTTTGGATAACTTTAATCTTAACCCACAAAGCCCTAAATTAAATAATTCAAATTTTCACCCACTTGAAGTTGTGTCTCGCTACCGCGATCCACACCTTCAAGTGGGTGAAAATTATTCATATTTGTTTAATTTGAGGCCAAGCATTTGCAATTGTTGATGTTTAAACACTCGTTTTGCTCCCTATAACTGTGATTTAAATGGCTAACTACATGTAAACGGATCATGTATATCAGATGGAACAGGAGAATCAATCGAACTAGCTGAACGATATAGAATCAAGTTCTGATAACAATTTCTATTATTTCTATATGCATGTATCCTACTGGACGAAAGAAAAAGCAGTAACGCCTTACTGTAGAAGTAAACAGTCACTGCTTTTTGATTTGCAAAACAGTATTCCACTTTTTCATATCACTTTGATGTCGACGCAGCTCAGAATATTCAACATCAAAAACTTATTAAAACAGTCGTCTAATTTCCAATATCAATGTAATTTTTCGATGCGATTACATTTGCAATTAGCCGAACAATTAGGTGTGGCAGACATGCTCCCGGGGGCGCCACGTGCACCGAGCAACCCCCGTGCTGCTCCGCATAGCCAGAAGCCGGTATCTGCTTACTTGTGAAGTCAGAAGATACTGCCTTATGGTTTTGCACGACAGTGTCCCGGTAATCAGCTCTCCGCCATTACGGCGCACAGTAATGAATCATTGTGTTGACAATGTTATGATTTTACACAGCACTCGACCCTTGTCCTGCGGAGTTGTTTCAATTTTATTTGCTTCCGTCATTTGAAGCTGGAATTGCTGACGCAATTTCCAGCTCCAAATAACGAAAAATAATACTACCTTTTGAAAATATATATCTCCTTAAATTGAGCTATCCGACTAACTGAGCATCTACCAAAAAACTACATCATCCAATACGGTGACATATTATTTGGCTTAAAAGCTGCTTGAAACCGCATATATACGGACCTAGCAGGACAAGGGTTAGGTGTACGATGAACGGGGCCTAAAAACCCGCTCTGACAAGAACACTCTACATTTTCCCATGAGAGTTAGGTCTTGTGGTCAAGGTCAACAACTCTCTGTTTTTTTTAGAGATATATCATCAAAACTTTTGTTTCCTTTTAGGAAGTAATATGTCAAATAATTTATAATATATTTTAATAATGATTGCTAATTAGTCTACTCTATCATCTCAATTAGATAACGCACTATGCGATAGACAACATATATCAATTTATATAATTTGCATGTATATATGTTAATATAATATCAAAATTGATATAGATAATGTAGAATACCTCATGTTACAACATGTCGTCCCCTTGGATATGAAAGGGTGTATCTGCCAAAGTGGCAGATACACCCTTTCATATCCAAGGGAACGATGTAACAGTAACAACAAGAACAGTAAGAAAATCATGTGACAGGCTGGAACACTCAATGTCATTGATCGGGAGTAGAATACTATGCTGTTTCCGAACTTTATGTAAAGTTTTCTTAACCCATGAAGAAATGATACATCCCAGCAAACCCATATATATAATGTTGGACCAACGTCGAAGATGTAGGGCAGCGTTGTATAAATGTTATACAAATGTTGTACAAATGTCGAGACTGGCCTCTCAATACATTCCCCTATATGATTATTAATAATTATAAGTTTTAATAAATTATTGATCAAGTGCTTGGATGATTATTTAGCCACAATATGTATAAGTATGTGTGATAATGGGCAAGCAGTTTGCTGATTTGTGCAATACGTTAATAATAGTAGTAGTATTGTTTATTATACTGATATGCGCCTAATACATTTATACAGTGTTTTTAAATATTATTTCTAGAACACCTTATATATCAGTTTAAATACAATTTAATCAATAATGTCACGTGAGTTTTTAAAAATAATTTGTTGGATACTAATTTACATGCAGCAATAATTATTTTACACCAGACTGTATTTTGTTTTACTGAGGTTACGAACATTAGTAGACATATAAAAAAAAATAATAATAATCAGTTGTATAACAATGCAATTCTCTTACTCCAGGCTGTATCTACAATATCCAGGATACATTTATCATTACAAGACATTACATACATAAATTTGTTCCCGTTATCAAGTAAAGGCAAATTTGGGGAAATAAGGCTAATCTTGTCATACATTATTTCTCTATATACATTATGGGCTGGGCATATACAAATGAAATCTATAATACGAGAAATGTTATTAAATGGAGTAATTGTACAAAAGTGCATGACGTGTCATTTCAAGTATAGGCCTACCAGGGGCCCAGCCCACTAAAAAATAAGGTTATCTAAACTTCTCTGATTTCCATTAGAAAAGTTAGGCATCTTAACTTTTCTCGTGGAAATGAGGGAATGTTAAGATAATATAAATTTTAAGATTTTTACTAGGATGGAGTCCAAGGCTTTCCAGGAAGATGAACTACAGCTTTACAGCCACAAGCAGCAACTGTCTCAGATATATTGCTCTGTAACAATACTGTGCAATTGTTTGACCTATGTCTGGTCTTAACAATCCTATAGACTGTGGCCATGCAGCATTGTGTCATAGCTGAGCCAGCGTCCTAGACGCTGGCTCAGCTATGACACAATGCTTGGCCAGCGTCTGGTATTCATCTGGATTTTAAACTTGACCTCACCAAGGTCATTTCCGATCAGCATGGGGTGCTGTGGATGAGAGCATGAGCATTAATGGAGAGGATTAGAGAATCAGAATGGAAGAAAACTCGCATAGAAATGTGTACGTGTGGCTGAACGAGCGAGTGAAATGTACTTAAAGTAATCTGTATTTCGCTGAAATCGACAGGCGCGTCGGACCTTTCCCAGGCTAGAGGCATAACGGATTGAAAATGTATGTTATGTATATAGTTTAGCAGAAAGTGGTAACCAATGCCATTGGTAACTTTAATCTAACACGTAGTTCCGCATCTGCCATCTTTAGGTTTATACAAATTAACGAATTCAAAATATATTTATGTAAAAAGTTACACTCTGTCATTGACAATATAAAATGATTAAATGAACGTGGTCTGCCTATGGTGTCCAGGTGAAATTGACGCGATGACACCGGATGACCTCATAATTGCATAGCTTCGACGTAATTATGTGGCCTTTAAAAAGTTATTTTTTGTATAGAACTGGGGAGTTGTTTTCAAAGGGTACTCAAAAAATGTTCCAGGTTGTTTTCCTCTTTGAATAAGTATTCTCAGGGGTATTCTGTATACATAAATATATTTATCAGTTGATGAAAAAAGAAATTAGGAAATAATATAGCTTAGAAAATAATTATAAACAAGTGATTTTACGAAAATTCCTATAATCGCTGGATAAGAAAGCAAAACACAATAATTAATTAAAAATATTAAAATGAAATTAGCAGTGAATGAAATAATGATAGAACAATAGTTATTGATGTCTTTGATTTTCCGTTAATTCAGCAGCGACGTCGATAATGCGGCTGCTGCAAATTATACAGAAGACAAGACGTTAACCAACGCTGTTTTAATTCTGGTGCAGCGTCTACGACGCTGGATCAGAATTAAAACAGCGTTGGACTTCCTTTTTCTTGTGAGTTTGCTGGGCAGGAGATCAAACGGCAGTGAGATGGGAATGACTGGGGTGAAATGACACATTGTCAGCGACAGGCAGGAGGGCGAGAAGATACTTAGCGACAATTATCCGGTTCTTTACAAAAATAGCGGCTTCGGCGGCGACAAAAAGGGCATTATGGGTGGGGTGGCCTGTTCTGCCCTGCAAAGCTAGAAAATAGTATCTGCTCACTTTACAAGTAAGCAGATAAGACCTTTTGGCTTTGTCCCGGCGCGTTCTGGCACCCGATCACCCCCAGAAAGGGGTATATAAAGAACAGTACCGCACGGTGGGGGAGAATCCGATATCTGCCACTTAAGGGGGGCAAACAACCCGGATGATAGAGGGTTGGGGGGAGGGAGCATGACTGGATTGATTATTTATTCCTTGCTTCAAACCCTATTACAACCCAAAATAACAGGACGTCGAGCCAATTCTGGTTTAATGCTGGTCCACCATTAAACCAGTATGGGTTCAACGTATTGTATTCACTGGATTAATCTCCAGAGAAAACACGGGTCGTTCACCCAATGATGTTTTAAATTTGGCTCATCGTCTGCGATGCTGGCCCGACATAGGGTCGATGTCTCGTGTTTTATGTTACGTTGTGTCCTAATATGACAACAATGCTGTTCAACATTATTAGAACATAATGATTTTTCTAAGCTATCAACTCTTGCTCATAAGATCAGGCCATAATGTATACCAATGATATCGAGTATTAAATGAACACGTCGCACTCGTTCACCTTTCATTGACTTTTGTCATCCCTCACTTCTCAACTTTACACAATAGCAACTTATCAAAAGTACAATGGCATAGTGTTTCATAGCTTCACGCTTGTCTTGTATTAGCCGTTCTATGTCATTTTATTAAGTGTTTTAGAAAGTATTTTCAAAGCATAATTTATATGGAAAAAAAAAAATTAAAAAAATTACATTTTTTTAAAAATAGATAATATGAAGGAGAGTTTTTAAATTTCCTCTGCAAACAAATATTTACAAACCAAGATCTGCGGATACAATACCTTTTTTTATGTCACAAAGAATGTATTTAAACTTTATAACCTCCCGGGACTGAATTTAATACCATTGCATCACCATCACCACTGCAGACCGCTAATTGATGTGGCTATTCTCAACTTGTAATGGATGAAGATAAGGTAAGTGAAAAATTAAATAAATTATCATGTATTTGTAAGAACAATTTGATGGAAATATTTGCTTCACATCTAAGGGTGCAAAATATTTTTGCTATTGGTCATTTTATGTTAAATGTGTCATTTTACTTTATGTGTGATATTTGTGTTCTGAATCATTTTAGGTTTTAAGTCACATTTGTCCCCTGAGTCATTTTATGATATGTGTCGTATTTGTGATCTGTGGAATTTTGTTATAAGTCATATTTGTGTTCTGAGTCATGTATATGTTACGTGTCATATTTATCATATTGCGCTATGTGTCATATTCGTACTCTGGGTCAGTTAGGGCCCTGACATGTTTGTATTCTGAGTCATTTTTTGTCTGACATATTTATTGTTATAAAAGGTTTTATTGACCGTTTACATGTCAATCTTTATGTTGGTCTTTTTTATTTCTTTATTTTTTGTACGTTTTGTATGCGGCGCGAATCGGTTATATGTTCGGTTGTCATTATTATCCCGCGAATTTGAACTGCTTTGGTCATATCACTGCATATGTGTGCAGCAAGGAAAGATATCGGCCGCAGCATGACTCGAACCAGGTACCCCTGGGCTCTGAGTAAACCACTCTACCAATGAGCTATCCTGGCGCCACAGAACTGTATAGACAAGCAAATATCACATCACTATTATTGTATACTATATAGTGTATGTAAAAATGTAATACTACAAAAATAACAGGTAAGTAATGATGATGAAGGAGTTCAAACCCTCATGATTCATCAAAACATCATTTTGCATCTTTGAAAACTGATTTAATTACTTACATCTAAGGGCGCAAAGTGCAAAAATACGACACATCTCAGCAAACACGAGACGTTGAACCAATGTTGGAATAATGTTGGTCGACGCCGGACCAACATCAAACAACATTTGCTAAACGTATCGTGTTTGCTGGGATAGACAAATATGACGCAGGTCACAAATATGGCACATAACACAAAATGACAGGGAAATGCAAATATGACATATATAACACAAAATACCTCATATAACACAAAATGACACATAGCGCTAAGTGACTCAGACACATAATTTATATAGCTCAAGCATTATTGAGGCTTATGAGAGCAAAAAAATGACATACAGTCCAAACATCACCAGCACAAAATTAATATGAAGCAGATCACAAAAAGATCACTCGATATATAATGTATATAGTGTTAGTTGTCAGTGTATGTGCCAAGAAAATTCAATATAAATTAAATTTACAGCAGATTTTACTGTTTGACACACGACAGTGTAGTTTGTGGGGCCTCGTACTGAAAGCGTTAAATATTCTGTTTGTGGTATTATACTGTAGAAGACCTGTAGAAGACCAAAACGCAAGATGTTAAACCAGTGTTGGTTTAACTGTGGCTCAGCGTCGTAGACGCTGGGCCATAATTAAAGCAACATGGTTCAGCATATTGTGTGTTTGCTGGGAAGAAGAATAAATGTCAACAAGATTGAATTTATAAGTTGCATAACTCACAGCGGACATGTGACGTGAGATATTAAATTTAAATGATGGCCTGGGGATATTTGTCTGCTGGGTGCGGGGGTGGAGTTTAGACTGGCCTGGGGATATTAGCCTGTCAGAAGGTAGAGTATTACCCAGGGGGCTCTGGGGGGGGGGGGGGGTTCTACGGATTATGCATGGGAAAATTCCTTATAATAATACTGAAAATCACGGGAAAAGAACGATAAGTAGCGCTAAAACAAAGGTATTTTATTTATATTTGCAGTTATATGTTTGGGTATTTACATTTATACTAATTAAAATAACCTATAAATTATATTTATTTGTATTTTCTTATATACGTACGAACGTAAATATTTCCCTATGCCCGTGGTCCAGTATTTTTGACACAATAATTATTTTCAACATGATAATTATAAAGCTATAATTTACGATCAAGAAATATTAATTGATAAAAACTGGTGCCCGAACGATTGGGATAGATATATATTTATTGACAACTGAATGTCTATGCAGACTTATGCGTCATTAAAATGACAATAATGACTCATTAAGAAAATAATAACACATTCGTTATGCAGCCCATAATATAAAAATATAGATAATGATGGTAAATGTAGCCTATGTACAAGTATTACCTTGTTACCTAGGGCGATGTTATGATAAGTTTTTAAGATAATGCTGAGATTGATGAAACTGCGACATATATATCAGGCCATATTACATATAGATCTAATTATTACTGATCATTAGATTTCATAATATTATAGGACGGCCGCTTCAAAAATCAGAGAAAAATTACTACAATCAAGTTAAATTGTAAAATTACAGGTTATTTAGGTAATGTGCATCGTGCGTGTTTCCCGAGCCAAACCGAGAGATAAAATTATTATGATTGGGAACCATACAGATTGGGTCGAATAAATTGATTGATTTTGACGGTGTACAATATTGGTGATGTGTTTTCCCAGCACATATACCACGCCCCGCACAATCACACTGGGACTTCCTTCCGGCCTCTCTTTCAATCTAGTATTACGTCATTAGTCAAGAGGACATGCTGACATATGTGACTTCCCCACCTCCAGGACTCTTGGCACTTGACTCATTGTGCTCCATAGAGGGGTCTATTGTATAAACTGACAAGCAAAACAAACATCAACGCGTTAAGTTGACCCACTTGACTTCATAACTCCTCGGTTATTGACATTAAGCACCATTAACATCCCGGCAAAATACCAGACACTGTCCCAATGTTGAATAAATGCTGGTCTACCGTCGCAGACGGTGGACAAATATTTTTATTCAACATTGTTGTGCATTTATTTTGGTCCAACAGATTTAATTTTGGTCACATTAATTTTGTCAATAGCCTGCTGATTGACTTCAGCCTTCGTTGTCGACAGTAGCATATGAAAATGTGTTACTCCTGACTTCAAGATTCACATAGAAATAAGTGCAATTTTACTCACTTTGGCCACAGAACACCCTGCGCCTCCGGGAAATACAATACTTGAAATATTCGTATTCCCCTAATTCGCCTGGTCCGGCAGTTTAATTTTATCCAAATATGGTCGTATGTAATAAATTCACGACTTTGAGAAAGTAGGTCTAACATAAATGATTTTGACAATGTTAAAGATATTGATATTTCAGAAATGAATTTCTATAGATTGTCTGACATATATAGATAATAAACTCATAAAATTCTCCCTTGGGAACCAAAGGGTTAAGCAGTCCAATAATCCGTAACATCCACTTAGGTTATTAAGTTTTACACTTGATGCGTCCCGCCCCGGGGTATGGATTGACTCGCTTCCCGTGCCAGCAGGTTAGATACAGACCCCCAGGCAGTCAGTCCAGTATTTACTAAACCCTTAGCATCTCCGTGAGCACTGTGGAAACAATAGGAATATAATCACATCATCAGTTATATTGAGTTGTAAATAATTATGTAGAAAAAACGCCCTCTAACAAAATTAAATGCATCGGACAACATTTAACCCTCTGCTTGCTGATCACGACTATATAGTCGTTTAATCCGTTTTATTGTCTGATTAAATAACAGTTATCGGGAATGAAATGAGTGTTTAAACATGCAAATGTTTTGTATCGAATTAAACAAATATCAGTAATTTTCACCAACTTGAAGTTGTGGATCGCGGTAGCGAGACACAACTTCAAGTGGGTGAAAATTTAAATTATTTTAAGGCTAAATACAATTTCAGATTGTACGTTTGCAACCGCTCCGGTGAGATAATATAGAATCCATTACGGATTATGGAAACGGCAGGGTGCATGAATGAGGGCCGCTCAACAAGGCGCAGGTTGACCTAAGAGTTGTGCAAACATATTAGACACTCGACAAGACGATGAGCTGCTCGAATCCCTGAAGAGTCCAAACAAATCATTGAAAACGGACACGTGCGGAGACGAGGAGGCGGGAGGTGTACGGTTGGAGGGTGTGACACGGATATTATGGGCAACGAGCCAATCACCCGTTGCTGGTTCAATGTTGGTCCACCGTCGCAGACGGTGGACCAAAATTGGCCCAACAACGGGTTGTGTAAATTTGCATATCAGCTGAAACTTTGATTAAATAAAAAACTTTGCAAAACAATTAAAATTTGGTAACTATATTCGTTCATCAACTATTGTAACGCTAGATATATTTAGATATAGTCTCTAAAACATATTTTCTTTATTTTGAAAACAAAACATAACACCTGCTTGCAGTAATAATGTTCCCACTTACTTACCTTTTTCATTCCGTGCTAATTAAATAACAACTGAACAGAGCACACCTTTTGACATATATTTAGCATTGTTTTAATTATTAACTATCTCAGCTCAATTAGAGAAGAATTATATCGGATAATCTAAATAATTGCTAATAAATCTCTATTCGTCAGAATCTGACGTATGTAGACGTCAGATTCTGGCGTATACAACACTGAAAGAATTAAACTATTTACTATGGCAGTAGACCCATAACATAGCGATTCAAATGAAACGGAAAGAGCTAACTAAAACATTTTTAATGATTTCAAATTGAAAAACCTTTTGTTCTCCATGTTTTTTAAAATAATTCAGCGTCATAAGGGTTAATCTTAACATGCAATCACCGGCAGGGACATGGTGTCCCAGGTGAAATAGATGTATTCTTACTCGGTGACCACGCCATATATCTGGTCATAATAAGCGGTTTTCACAAGCAGCATTATTATGTGGAAACTATATCATATGTGTCTGTGAGATGATTTATGACTGAGACAGCATAATTAGAAAAGCATTAACGAGAGAGAGAGCTCTAATTAGATCCCATTGTCTCCTTCCAGTTAGTGGGCCTGGTAGTACTTGACATTGTCCGTACTCGAGTCCTACAATAATATTATAATTAACCCTTTAATCCTTAAAATTACTAAAATGTGTTTTATATTTTCCAAGAGACCTAAGTTTTTTCTATTTAAAATCATCATAAATGTCTTAATTAGCTATTTCCGCTTTATTTGAATACCTATTGTATTGGTCTACGGTCATCATAAATATTTTACACTTTCTATAATCTGACGTCTACAGACGTCAGATTCTGACGTCTAAAGTCGATCCCCGCACTATAAGGGGTAATCCTTATCGCACTTTAATATAGAAATGGGTCCTACATGTGCGATATTGATAAACGCTATGACTAAAATTGCGCAAATCTCAGAAATTTTTAGTCATTTGAAGTTGTGGACGCAACTTCTAGTGACCGATCATTTCAATTGAAGAGCACAGCGCTCTCAAGGTTGAAACTTCATGATGCTACAAAGCAGCATTTTGTATCCTGACGACTTCCTACACGTTAAGGATTTTAAAACTCTTTTCAAAGTATACTGAAATGTGGGATCAGCAACAGTACAAAGACAAAAATGTATTTTTCTAAAATATTAGTTTTTAGGCCTTCATGCTGTTCATATAAATTATGTATAATCTCTTCTAACAGTGTAAACTTAATCCTTACAGCAAAGGGATTGACTATAGACGTCAGAATCTGACGTCTATAGATCAACACGCTTAAATAGTATACTATTTCCAATGGCCGCATGTCGTATAGTCTAGAGATCTGAAGATAATGTAGGCTATTCAAATGCAGCAGCTAACTAAGCCATTTATGATGATTTCAAAATAAAATAAACTCTCTGTGGTTTACATAACACTATGTCCGCGCTCTAAGGGATTATCCCAGCGTTTGCTGTGTAGAAAGGGTGGCTATCAATAAACAGCATCAAGTCATTCTTGTGGTGATGGGAGCATCATTAGTCATAAGAAGGGTAACATTGATTGTTTTTTAAATAAAAATTGTCGACGTACATATTCCTCCTTTGTGCTCACAGCCCATTAACCCTTTAAGCCTTAAAGCGCTGAAATATTTTTTGTACAAATTTAAAATCATCGTAACTGTCCGAGTTAGCTCTTTCCGATTAATGTGAATACCTATCGTATGTTATAGGTCTATACAACCAATATAAATATTTTTTACTCTTACAGTGCGGGGACCGACTTCAGTCGTCAGAATCTGACGTCTAGAGACGTCAGTATGTGACGACTAAAGTCGGTCCTCGCACTGTAAGGGTTAAGCGCCAAGTTATAAAAACTACATTTTAACCCACTTGAAGTTGTGCCTCGCTACCCCGATTTCAAGTGGGTGAAAATTACTCATAATTATTTGTTTTAACTGAGACCAAATATTATCAAATATTGTTGTCTAAACACACATTTCATTCCTAAACATGGTATCGATAATCTACTTTCTTGAATCAGAAAATGTGACCATGGATTTACTAGTATGCAACTTATGTGACAGTACGGTATACAAATGGATGCTGAAGTCAGGCTAAACCCGGTAACAATTAAGTTATAGACGCTCCATTTCCTGCTGTTTCTTACACGTAAAAAACGTGCACCAGTCTTCAAGAACGATGCGTGAAAATGGTAACTATCCCCTTACCAGGTTAAGTCACTTTTCACGGGTATTAGATCTCTAGATCTCTCCAGAGATACACCCTCTCTACGTGCGCTGTTCTGCAAAGCCAAAGGGCATTATCTGTTTATTTGTAAAGTAAGCAGATACTGCCTTTTGACTTTGCACGACAGTCAGTATTTAGCAATGATAAAAATAAACATGATAAACTGCACATGCGCTCAGTTTACTAAATGCGCAGTAGCTTCCAACACTGATAATTATGCTGTTGCCACATAGATGGAGGCAGAAATAAAGGCTGTAATTATTATCACACGCACTCGTGGTCTGATGAGTTTTCAATTATGTACTCAGAAAACCACCGATAAGGTGATGTCTCCACAACAATTGACTTCAGAGCTGATTACAAGTTCAACTTTTTGCTATTGTTTCACACTGTTGTGTAATTACTATTGCTTAACTATCAATATGCCTACATGAGCATTTACTTTTTACTATTTCACTATTTTTACTATTTGAAAACTGTAATCTTCGTCTAAAATATTACATCAAATATATATTAAGAGGGTTGAATTATGTCATATCAAGGATACTACAACACCTAGTATCTATGATAATATCAAGAACTTTATAGTGCATCATTTATATGTACATCTTTAACATCGGTTTTTTTCAATTTTGGAGAACATCTCGAGGCAGTGTCTCTTCTTTCGAACCTAGCAATTTCAGTTGGCACGAAGAGCAGCCGCCATTTTAACTCGTCGTTGGCCCTTCCTGTCTGTACTCAGTCAGCACGATGCACTGACCCAATGTTGGTTCAATGTTGGAGCAGCGTCGCAGACGCTGGTCCAACATCGAACCTACATTGGGTCAGTGTATCATGTTTGCTCGGTACCTGATCATTATAGAAGACAGTAGGCCAGCACTGGGACAACGTGGGGCCTGCGTCGCCAGCGCTGGTACATCATTGGCTTATCGTTTCTCCAGAGGTTCCTGCCTGCTGGCATATTAGCCTCTGGGGTCAGTGTTAACACCTACATTAGGTAGTCAGCTTCATCCGCATGACCTGCCAAGCGGAGAGGGCCTCAACCCAAACAAATATGTAATGTTTCCCTTGGTGGAATAAGGTACCGTCTTCAGGCCGAGAACACGTTTCTTACAGCATTGTTTAACTTCAACATTAGGCAACATTCAGCCTCACGTGCGTTATACAATGCTAGACTAAGCTGGCACATCACTATACTGACGTGCAAAACCAAAAGGCAGTAACTGTTCACTTTTCAAGTGAGCAGTTACTGCTTGTTTGTTTTGAGGAGCAGTATTGATGTTTCCAACCACTTTATATCAACATCTCACATAGCCGGGCTGGGCAAAATGAAATGAAATGAAGTTAATCGGGCTTTAGGCCATCTTTGTGCACATATCGGCTAAACTGGGCCAGGTGAACCTTCTGAGGATGGTGAGATGATTGAAATAACACTGTCCTCCAGACCCAAGATTCAAAAATCGAGCCCTGGCAATCTGAGGCCGAGCACGCTACCTCTCGGTCACGGAGGCTCCCCACAATACTGACTTTCACACGTGGATAGGGAAGAAACATTTTTTGTTTTGTTTTTCAAACCGCCGAGACCGGGAGCCGAACCCCGAACGTTGGCGTGAAAGGCAGCGGTGCTAACCACTACCCTAGGGCCCCCGCCCACCGGACTGGGCAACGCACATCGCCGTATACATGTATAACTTGTATTTTATCAGGTAGTGAAATCCATTTACATTATCGCAGAATATTTTGGATGAATGGCAAAGGATGCTCACATGTGATAGACGTTTTTTAACGATAAGCAGGTACGGGTATTGCAAACAAGAAACGAACGTAAACGAAGATTCGGCACAGGTCAATCAGCCTAGTGTCACTAAATCTGTGACATTAGTTCAAATCGAACATACATATCTGACGAAACGCACACATACAGCATCATACGTGGGTTTGTGCTCGTGACTATGTTTGCTGGCATAACTTCGTATTTTCGTTGTGCGTGGTGAACATAATTATGTTCACCACGAACAACGAAAATACGAATTTATGGCAGAAACAGAGTCACGAATACAAATCCACAGCAAAGTCTGTCGTATTTTATACTCTGGTTCAATTGCAACCCACCTCGTGCACAATACAGACCATATAAATCAAATTAAAAAAATCTAAAGCCAGGGAGAATGTTCATATTTCCAAAGCTAATGAGAAAGTTTATCTCCAAAGCCAGGGAGAAGGCTCATCTCCAAAGTCAGTTAGAAAGTTTTATCTCCAAAGGCATGGGAGCTTATCTCCAAAGCCAGGGAGAAAGTAATT
The DNA here is from genome assembly GCA_964017125.1 of Flabesymbios commensalis. NCBI lineage: Eukaryota > Metazoa > Annelida > Polychaeta > Terebellida > Flabelligeridae > Flabesymbios > Flabesymbios commensalis. Next base: position 61,070,338 of record OZ024911.1, read on the forward strand.
CTCCAAAGCCAGGGAAAAGGTTCATTTCAAAAACCAATGAGAAGGCTCATCTCCAAAGCCAGTGAGAAAGTGTATCTTCAAAGCCAGGGAGAAGGCTCAACTCCAAGGACAGTGAAAAAGTGTATCTTCAAAGCCAGGGAGAAAGCTCATCTCCAAAGCCAATGTGAAAGTGTATCTTCAAAGCCAGGGAGAAGGCTCAACTCCAAGGCCAGTGAAAAAGTGTATCTTCAAAGCCAGGGAGAAAGCTCATCTCCAAAGCCAGTGAGAAAGTGTATCTTCAAAGCCAGGGAGAAGGCAAATTTCAAAAGTTGTTGTTTGTTCGTTTGTTCGTTTTTTCGTTTGTTCGTTTGTTCGTAAGTGTGTTTGTTTGTTTGTTTGTTTGTTTGTTTGTTTGTTTGTTTGTTTGTTTGTTTGTTTGTTTGTTTGTTTGTTTGTTTGTTTGTTTGTTTGTTTGTTTGTTTGTTTGTTTGTTTGTTTGTTTGTTTGTTTGTTCTACTAACACCAACCAGATGTAATAGTATTCTGAGTGTTACAGGACTAATTGGAGATGACAAGGGCTCGTTCAGTCGCACCTCACCTCATTCATGCCTCATTGTAGTACTTCACCAGCGAGTTACACTTCTCAATTATAGAAGTGTAACATATACGCTTTATGTACTCAAAGACGCGAGAATAAATTATCGGCTTTTTGTTATGAAAAAGTGAGTTTTGAAAAATGAAACCTTAATAAATAGCTGAACTTCAAAGTGAAATTGTCGGCTCTTTTGAAGGCGGAAGCTGGTAACGTCATGACAGGACGGGATATGGTTGTTGCCCTGTCCGTGAAGCAGGAAGGACTTGACAGCTAATGTGGAACGTTGGCCCAGCTCCGGGGCAGTGTTGGCCTGGCGTCCTGTACATTCGCCTGGCGTAGAACAAGCGTCTGTGCCGTGCTCGATAGCAGCGTGTCTGAAAGGGGAAATTGTCACCAGCTCACCGCAAGATAAGGCCGACTTACAAAAGGGGGAGTGTGCGCACCACTTGTATCGGCGTGCCCTTTGAAAACTCCCGGAAGTACAAGGTCGCGAGCTGTTCTTGTTATTGCCGTTGCACGCTAGACACCGGCGGAGCGCTCTGTGATATAGCGCGATACTTACACGCAACCGATGTCTGTGTCTGCCCCGCAAAGCCACCAGGCAGTATCTGCTTACTTGTAAAGTAAGCAGATACTGTCTTGTGGCTTCGCACGGTACTGTTATGATCAAGTGGCGACATTATCATAATAATGGCGTGTCCTTATTCTATATTGTCATCAAGTGGTAATGTGACTGGCTTCCCAGGGATGGTCATTTATCCTCACACACAGGGTGTTCTGACGGCGACTGACCACTCACAGCCAAACTAACACAAGACGTTTGTCCAATATTGGTTTATTGTTTGTCCGGCGTCGTAGATGATGGGCCAGCGTTAATTCAACATTAGTTCAACGCATTGAGTTTGCTGGGAGTGTGGATGTTACACAATAAAATGCTGATATCCCATTGCAGCAAACTTTAATCGCTTAACCAATGCTGGCTTAATGCTGGGTCAGTGTCGCAGACGCTGGACCAGCAATAAACCAGCATTGGCTCAAAGTCGCATGTTTGCTGAAATAAAAAAACATTGCTCGTTAAATTTATTATCGCTTTATATACAATATCTTTATAACCACAGCCCGAAGCCGGGACTATGTCCCACTCTAAGAGAGTAAAAACGAGGACTCGTATCCACAACGCAATCCACAAATTCAAGTGAGCGAATATTATTCAGATTCAGAAAGGTCAACGATTTTGAAATCTTGTTGATTGATGCCACGTTTTATCTAAAACATGTTCAAAAGCGGGTATTTACGGAAGTGCCTTTAGGACATGAAGATTTTATTTTCTAATCCGCTATTGCGGTATCGTATTTCGTTATAACGTTCTACTAATTCCTTATGACAGTTTACCAACAGACTATTAATTCGCAAAAGCGATCTACTAATTCGTTATAACTGTCTAGTATTTCGTTATGACGGCCTATTACTTTATTATGACGGTCGGTATACTATTTCGTTATAACTGTCTACTAATCCGTTACAATGGTTTGTGTTTCGTTATAACGGTGTATTGTTTTGCTATAAGATATCAATAATCCGCTATAACGAAATACTAGACCGTTATAACGGAATGGAAGACAGTTATAATTAGTAGAACGAAATACTAGAAGGTTATAACGGGAGGTAATAACGGAATAATAGACCGTTTAAAGGATTAGTAGGCCGTTATAACGAAATAGTAGACGGCTATTGCGAAATAGTAGACCATTATAATGGAATAGTTGACCGCTATAGCGGATTAGTAAACCGCTATAGCGGAAAAGTAGACTGTAATAAAGAAATAGTAGACCGTCATAGCGAAATAGTACTAATAGTAGTAATACTAGATCGTTAGTAGGGGATAGTAGGCCGTTTTAGCAGATTAGTAGACCGTTATAACGGATTAGTAGACCGTTATGACAAAATCGTAGACCATTATAACGGATTCATAGACCGTTTTATCAAATTAGTAGACCATTTTAACGGATTGTTGACCGTGATGACGAAATGTCAGACCGCTATAACGCGGAATAGTAGACTGCTATAACGAAATCGTAGACCACAATAACGGAATAGTAGACCGTTATCACGGATTAGTAGACCACTATAGCGAAAAAGTAGACCATTGTAACGACATAACAGAAGGTTATAGCGGTATAGTAGACCGCTAAAACGGAATAGTACACCGTTATAACGAATTGGTTGACCGTTATAGCGGATTAAATAAAAAACTTCTTTTCCTTAATTCACTTTCGTATGAATTTTATATGCTACTAACAACAAATATAATCGAGACCGGCTGTTAAAGGGTTAGGAGGAGGCCTGTCACACAAGTATGTGGTGATGAAGCCGGCAACGTCTGCCAAAAATTAGAAAACAATCATTAAAAAGTAATCACTAAGAAGGAGTAATAGGCTCTTACTAAGGGCAATTACTTCAGAATACCAGAGTAAGTACTGAAGAGCAAGAAGTATAAGAACTGAAACATACGAATTTGAACGTATATATAGCTTAGAAGTAAAATGTAGAAAGTAAGAAGGAAGAATTGTATTTAAAAGTATGAACTAAGCATAAGGAAGTAATGTAATATAAGAGCTATCAAGCAATAGAGTATCCCAGCAAACACGAAGCGTTCTCCCAATGCTGTGTTGGTGTTGGCTCATCGTCTACGATGCTGGCCCAACATTGAGTCAACGCGTATAAGTGGGGCAGCAATTTCGAAGTAAAAAGTAAAGTTAAGAAATCTCCCCCACGCTTTAACCATATAGTCGTTTTTAATCTATTTTATTGCTAGGTCAAATCGCTGTTCTTGGGAATGAAATGTGAATTTGCATATGTTTGATCCCGAATTAACCAAATATTACCAAACTATGTATCTTGTTCGAAGAGACAGGAAAATGTTTCAATTTAATTTTACAAAATGTACGGCAGGTTTATATCTCTAAAACAGGGTTGTAATGTTATGATAAGAAAAGTAGGTCGATACATGCGGCAGTAAAATCAAGGTCTGTGGTTTGGTAATAGATTAATTGCCGCCACATTATGGTGAAGAAAACAGAGCTGCATTCATCGCGTTATCAAAGGAGGAAATGATCTCACATTTGTTTTCTCGTCTTCAGGCAGCGTGATACGTGCGCACCCTCTGAGTCCAAGTACTATAAAGCACCGCGATGAAATAATTTAAAATCTATAGTGGCCGTAGACCCACAGCATATAGGTATTCAAATGATGCGGAAAGAGCTATCTAAGACATTTATAATGATTTTAAAGTGAAAAACCCTTTGGTCTCCACGGTTTATGCAAATATATTTCAGTGCTGTAAGAGTTGAGAAAACATATATTCTCCTTTTAGGAATCTGATGAAATTGTTTTTGTTTTAACACCACGTATCATAAAGTAAAAGTAATGTATTCGACAAAAAATTGAATGACATACTTGTTTTCATTTAATTTAATGTAATTTTACAGATTGTCCACACATAAAATGAACTATAACAATATGATCTTCCATTTACTCTAGACGCTAGAAGAATATGTTGCCGTTAAATGTAACAAAAGTCATAAAAATATTTTTTTCGATGAATATATCAAAACCCATAAACCGTTCTAAAACATCATTGCATACACGCTCATTACAAGATCGCGAGTCAAATGGTATCATAAAAATGATAAACGGTCATAAATAATGTGCCTGTGGGATGGTAGAGGTGCATTGTTTAGACATTTAGATATATAGGGGTAATAAATATGTACCGAGTTCACTAGCTGAGAGAACAAGTATGTTTTTACGTTATGAGCCATGTCCACGTGCATACCCAGCAAACACGAGACATTGAGCCAATGCTGGTTTAATGTTGGCCCACCGTCTGTGACGCTGGCCCAACATTAAACCAGCATTGGCTCAATGTCTCGTGTCTGCTGGGATGCATAGACAAACGTCTGTGTGTAAATCAGCCCTGATGCAAAGCCAAAAGTATCTGCTCACTTGTAAAGTAAGGAGATACTGCCTTCTGGCTTTGCACGCCATCGTTAGCATTTTGTGACAGGGGCTCGCACTGCTGAATTGAGAGCGTTAATTTTAGAAGGGCATATTCTACCTTCTAATACGGTCTGTACTAAAACCCCCACAGCCGAGTTCATGATGCCCTTTTGTTCATTTAATTCATATTTAACTCCTATTATTGCTCGTCTAAACACAACACCCCTAGATAAAGAAGTTGTGTTTCTGTCATTATCCGTGCCATGTAACTAGAATAATTGCAACTGTCACAAACAGCTATCCCTCTGAACAATTGATGCAGCCACGTTCCCGTCACGAGAAGTAAAACATCAGATATCTCGTCTTTTTGTATTTTTAAATGCGGGTGAAGATTTCGACACATAAGTCCACGCTGTTTTCTTTTGTTTTAGATGAGCGCACGCATTAGATTAAGCATGAACATTATTGTTTTTTTCTGGATTGTGTGGTTGTCAATTTTCGAAAAAAAAACAATTATTTATTTCAGGAGAGATAAGGTGAATTGAGCCAGCAAGGTTTTATTTGTTTTTGTTTTCATCGACCTCATTAGTTTTTTTTCAGAAATAGGTCATTTTTTATATTAACTATTCCAGAAATACGTCCAAAGTTTTTTTTTTATTGCTCTTATTCGATTTTCCTGAAAAATGTTTTTGTTCCGCCATCCCTCATTAGATTTTTTTTCAGATCGAAACATAAGTCTACATTTGAGATCTGGGCCGTTTCGCCAACCTCCTCAGCTAAAGGACGCACTATTATATATCGGGCGGGGGGGGGGGGTAGAAGAAATATGAAAACAAAGTTTGTCGCCGCAAAAAATCGGAAAACAAATTGTTGAAAATATGGACACAAAAAAGTTTGTTGACGGAATTGCTGATGGTGGCCTTTACTGCATGAACTCCGCAGGGCAGTGCACCAGGACACCGCAGCCGGCTAATACCACACAATCACGGGGTGTTTAGGGAGTCCACCTCGGTAAGTCAGCTGGCTGACTGACACCCTAATAAGGGGTGTTCACCCTCCGCATTCACCCCGTTCAGTCGGCGGGTTGAACGCGGGGGTGGCTACCCCCGCGTTCAACCCGCCGACTGAACGGGGGTGACGGGGGTTGCGGGTCAAACGAGGGGACCCCCGGGGAAAGTGATGATCTGACGTGCAGGGGCGCCAGGTAAACATACAAGTACCCCCTCCCGCGCGAGGGGGGAGGGGGGTCACCCGCTACTGACAGTCAGTACTCGATGTAAGTACTCTGTCGGGGGACTTTAAACCCCACAAACCCCACAAACCAGTAACACTTTATGTCCGCGTGAAACATATTGCAGTTTTATCCGGGAAAGGGCACAAACGACTTTTCTTGTTGAAATATTTTTCATAGTTAATTAATTGTCATGCTTTTGTAAATCGTGAATCGACCTAATTATAATGTCAGAATTGTAATAAAATCCGTATAAATTGAATATTTTGTCTCAGGCTTTTAGTGAGCGACAGTGAATGAACTAGATGAACGAAATTAATTGCCATTCTGAATTCCCAAAAACTGTCTGTGTTTTGAATTGGAAACCAGTGCCAGTGTGGCATATATTATCATCTGGAATGAACATGTCCTTATATATTATCACCAAAGGTTAATTACTGTGAGATATTAGGACATAAAGGTATGAATATAATGGTAAGATGAGGGTGTCATCCAGTACTTGAGTACGTCAGTATCTGAGTATAGTACTGATACCCTGTTCTGGGTTGACGGCTGTTATTGTCAGCCGAATTACAGGCTTGTCATAAAATGCGTGGAAAAACACCATTCATGGTGTCACCCATCTGGGGTTGCCCCAGTCAGAACAAGACGTTGAACTAATGCTGGTTTAATGTTGGCCCTGGGTCGTAGACGCTGGGCCAACATTAAACCAGCATTGGTTGTCCCAACGTCATAGCCAACATAAAACCAACATTGTATCAACGTCTTGTGATGGCTGGATGTAGCTTGACTTCATGCACTTCAGAAAGCGGCACCTTGATTTGTCGCCGTTAAAATGTCCGCCAATCATAGGGCTGTGATATTTCGTGAATTGGGTCACAACAACTCAGTGGGTGGGTGGTGATCTATTCAAAGTATAAAAGTATATGTTTACAGTTATTTCAATTTAATAAATACAACGACATTTACAAGTCACGTATGTTTTCTATACATCAAAATAGGCCCCCAGCAAATACGAGACATTGAGCCAAAACTGGTTTGATGTTGGGTCAGCGTAGACGCAATATCGAAAGGCAAGAGCTAACTCTATAAGCATTCACTAACTTGCAAATCTCCTGTTGTTATATTGTTATAAAACCGCATCATACTTATAAAATACTATCAGACCTAACAATGTACTACTGAGCACATTTATGCCTACTTTGTATGGCGAATAAATAAATAAATATGTAAATGCTGATGACTACTTGTTTTTATATTACACATCTTCTGGTTGATGGGCTTCGTAAAAGTCGTTTTGACTTGTTCCCGTCTAGCTACCATTGCTGATAAGATGTTGTTTGTGAGTTAGACAATGAGAAATAATGTACTTTTTAAATACGTTTTTATAGGAAAGTCAAATATATAAAAAGAAGAAAATGTAGATATGTGTAATTTGAGTCAAGCTATATTCTCCAAACTAGCTACCATGCAGCTTACTGTGACAGTATCCCAGCAGACGACACGATGCACGACCCCAATGTTGTTTTAATGTTGGGCCATCGTCTTCGACGCTGGCCCAACATTAAAACAACATTCGGGGTACGCCTCGCGTCTGGTGTAGCCTGGGTGGTGGAGCGGGGAGATGAGGGTGGGGTATCCTTGATTTAACTGATACTGCAGTGTACTCGTTCAAGTATAAGGAACCTATCAAGTAATGATATCTGCCCGATAAAGCTAATAGTGTATCTGATAAGGAGATATCGGGTGTCGATGATAACGCCGATATCTAGTGGCCACGCGACAACTTCCTAATTTGTCAGGCGACACATCCCCCCCCCTTGCTGGGTCCTACCCTTTAACGTAATCTCTTTGCGAGATGATTTTGTAAATAAATCTCCGGGTTATCGGAAGATAATGTTGAGCTGACGTGATTTTTTCGACACTTTAAGCACTAGGTTATGTCACCTGAACGAAATTGACATTAGCTGCCCCAAACCGCAATTTAAATTCCATAAAATACATGCGTGTGCTGTTTAACCCTTTAACCGCCGGTGCCGCATATATTCGGGTTTTTATTTTTATTAGCACATTAAGTACCACATGCTTAGACATGTTAAAGATAAAATGTGACATCAACCAGCAAGATTTGAAAAGAGTCGACCTCCATTTTGTCAAGTTTGAATAATTTTAACTCACTTGAAGTTGTGGATCGCGTCAGCGAGACACAACTCTAAGTGAGTGAAAATTTACATTGAATAATTTGGCGGTTAAAGGGCTAAAGACACTCTTGTCCAAGTGTCAGTAAAAAGATCCAAATATATGCGAGTAATTCATCAATGGTTAAGTGATGAATGTACAAGTAAAGGTAAAGATAAGTAAACAAACAAAGAGCATTTATACATATATAGATCAAAAATAGTTTCCCTTTATATTTCTTATCCGGTTAAAAACGACACCATAAGTAATATATATTATCTTGATGATTATATTCAACATTATTATATTTTAATAACAAATTATTGAGATATATCATAGCATAACATCATAGTCGAATACATAATGGTCCCTTTCGAAATTTCAATCAAATAATGGAAAGGTGAAGCACATGCCGATTGAAAATAAAATTTATCTTATCTCATCTTATCTTAGTGCCATATTAACCCCGTTTCCTATACTCCCATTCGCACGTTGACATTGCTTTAGCGCTGGTATCTATAAAACAAACATTTAAAAATGATATCTTTCCAAAAGATTGTTTCTTTTTTGAAATATGTATCCCATGATCGTGCCACATCGTGACTATGTAATCTATAGCTATGGAGGATATAAGGGCATAATATGTTATTAACCCTTACAGCGCGGGGATCGACATTAGTCGTCATAATCTGACGTCCGGAGACGTCAGATTCTGACGACTAAAGTCGATCCCCGCACTGTAAGAATTAACATATTTCCAATGGCATTAGACCCATAACATAGGTATTCAAATGAATAAGAAAGAGCTAGAAGACATTTGGGATGATTTCAAACTGAAAAAAAACCTTTGGTTGCGATGTTTTTTACAAATTAATTCAGCTCTTCAAGGGTTGAATATTTTTAAATATTATTTTAGTTATATTTGGCCTAATCTCAATCAGTTTGATGTAGCATAATGTGTATGTCTACAGGAATCATTGTTGAAAATTAGCAAGACTAATATCGCCGTTTTAAAACACATTGTAGGCCTATTAAGTAAGTTTGTCATTTTATTCTCCATGTTACACTTGCGTTAAAACATATATTTTCTTTTTACGAAGCATAAGTAAACAATGTTTGTCGTTGAGAATGCTGCCCTCCACAGCACAATGACTGTCTGTGAATCGTAAGGACTGCGGTTCAAATCTGACCACACTTAAGTTAACACAGTCTGTTCTTTGTCATCGAATAGTGACGTGAATGAATTACCGTAATTTGCGGCTCGCGAATGACACTGCCCTGAATGGCTTTTAAACAGCCTGGTACTCAGGGGGTGGGGCCCGGTCATTACAGTACTTCACTTACCTGTGTCCACGGCGATTGACAGATAGTCAGGTAGCGAACAGCGACAGCTGCTCCACCCTTTGAGTACCGCGGCCGTTTTTGTATTCATCGCTGGTTTTTATTTGTGAAATGCGTCAGCAGTTCACAAATGAGCAAAATTTTACACAAAATGTAAAATTTGCTAGGCCTAAAACACTGAAATTAAAACACATTTAAGATCGAAATTCTGGCCTCCAAACCACATAATTTTGCTCCCATCAGCATTCTCTGCCTGTGTGGCTCAAAGGGCTGACTGTATTCCTTGCTGAATCAGGGGAGCGATTAATGGCACTTACTGTCTCAATTTATTGATCTCGTTAAACTCTTCCTTTCTTGTGGGGGGGGGGGTGTCCACTTTTTATTCTGCGTACCCAGCGACTCGTTGCAAACACCAGTTATTTGATTCCCAGGCAGTACTACAGACAGAGGGGGTTGACCCAACGTTGTTCTAATGTTGTGCCAGCGTCGTAGACGCTGGCACAACATTAGAACAGCATTGGGTTCGAGCCCCCTGATTCCCGGGCAGTCTCACGGCGAACAAACAAGAGCTGTGTGCTCTCAAAAAGAGATCCACGCACTGATTGGTCGGATTCAAAATATGCATGTTTAATATTCATGAGCGGGTTAAACGTACAAGATTATTCAGACTATACTAAACATTTTAGTTAGTTTCTAATGTGCACTATAGGATCTTATTTAAATGTGAAACAAGTCATTAGCATAATCATTATCTATTTGATGGATACACGCAGGAGCAAAGATAAGGAAGAAATGATTATGAAGTGATTATGCAGACAGGAATTAAATATCAATACACGAGTCATTTCATTATGAAATTAATGAAATTTAAAAAGGAGGCATATTAATTAGCCTGTCGGTTTGTTCAATTATATTTATTGTCACACTCTTTTATATTTCACACTAATATAGAAAAAATGATGTAAAATAATAAGATAGTAATGACACGCATAAAAATTGAAATAACATGGCATATCTGGTGAAAATGAAGTCAAATCGCCCTTTGCAGTATGTGACCTTTCAAAAAGTTTTATTTTTTTATTAGAAAAAAACAGGTGCAGATGTACCAGAGACAAACAAACATCAGTCAACAAGCCGGAACATGTGAATAATTACCATAAGTCATTTGCTTTTCTGTCAAAAAATGTCTTAAAGCTCGCTTATAACATGTAAAACTTTTATTTTTATATTTTCCCACTACAGACCATAACCAGCCATATCTACTATGCACATCTATGCGGCCAATACTTTCTAAATGATCATAGGTATAAAAAACCAAGTATCATTGAAAAAAAAACATAATTTAAACAGTTACAGTTTATCAAAAGCTTGCTTAATTCAGCACAAATTCGTTTTAAGTAGTAGTTCCATATAACACATTCCACATATTACAACAACAAAATCTTCACGTGCTGATTCAGACAAAAAACAAACTTTTTTGAAATAGAAACTAAGTACTATATGCGGACGTATTTCGACAGGATATAATAAACTTATACATGTAAATTAAATTTTTCACCCAAAGTGACAGATGAGTACTTATTCAGTTTGTGGCGTGACTATGATCCTTATCATGCCGCATGGCTTGTAGGCATATGCCATGGTGATAATACTAACTAGCATTAGAACTAATTAGCCCATATGTCCTGTTGTGACTAAATAATTGCCGCCGAAGATAAATGCTTTACCTGTTGAAATTATAATCAGATTTAGCAATATCCCTTTGTGTATTATTATTAGTGAAATATGTTAAACATATTTGCGAATATAATGCTCTTTGAATAATAATAATTATTAATATTAATTTTGTCAAAACTATCCGGATTCAAAAGTATTTATGCATGATGCTCATATTATTTTGTTTAATTCAAAGACCAGACATTTGCAAATCTTGTATTGATGTTTAACACACATTAATTTTAATTCCCATTATAAGTGTTTTGATTAGATGACCAACCAAATTAAAAACGTGCTTAGCGTTTTAACCCTTTAACCGCAAGTTATTTAATTGGAATTTTCACCCACTTGAAGTTGTGTCTCGCTGACGCGATCCACAACTTCATGTGAGTGAAAATTAATCAGATTTAATAAACTAGAGGTCAAATATTTTCAAATGTTACTGTTTTATTTAAAGGTGATCTATCACCCCTTATATGGTATGAATAATTATGTAAATCACCCCATATAAGCAAACACTTGTGCCCCATCTTGTAGCAACTTTGCTTTATTTGTCACAAAATTATTCATACCATAGGGGTGATAGATCACCTTTAACATTTAACATGTTAAAAGCTGATATGTAATCTGCTAGTAAAAATGTAAAAAAATATACGAATATAATCGGGACCGGCGATTAAAGGGTTAATGGCTAAGAGTTAGTATAGGGTGTTATGTCTGCTGATGATAAGTGTAGAATGATGTCACGTTATTACCAGATTACGTCATTATATATGACAGCACCCGGCATAACTCCCTCCTTCCATGTGCCGGCTACACCCAACTTTTCGGATGGCATCAACATTAAACATGTTCTCTGCAAACACAAAACCTTCAAACAATGTTGTTTTAATGTTGGTCCAGCGTCGTAGACGGTGGACCAACAATAAAACAGCATTGTTTGAATGTATTATGCTTACTGGGACTTGAAGAGTCGCTTTGTGTGTTATGTCATCATGATACAAGTATTATGCCTAGTGATAAATATTTTAAATGTTACTTACATTATCATACAAAATACACATGTACAAATACATAATATGCTACAGGCGCACAATTGCAGATCTAGTTTTATCTTTGCGACGGTGGCTTTTTAATGCCACCACAAACACAATATTTACGGGTTGCCCAAATAATAAGTGATCGTAATTGTTGAGATGCAAGCTGGACCTGTAGAAATACAAGTCAATGTTGTCGAATTATTTCTTATACGTGGTATAATCATAGACTTAGAATGGTATAATAATTTGTCTGGCAGTAACCTCCTTAGTGCTGGTCACCTTTCTTCATTTAAACATTCTGTTGTAGATTGTAGTCAAATCTATATAGCCTACAGTAAATATATAATAGTACATCGTCAGACAGAAGCAAAAATTGCCAGAGCAGACATATTTATTTCAGCAGACACAACACAGTGGCCCTGTGCTTAATTTACACATGCTGTTGTAGATTGTACAGTCCATCAACATATAATATAGTGACAAATTTATAACCCTATTTAATTCAGAAAATAAAAAAATATTGTACAATTTAGGACACTACATTTCGCGCGCCCTCCAATGTAGGAAACATTTATCGACAAAAGTGATGTGATCCATATCGTGGGACAGACTTATTTGAATGATATTTTATTGTATCTAGCCATGTATTTGTAATATGTCTATATAATATGTTTTTGTGTATATAAATGTATACAGATTTCTTTGAATGATATTTTATTTTATATGACCATGTATTTGCAATATGACTATAAATTATAATATGTTTTTAGTACATGTAAGTGTGTGTGATTTTGCAGATACGATGTTAATTATTGTGCAAATAAATTTGATTTGATTTTTGATTGATTGATAAAATTATACAGTAAATATATATACATGTACATAGTCAGACAAAAGCAAACATGGCCAGAATGCATCCCAACAAACACAACACAGTGCTGGCCTAATGTTAGCCTCGCGCCGCAGAAGATGGATCAACATTAAATCAGCATAATAGCTATGAACATAAAACAACAGCCTGTGAGAAACACAGTGACTGGACCGAAATGCAGCCCGGAAATCAAGCTTACGGATAACATCATAATAATTAGCGTAGCTTTTGTATACAATATACATTCCATCATTGACCGCGACCATAAATGAAGTTAACCCTTAACCCTTTAAGTCCTCACGATGCATTTAAGCATCATTTTACATCCCTGAAGTCAGCCTTAATTTTCCTACAACTAGGGGTTTTGGAGCAAAAATTTCCATGAAACTGATTTACCCTTACATGGCAATTTTCTGAATTTTTAAACCACTTCAAGCTCTCTTCATCCACTACAAGTCGAGAATTGCGACAGCAATTCGCGGCTTGTAGTGGGTGAAGATGGCAATGGTAAACGCAGGCTTGAAAGTCCTCACGATTCATTGAAGCATCATTTTACATCCCTGAAAACACAATTGATTTCCCTACAACTAAGGCTTTTAGAAGGAAAATTTCCATGAAACTGTTTTACCAATACATGACAATTTTCTTTACTTTTTCAACTACTTCAAGTCATCTTTATCCACTACAAGTCGAGAATTGCGACAGCAATTCGCGGCTTGTAGTGGATGAAGTTGACAATCGTAAATTCAGGATTGAAAGGGTTAAAGCGATACGCTATACAATTTATTTTTTTAACGATTTAAAATTGTGTCTCGCTACCGCGATCCACAACTTCAAACGAGTAAAAATCACTCAAATATTATACACAATTTGAAGCAAAATATATGCCAATTTATCTTCTTAACGCTCATTTTTAATTCAAACTTTATCATTTCAAGGACAAACAGAAATACTAAAACCGGATTTAGACGCGATCAGCAAAAAGTTTAACCCCTACATCGCGGGGATAGACTTTAGTCGTCAGAATCTGACGTCTACAGACGTCAGATTCTGACGACTAAAGTCGATTCCTGCACTGTAAGAGTCAAAATATTTCCAATGGCCGTAGACCCAAAACATAAGTATTCAAATGAATCGGAAAGAGCTAACTAAGACATTTATGATGATTTCAAAAGGATAAATTCCCTTTAGTTGCGATTTTTTTTTACAAATTAATTCAGCGTTTCAAGGGTTAAGAGAGCTATAGTTTATTTCATTATGGTAGCGTTCTAATTATTATGTCACCCTGTGATCACCACATCCTGGTTGTAGGCCTACTCAAACATTATCAAATTCCCCAGTCCAACAGTGCGCTAGATTCAGTATAAATTTTGGAATGTTTTCATTCTATTTTAAGAATATAAAATCCACGATCATGATGGCTTAAATGGCTTAAATCAAAATAAACCAAGTTATTCCAGATTTGTTCAAATTTATGTTATGTGTTTTAAGATTTCATATAAATATTCCATATCGATATTCCATATTTATTGTAAATTAAAAAAAATGTTCTACGCTGTCGTACAAGATCTACATTGAACGAAATGGGTGCATAATAGTAACTAAGTTTATATCCAATTTTTATAATTTTATGTTATTATATTGTTCTTAAGCAGTACCTGAAACCATTGCCTATACAGTCTCTGAATACTGAATATTTCATACAATATGAATTAGCCATCACTATCATCAGCAATTCATACAAATTACCCATATATCAATATCTAAATATATGTCTAATTCCATGATTCAATAAAACCTGGTTATCACCAGGAAGCGGCGGCGCAGTTATGTAGCGTCGTGACAGACCCTGCAAACTCGTATTTATATTTCGTCGCCTCGGAGCTGAAGGATCCTATCTGACACTCGTTAGAGTGGCAGATAGGATCCTTTGGCTCCGAGGCGACGATTTAGACATCGGGGCAGACCACATAGACTCGTATTTATATTTAGGCCCTGTAGACTCGTACTGATATTAATTTTTGCCTTCATGTATGGTAGACCCTGTAGACTCGTACCTTTCTTACTCGTACTGATATTAATTTTTGCCTCCATGGTAGACCCTGTAGACTCGTATTGATATTAATTTGAGCTTCAATAGTAACCCTGTAGTCTCTGATTGTTAAAACACGGGTACAACAAACACAACGCAGCACGCCAACGGTGGTACAGTATTGGCGTAATGTCCCGTGCCACATAGAACACAGCCACTGAGACAGATGCTTGACGACAATAGTGCTCTGTGGACTGTATGACGTCCATGACTGTACCCAATAAACACAAAACATTTGTATAACATTTATACAATGTTGGGCCAACGTCGAAGACGTTGGGCCGGCGTTGTATAAATGTTATGCAAATGTTTTGTGTAGTCACCCCTAATTACAGATACCCAGTCTGCCTCAAACACCCTCATCTCTGCTCTAATTCACACCTAAATTACCCCCTTCTAGAGGGGAGGATCGGACCACAGCATACTTTGGACGTGGTCGCGGTGTATAACTTCTCAGTGGTCTCTGGTCTCTGCCCCGGGCCTCATTTTTGATTCCACTCTGTGAACCTTACTGCTGCTCTGCAAAGCCAAAAGGCAGTATCTGCTGACGTGTCAAGTAAGCACGATACTGCCTTTGGCTTTAAACCGCAGCATTTGTCTTTTTCTCTTCTTCGTCTTAGGCTACTTCGCATTTAGATCTGTTCAAGGAGCACAATGCTGTCAAGTGTAAAATGCTTTCACGAGAGCGAAACAAATAATCGCTGTATTATTTTTTCCATATTTTGTAGACTTTGGTTTGACTATGTTAACTACTAATGTAACAGTTAGACCTTTACCAGTGGGAATAAGGTACCATTGATGATTATATTGACCAAATAACTATATTTTACCGACCCTTTGAGAATGCTCGTCGCCTTATATGTCATATTTTGAATAATATTTATTGAATAAAAAATAGCATAACATCCATCACATAAAGATATTCGGAGCTATTCTGCCGTGCAAAGCCAAAAAGCAGTATAGGCAGTATCTTCTTAAGCAAATATATTACACTGATACTATTCCGCTCTGCATGGGTAAAAAAAAGTAACTGCTTACTTGTAAAATGTGACTAGGCGATCACGTAAATGGCGGCCTCGTCGAGTTAAGGTTGAAGCTAGTGTATCGACATGAATTTCGCGCATGGCACGCGCTGTGCGCTCCTTCATGAGGTAACTGGTGTGGGTTTAGCTGTAGACGTAGAATTAGCGTTTTTCAACATGGCGGTGACTGAGAGCGATTTCGACCCCAAGGTCCGAAAAATACCTATAATACTTTTTAATGACTGCGCGACAAAACAACCGAGCATGCGATCAAGTAGCTGAAATATTACTGATTCTATTCAACTTATTGACTATGTGACTAATCGAGGACAAGACTTAGCTATGACCGTACAAATAAAAGTCCCACGATTTTGTACGGGTGCAATCTGTGGCTAAAACCTTCAGTTTCAGCACGTTGGGGCCTGGAGGAGGCAGACACACGCTTGCGTAAACACTTGGGGTTGTTTTCCGAGCCTACCGGACACAGCGATGTGTTTATCATCTGATGGATACATCAAATGCAAACGAAAACAAGAAACTTTGAAATAATTAGAGTCAACAGCGCGTGTTTGCTTTGCCTCGTGGATATATTACTCTGTTTCTTGTAACATTGTTGCCTTTCGTATATGGATACTGACAAGACACCGCCGCCGACGACAAGTCCGAGGAAACAGACAACTAATATTTGTTTAATTCATTAACCCTTAGAGCGCTGAGTTAAGTGATTTAAATTTTTACGCACTTAAAGTTGTGGGTCGCGGTCGCGACCCACAACTTCAAGTGGGTGAAAATTATCCGTATTTGTTGAATTTAGGACCATTTGCAAATTTTGATGTTTAAACACACATTTTGCTCCCAATAACTGTGATTTAACCTGCTGATAAAACTTATTTAAAACGATCATAGTCGCGCTTAGCGCTCCAAGGGTCGAGTATGCCGGGGATACTAATATTATTGTAAATACCGAAAACAAACGAGACGACAGTTCCAATAAAACAGACAGATCCAGGGCGGTGTATTTGAACACATATAGCTCATTTTGGTGCACTCAATTGTGCACACGTCCGTACACATAGAAAACATGCACATGACATATGTGATGTATCCAAAGATAATATAATAATTATGACATGTCATATCATATCCTTGTTACAATTTTAACACTTTAACGCCAATGTAAAAATACATTTGTCTCGTTGTTGCGACACACAGCTTCCAATGGTTAAAAACTACACATTATGTGTTTAATTGGATAATATAATTGCAATTCCTGTTGGTATAACCAAAATTTCACTTCCCAACTTAGACATTATTTGATAATGCTTATATGCTTAACCCTTTCAGCGCGGGGACCGTCTTTATACGTCAGAATCTAACGTCTGTATACGTCAGATTATAACGTATAAAGACAATCTCCGCACTGATAGAATTAAATATTTCTCATGACCGTAGTTGACCCATAACATAGATATTCAAATAAAACAAAAAGAGCTAACTTAGACATTTTTGATGATTTCAAATTAAAAAATAACCTTCGGTTTTTATGACTTATTCAAGAATATTTCAGCGCTTTAAGGAATAAAGAAGGTATGTAGTACAATTGGTATCGTGATTGACGGCATTTGGGCTAGCAATGAATATTATAGTGAATTAATATTGTACTTTTTGGGAAGTGATGTTTTTTTCGTTACCTAAATTTAAAGGGACTGGCCCAGGCTAAAATCATAAAAAAAATCGGTGATTTTATTTTGGCTTCTTAACCTTTTCACTACCATACATGACGGAAATTTCCGTCGTCATTCGTCAATGAACTTAACCATAAAATGACACAAATTTTCGTCAAATATATACTACATTTATGTATTTTTCGTCATTTGAAGCTGGAAATTGCGTTAGCAATTCCAGCTTCAAATGACGAAAAATAGAACTCGTACACCAGTATATCTGGATCCTGGCATGCACCCCGGCCTGGAAGTCAAAGGGTTAATATGACCATATGATGTAAACATGTCCATAGACTAGAACTGCAAAAGTTTTTTAATTTTCCTGCTGCGCATTCACCAGTTAGGCTAGATATAGAGACGAAGTTCCCGTATTTTTTTTTGACATGGTTGTCCATAATAAGAAATCAGGAATTTCGTCTCTATATCTAGCCTAACTGGTGAATGCGCAGCGGAAAAATTAAAAAACTTTTGCAGTTCTAGTCTATGGACATCTACATCATATGGAAGCCGCTGCTGAGGGGACTGGTCCTCATTTCTTCTGGATGATAGAGAGGTTGAAAAAAAACCTGGTAAACTGGCTTGATGATAGCCCACCGTCTACGACACTGGCCCAACACCAACCCAACATCGGATCAACTGTCTGTTTGATAACCACGGAGACAGTCACGTAGCGCCAGCACGTCCACAAACCTGGCGCGACCCCCGTATCCCCCGTCCCTCGGGGCAGCGGCTCCACCACATTCACCCTCTACGTCCGGCTTTTGTGTGGAGGTGCTCAATTGATGTGCCATTTAGAGTCGGCTCAATTCATCCATCATTACGGGTTGTCACTGAGAAAAAGAACACGGTTCTCTCTGTGTGTGGTTCAGTTTTTATACCAAGTCTGCCGTGCAAAGCCAAAAGGCAGTATCTGCTTACCTTACAGGTAAGCAGATACTGCCTTTCAGCTTCGCAGAGCGGACTTGGTTCGGGCTATCATGCCCCGCATATATTGGGCCAACATTAGCTCTATGATATATCCAAGAAAAATAAAATCAGATTCTATTTTTCTTGATATATCCTTTGCTATGTTAGATGCCTACTTTAGGAGTGCTCGTAAAGGTGCACTGCAAAAGGAGGAGTTGGAGGTAATTTAGCAGATCATGCCATACGCCAATTGTCAAAGGCATAAAATGCATAACTCGGGTATAGAGGGTATGACTGTCGTGTATAACTATGAAGTATACTGTGAACTAGGGTGTAAACACTGGTAAATGTGTGGTTTATTGTGGTGTAGGTGTACTATAACAATGGGTACACTGTTATATAACTATGGCCTAGATTTGTGTTGCACTGTGGTGTAGCGATGTGACAGGTTAGTAAGTACAATGGTTGAATAATGTCACATTTCGATCATTTATGAATCATTTCGATCATTTTCGGTGGGTTACTAATGCACTGTGGTGTGAATTTGTCTTCAACTGTGGTGTGAAGCACTCTGGTGTGATTGCGGAGTGATGTACTGTAGTGTGAATGTGCGATGCACTGTGTGACCTACTGTGGTGTGAATGTGTGATGGACTTTGATGTGAATGTGTGATGAACTGTGATTTGAATGCGTGATGCAATGTGATGTGAATGTGTGATGCAGTGTGTGCTGCAGTGTGGTGTCAATGTGTGATGCACTGTGTGATGCACTGTGATGTGAATGTGTGATGTACTGTGTGATGCAATGCAGTGTGAATGCGTGATGCACTGTGGTGTGAATGTGTTATGCACTGTGATGTAAATGTGTGATTTACTGTGATGTGAATGTGTGTTGTACTGTGATATGAATGTGTGACGCACTGTGGTGTGAATATGTGGTGCAGTGCGATCTGAATGTATGATGAGCTGTGGTGGGAATGTGTGATGCAGTGTCATGTAAATGTGTGATGCACTGTGATGTGAATGTATGATACACTGTGCTGTGAATGTGTGAGGCACTGTGATGTGAATGTGTGATGCACTGCGATGTGAATGTGTGATGCACTGCGATGGGAATGTGTGATGCACTGTGATGTGAATGTGTGATGAGCTGTAGTGGGAATGTGTGATGCAGTGTCATGTAAATGTGTGATGCACTGCGATGTGAATGTGTGATGCACTGCGATGTGAATGTATGATGAGCTGTGGTGGGAATGTGTGATGCAGTGTCATGTAAATGTGTGATGCACTGTGCTGTGAATGTGTGATGAGCTGTGGTGGGAATGTGTGATGCAGTGTCATGTAAATGTGTGATGCACTGTGCTGTGAATGTGTGATTAGCTGTGGTGGGAATGTGTGATGCAGTGTCATGTAAATGTGTGATGCACTGCGATGTGAATGTGTGATGCACTGCGATGTGAATGTGTGATGCGCTGCGATGTGAATGTGTGATGCACTGCGATCTGAATGTATGATGTACTGCGATGTGAATGTGTGATGTACTGCGATGTGAATGTGTGATGCACAGCGATGTGAATTTGTGATGTACTGCGATGTGAATGTGTGATGCACTGCGATCTGAATGTATGATGTACTATGCTGTGAATGTGTGATGTACTGCGATGTGAATGTGTGATGCACAGCGATGTGAATGTGTGATGTACTGCGATGTGAATGTGTGATGCACTGCGATCTGAATGTATGATGTACCATGCTGTGAATGTGTGATGTACTGCGATGTGAATTTGTGATGCACTGTGATGTGAATGTGTGATGTACTGCGATGAAAATGACTGATGCACTGTGATGTGAATGTGTGATGCACTGCGATGTGAATGTGTGATGCACTGTGATGTGAATGTGTGATGCACTGTGATGTGAATGTGTACTGTTATGTGAATGTGTGATGTACTGCGGTGTGAATGTGTGATGCACTGCGATGTGAATGTGTGATGCACTGCGGTGTGAATGTGTGATGCACTGTGTTGTGAAAGTGTGATGCACTGTGATGTGAATGTGTGATGCACTGCGATGTGAATGTGTGATGCACTGTGTTGTAAATGTGTGATGAACTGCGATGTGAATGTGTGATGCACTGTGATGTGAATGTGTGATGCACTGTGTTGTGAATGTGTGATGCACTGTGATGTAAATGTGTGATGAACTGTGATGTAAATGTGTGATGCACTGTGATGTGAATGTGTGATGCACTGTGATGTGAATGTGTGATGCACTGTGGTGTAAATGTGTGATAAACTACGATGTGAATGTGTGATGCACTGTGGTGTGAATGTGTGATGCACTGTGATGTGAATGTGTGATGCACTGTGGTGTAAATGTGTGATAAACTGCGATGTGAATGTGTGATGCACTGTGGTGTAAATGTGTGATGCACTGTGTTGTGAATGTGTGATGCACTGTGTTGTGAATGTGTGATGCACTGTGATGTGAATGTGTGATGCACTGTGGTGTAAATGTGTGATGTACTGCAATGTGAATGCGTGATGCACTGTGTTGTGAATGTGTGATGTACTGCGATGTG
This sequence comes from Flabesymbios commensalis, assembly GCA_964017125.1. Taxonomy (NCBI): domain Eukaryota; kingdom Metazoa; phylum Annelida; class Polychaeta; order Terebellida; family Flabelligeridae; genus Flabesymbios; species Flabesymbios commensalis. Next base: position 61,091,612 of record OZ024911.1, read on the forward strand.
AATGTATGATGCACTGCGATGTACATGTGTGATGTACTGTGATGTGAATGTGTGATGCACTGTGATGTGAATGTGTGATGTAATGTGTGATGCACTATGATGTAAATACGTGATGCACTGTGGTGTGAATGTGTGATACACTGTGATATAAATGTGTGATGGACTGTGTGATGCAGTGTGATGTGATGTACTGTGGTGTGAATGTGCGATATACTGTGGTGTGAATGTGTGATGTACTGTGTTATTTATGAATAGTGATTTTCTTTGATGTGATGCACAGTTGTGTACATGTGAGATGTACAATAGTCTGCAGTGTGATTATATGATAAACTGTGGCGTGAATGTAGCTATGTGAACCACCATAATGTTATCGTGTGATGAACTGTGAGGCTATGTAATGAAACTATGTGATGTACGGGGATGTAAACGTGAGGTGCACTGGAATATGACGGTGTAATGCAATGGAATATTACAATGTGATGCACTGTGGTGTAAAGATGTAATGCATTGTGATATTACTATGAAATTCGCTGTGATGTGACGATGTAATACACCATGATGTAACGATGCAATGTACTATGAAATAACGACGTAATGCACTGTTACATAAAGATGTAAATCACCGTGCTATAACGATTTGACGATCTGTGACATAATGATGTAATTCACTGTGATATAATGATGCGATGCACTGTGATGTAAGGATGTAATGCACCATGGTGTAATGGAGCGATGCACTATGATGCTATGATGTAATGCACTGTGATGTAATGATGTGATAAACTGTGATGTAATGATATGATGCACTATAATGTAATGCTGTAATGCACTGTGATGTAATGATATGATGTACTGTGATGTGGTGCACGTTGATGTTATAATGTGATGCACTATGATGTGATGCACTGTGGTGTAATGATGTGATGCACTATGATGTAATGACGTGATGCACTGTGATGTAATGATGTGATGCACTGTGATGTAATGATGTGATGCACCGTTATTTAATGATGTGATGCACTGTTATTTAATGATGTGATAAACCATGATGTAAGGATGTGATGCACTGTAATGTAATGATGTAATGCACTGTGGTATAATGATGTAATGCACTGTGATGTAATGATGTGATGCACTGTGATTTATTGATGTAATGAACAATGATGTAATGTTGTGATGCACTATGATGTAATGATGTAATGCACCATGATCTTATGATGTAATGCACTGTGATGTAATGGTGTGATGCACTGTGGTGTAATGATGTAATGAACCATGATGTAATGTTGTGAGGCACTATGATGTAATGATGTGATGCACTATGGTGTAATGATGTAATGCACCATAATGTAATGATGTGATGCACTATGATGTAATGATTTGATGCACTATGATGTAATTATTTACTGCACTGTGATGTAATTATGTAATGCACTGTGATGTAATGATGTGATGCACTGTGATGTAATGATGTGATGCACTGTGATGAAAGTATGCAATGCACTACGATGTATTGATGTAATTTACTGTGATGTAATGGAGTGATGCACTGTAATGTAATGATGTGATGCACTATGATGTTATGATGTAATGCACTATGATGCAATGATGTGATGCACTATGATGTGATGATGTAGTGCACGGTGATGTAATGATGTGATGCACTGGGATGTAATGATGTGATGCACTATGATGTAATGATGTAATGCACAGTGATGAAATGATGTGATGCACTGTTATGTAATGATGTGATGCACTGTAATGTACTCTTGTGATGCACTGTGATGTAATGATGTAATGCACTGTGATGTAATAATGTAATGTACTATGATGTAGTGATGCGATGCACTGTGATGTACTGTTGTGATGCACTGTGATCTAATGATGTAATGCACTATGATGTAATCATGTAATGCACTGTGATGTAATGTTGTGATGCACTATAATGTAATGTTGTGACGACTGTGATGTAATGATGTAACGCACTATGATGTAATGATGTAGTGCACTGTGATGACATGATGTGATGCTCTGTGATGTAATGCACTATGATGTAATGATGTAATGCACTGTGATGAAATGATGTGATGCACTGTAATATAATGATGTAGTGCACTATGATGTAATGATGTAGTGCACTGTGATGACTTGATGTGATGCTCTGTGATGTAATGACGTAATGCACTATGATGTAATGATGTAATGCACTGTAATGAAATGATGTGATGCACTTTGATGTATTGATGTGATGCACTATGACGTAAAGATGTAATGCACTGTGATGCAATGATGTGATGCACTGTGATGTAATGATGTAGTGCACTAAGATGTAATGATGTGATGCACTGTGATGTAATAATGTCATAATGTAATGCACTGCGATGTAATGATGTGATGCACTGTGATGTAATGATGTAATGCACAGTGATGAAATGATGTGATGCACTGTGATGTAATGATGTCATAATGTAATGCACTATGATGTAATGATGTGATGCACTGTGATGTAATGATGTGATGCACTGTGATGTGATGATGTGATGCATTATGATGTCATGATGCGATGTTCTGTGATTAATGATGTAATGCACTGTGATTATTTATGTGACGCACTGTGATGTAATGATGTGATGCACTATGATATAATGACGTAATGCACCTGTGATCTAATGATGTGATGCACTGTGATGTAATGATGTGATGCACTGTGATTTAATGATGTAATGCACTATGATGTAATTATGTAATGCACTGTGATGTAATGATGTAAAGTATTGTGAGGTAATTATGTAAGGCACTGTGATGTAATGATGCGATGCACTGTGATGTAATGATGTAATGCACTGTCATGTAATGATGCAATGTGATATAGCTACGTTGCAATGAGTTATAATCTATCAGTGTTATGTGGTACACTGTGATGGTACGAAATTGAATGGGGCTTTAGACCAATTATGTGTACAAACTGACTAAACTGGCCCAATAAAACCTCCTGAAGATGGTGAGGTGAATTCAATGGCACTGCTCTCAAGAGAGTTCAATTTTGAACTCTAACGGTCTGAGGCCGAGCAGAATATTAAATCTTTACAGGGAAGAAAAGTGAAGCGCATTGGAAGTTTAGGACCTGAATACAGACAGCGGTGAACGAACTAACCACTAAAAGAGAGCTAACCACTAAAAAGGTCCCCCCGCCACCCCCGACCGTATCATGATGCCAAATAATGTGGTACACATGATGAAACATGAATATAATATGTGAAACACAGTGACGTCACTCGGTGAAAACAAGGTTATATAAGACCCCCTCCCCCATACTTCATTCTGTGAAATGCAGTGATATCACTCGGTAAAACAAGGTTATATAATACCCTTCCCCCATACTTCATTGCATTAGCCAGCTCGGTGAAAACAAAGTGAGGTCATGGTAATTGAGTTTCACAATTCGTCGCCTCGGAGCTAAAGGATCCTATCTGCCACTCTGACGAGTGTCAGATAGGATCCTTTAGCTCCGAGGCGACGACATAATTAATACACTTTGCTGAACATGTTTAGCGGACTATGATTTGTTTATGATACACTGTGACCTATGCACCGCCATATATTATAGTAGTCGTAAAAGTCGTTGACGCTTACATAATTAGGCCTATTTCATTTCGTCAGTTAGTAAAGGAATAAAACACCTCTGCATGAGAGTGAATTTATGTTTTGTTGAATAAAGTGCTCAAGTGTGAGTGATAAATTCTCCTTTGAATACCACAGTCCCAGAAAAACTGTACATGTTGAAATGATGGTGGCAGACCCAATGCTGGGCTAATGCTGGCCCATTGTACACGGCGCTGGACCAGCCTCAGCTCATCATTGGTCAACGTGTCTTGTTTGCTGGGCTGTCTGTTCCCGTCCCCCCCCCCCCCCCGCCATACCCCCACTACCCACATACAGATATTGAATAAATCAAAAAGTATACACGCCAGTGAATTTTTCAAATCCCTCGTTGTGGTGTCTTATTTGTGTTTGGGACAAATAACCTGTGCCCGGGTGCCCGTCGGGAGCATGTGTGCTGCATTGTGATGGGTGAAGGGCCAGATAGTTATCTGTAAGGGGCCATTTCACCCCAGCATGTGCACACGCCATCTAGCGAGTGCCGGGCTGATTTATGTCATATTTTTATCTCCAGAATCTACAGACAATTGGCCCAGCTTGGCTGTTTATGAAGCTAATTTTCGGCACTGGACAATGTGGCCGCAGCAGTCAGCATGACACATTTACCAAGTGGTTTATTCACCGGTGGGCCGGCTATTGAAACTGTGGGCCAACGATGCGCCAGCATCTGGGCGGCGTTTCCTGTGAGGTGGCCACAAGCTTGCGCATATCCCAGCAAACACAAGAAGTTGAATCAGTGTTGGTTTAGCGTTGGTCCAACGTCGTAGACGATGGACCAGTGCTAAACCAACATCGATTCAACGTCTTGTGTCTGCTGCGTACATGTGTCACCATCACACAGAATTTGCCCACCAGGTGGCTCTAAGGGGCAGGGTTCGATGGAAGGGTGTGGCTGGGAAAGTGATGAGAAAGCGGGAGCAAATTACAAATACAGAACATTTCAAATAAAGCCGTCTCTTTGTTCAGGCTATTGGGTTTCTGCTATGGTGGAGGCCTACCACCAGAGTGGTGAAGAAGACCAAGTGGAGAAGACATGATACTCAGTAAGGGCTGGCATCACGTCCTGTGACTGTTATATTATAATAACTTTAATTTTAAAAAAGTTTGTCTTTGCTGTTCTCCCTTTGCCTGCTAAGCACGACTATTGTTCCATGGTCGTTTTTAACCTGTTTTATCAGTCGATCAAATCACTAATATTGGGGGGAAAATGTGTGTTTAAACATCCTGATTTGCGAGTGTCTCGTCTGAAATTAACCAAATATGAGTAATTTTCACCCATTTGAAGTTGTGTGTCGCGGCAGCGAGACGCAACTTCAAGTGGGTGAAAATTTAAAGGGACCCCTTGGGATGAGACATTTTCAATGTTGTCAATTTTGAAAATTTAACTTATATGAAGCTATATAGCCTACTCATCTGAACTAAAAATACAAAAAAAATTAAAAAACAATGTTAAAGCACCGAAAAAGAGTAAAATAGTTATATTTCCAGGTCGTATATTGCCATGTAAACAAAACAAGTCAGCAATATACAGCACTTCACACCACATATTCCCACGTCTTGGCCGAGGAGATCAAAGCAATCGCCGCTAATTGGTGTCTGATTGGTGTCTTATAGTCAGGACATGAGGTGATACACCTGCAACACTTATTGTCTGCCCAACGCTGGGCCGACGGCATCAACATGTGGCCCAGTGCTGTAGGAACATTCAATCGTCCTTCAGCATGTGTTTAGGTATACAAAAAGTTTGTTTGGGTTTTAAGCGGTTTTATGGAAATATTAATAAGAAATATTTATAAAAATCTAAAAACTCTGAAAAAAATAAAATCATGATCTGGGGGATACACTACTTCATTACAGAACTAAAAACGAAAATTGATGTCATCCCAAGGGGCTGCTTTAAGTAAATTTAATTAGTAGGATAATGGTTAAGTAAACATTATACAAAGTCCCAATGTTGGAACAAAGTTAGGCCATCGTCGCAGACGACGGACCAACATAAAATCGACATTGGATCAGCTATCACTCTTTCTGTACATTATTCGAATCACAACCCACAACACACCAGAAGTGTACTGTTTTAATGGGCCAATATCACTGACGGTGGGCCAGCCTTAAACCGATATGGGGAGAATACCAACAGCTACTGGGTGAAATCAATGCCATTGTTGACTGAGACGTCATAAATTATTATATTTGACGCATCATACAAATATCAATCAAATATTTATGCAGTTTTGTTTGAAATCTGACAACAACGAGCTTTGTCGTTGTTCTGCTGCTGTAGCAAAATAAACATGAAATAGATATTCATCCTAAAGGTATATTTGTTTCTTAACCCTTTGACGGCTAAGTCCACTATTAAAACCGCTACAGGTCGCGAATTGCTATCGCAATTCCCGACTTGTAGCGGATGAAGGCGACTTAAAGTGGGTGATCAATTGCAGAAAAATATTGTTGAAAAAAGTTTTTGGAAATTTTAGTTCCTAAACACCCCGGTGTGGCAAATTCAATCAGTTTTCACAAATGCAAAATGATGCTTTAATGTATCCGGAGGGCGTAAAGGGTCAGTGTGTGGTGCACAAGTATCACTTATATTGTCCTTTTGACGGCCGATTACGATTATATTAGTTGTTTTTAATTATTTTATTAGCAAATTAAACACCAGCTTTCAAACACGTTCAAAAATAAGCGTGACACCAATCGGCAAGATTCTGAAATAGTTTACCTCCATTTTGTCAAATATGGATAATCTTCACTCACTTGAAGTTGTGAATCGCGTAAGCGAGAAACAACTTCAAGTGGGTAAAAAATTGATTGAGATGGTGTCCGTAGACATTTGTCGAGAGGTACACTTATGTCATCTTTGGCAATCAAGTCAATCAATTCAATCAATCAATCAATCAATCAATCAATCAATCAATCAATCAATCAATCAATCAATCAATCAATCAATCAATCAATCAATCAATCAATCAATCAATCAATCAATCAATCAATCAATCAATCAATCAATCAATCAATCAATCAATCAATCAATCAATCAATCAATCAATCAATCAATCAATCAATCAATCAATCAATCAATCAATCAATCAATCAATCAATCAATCAATCAATCAATCAATCAATCAATCAATCAATCAATCAATCAATTAATCAATCAATCAATCAATCAATCAATCAATCAATCAATCAATCAATCAATCAATCAATCAATCAATCAATCAATCAATCAATCAATCAATCAATCAATCAATCAATCAATCAATCAATCAATCAATCAATCAATCAATCAATCAATCAATCAATCAATCAATCAATCAATCAATCAATCAATCAATCAATCAATCAATCAATCAATCAATCAATCAATCAATCAATCAATCAATCAATCAATCAATCAATCAATCAATCAATCAATCAATTAATCAATCAATCAATCAATCAATCAATCAATCAATCAATCAAGTTTCTGGCTGTCATAATTATTTCACACTCCAATCATTTGCACATATGAGAACATGAGACAACAAGCATGTGATACCTATCTGTCTCTGTTTATTATAATAAGGGAAATTATCGTAATATACTAGTAATAGTGTCACAGTGTATGATCATAATTATAATATATAATGTATCTTGTAATATTAAAATAATTGCCCCTTCAACATCACCTTATAATTTGCAAAACATTATTATATGCTGGTCAATTATGGACCATTTTGGTCTACCACATTTCAGAACCTGTGAAATTAGGAACGACAGATTACTATGAATAAGAAACACAGGGTTTTAAAATTTGAGGGGGTGTCCGGCGTCAAGTGTGGAACAGTGACGACGCCTAGTGTGACCGGCGGAACTATGCGGCACATGCTGATGACGTCATTGCAGGCAGCTGGTCATGCTGGATGATAAAGATCAGCATGGCCAGCAAGAGACGTTGACCCAATGTTGGGTTGATGTTGGGCCGCCGTCTGGCGTTCGCTGGGAATTGTACATTATATGTGCAGACACTGGCAAAACAATCAGCGTTGAACCAATGCCGTGACAGTGCTGCGTGGCGGTTTCTTTTTTTTCTGGGAATATTGCTCACATTGAAACCTGCCCTTATCAATTTATTTTTCTCCAATAATTCAAACACCATCAGACAGAATGGAGCTGGTGTTGCATGTGTGCGTGATTGATTGGCGTGTTGCCAATAAAAGATAATTACAAATCTGTGAAAAAATCCCATACAGCCAAAATCTCCGTAAATAATTTTATGATATAATGATAATACATTATTTTACAAAATTAGTGTGTATAGCAGACACACGGTTAATAGAATTATAACTAACTCATTAAGGTATAACGACTTGTACCAGGCTAGAATACAAATGACTATAATTACACATAAATACGTTTGATAATTATCTGCCTGTACAATACGGCAGCTGTCCGATCCTGCAGAGATATAATCCATGGTCATTTTCGCTGCCTTTTCTATTGTAATGGTGATTACCTTTAAATTGATTTAAATTTAAATGCCTTTCAGTCTGTTATTATATTATGAAAATCAATATTTATTTCGTAGAACGCTACTTTTTTAATTTACCATAGCAAATATTCATATCCGCTATAAATTTGAAAGTAATTATTAAAATATATAGAATGAAATCATAAACGTCACTCGGTCAAGCAAAGTAAAAATTGTTTTTAATTAGGCTTGGGCAAGTCAACCATCCAATCAGTCAACTGTCATCCTTGATAGATCTGATGCGTTAATGACATAACTGTATATAGACACTAGGACGGAATTTGTATGTTCTCTCTTCGTGAATGACATGAATCCTAAATTATTTGAAAAGACAGTTTTCCCCCTTGAAACATTCAAAGATATATAATGCAAAAACAAATTTTAACTGCAAAAAGTATTTTCAACTGTTAATTCATGCAGTGAACACTTGATATACGCGCCTCTGAACTCGGTCCTCTGAGAAGTTAGGCGATGTAGAAGTACCTCAGTTGACCGATTAACGAGTATTCAACATGTCACATGACCAGATCGGCCAATCACCACCGTCAATTAGTTGTTATTTAAATGGCGGGGTAGAACACAGCACTTTGGCCGATATTGGTGTACTTGTTGTGTCTAACCCTTTCAGTGCGGGGATCGACTTTAGACGTCAGAATCTGACGTCTGTAGACGTCAGATTCTGACGTCTAAAGTCGATCCCCGCACTGAAAGATCAAAAACTATTTACCGTATCCCCGTGCATTAACCTGTTAGCGTGCATGCACTTATATTTGAAAATGCTCTTAGTTTTTGAAAAAAAATATATTCGAACATAAAAATGATTTTATGTTCCTTCAAAATATTTAAAATCAAAATTATTACTTTATTTTAACCAAAAATAAACTAAGCTAACTGATTGATTCGATTATTTGATTAATGTAATTAAACTTTTAGGTATATAATATTCAGCCGCTTGTGATTGTAATAAAATAACATAAATGTAAACCATATAAATTCTATTCACTTCTTCTTTATTCTTAAAACAAGACAATCTTGAACCTTTTGCTGTAAGGGGACCGTCTTTATACGTCAGAATCTGACGTCTGTAGATTTCAAATTAAACCCTCTGGTCTCTTGGTTTATATAAAATAAAATCAGGCATTTAAAGGTTAAGGGGTGTACGTGTCCTGCCTTGGGCCTGAGTAAACACCTGGTATACTAGTGCCTTTATTCCGCGTCCATCCTAAGCCACACATAGCCTCCCTGTGCCCTATCCTATCTGCTCCCATCTCTATCCCAATGTTTGCGGGGGAACACCGAGCAAAGGCAAACAGCTGTAACTGCTTACTTTTCAAGTAAGCAGTTACTGCTGTTTGCCTTTGCGGGGCGGGGGCGAGCTATGGCAGGTAGTGATCACGTCCTATCGGGAGATGAAAATCTCTGCCACTTAACATCACCGTGTCCGGCCAGGGCAGGCATTTCTATTACACCATAAAGGGGGATATACACCTGATGTGGTGGAAATGGAATACTTATTTATGTACATCTGGAGTTCATTTATTTATTTAATGAATCGTACTTAAAGATCAGCAAATAATTATATTTGGGAGACGATTATTTTCACAACTATTATGATCTTTCGTCATTTGAAATGAAATGAAATGAATCGGGCTTTAGGCCACCTTTGTGCACATATAGGCTAAACTGGGCCAGGAGAACCTCCTGAGGATTGTGAGATGATTGAGATGACACTGTCCTCCAGACACAGGATTCAAAATTCGATCCCTGAAGGTCTGAGTCCGAGCACGCTACCTCTCGGTCACGGAGGCTCCCCACAATACTGACTTCACACGTGGGAGGGGAAGAACCATTTTTTGTTTCTTTCAAACCGCCGACACCGGGAACCGAACCCCGAACTCTGGCGTGAAAGGCAGCGACGCTAACCACTACCCTAGGGCCCCCGCCCTTCGTCATTTGAAGCTGGAAATTCCGTTAACAATAACTTTTATTCTAGCTTCAAATGAATAAAAAATAGTAATTAACAATTGAGCGGCATAGAGATTCATATAATAATTCCAGACAAATGTTGACTTGTGGGTATTGTCCTATATGAGTTGGTATACAGAGAGTGTTTGAGTATTGTTCTGTATGAGTTGGCATGCAGAGAGTGTTTAGGTATTGTTCTGTATCAGTTGGTATGCAGAGAGAGTTTGAGAATTGTTCTGTAAATGTAGGTATGCAGAGAGTGTTTGAGTATTGTTCTGTATGAGTTGGTATGCAGAGAGTGTTTGAGTATTGTTCTGTTTGAGTTGGTATGCAGAGAGTTTTTGAGTATTGTCCGGTATGAGTTGGTATGCAGAGAGTGTTCGAGTATTGTTCTATGTGAGTTGGTATGCAGAGAGTGTTTGAATATTGTTCTGTATGAGTTGGTATGCAGAGAGTGTTTGAGTATTGTTCTGTATATGTTGGTATGTAAAGAGAGTTTGAGTATCGTTCTGTATCAGTTGTTGTAATGTTTGAGTATTGTTCTATGTAAGGTAGTGCTCATAAAGTGTTTGAGTATTGTTCCATATGAGTTGGTGTTCGCAGAGTGCTAGAGTATTGCTCTATGTGAGGTAGAGTGTTAGAGTTAATGTTCTATGTGAGTTAGAGTGTTAGAGTTAATGTTCTATGCGAAGTACAGTGTTTGACTTAATGTTCTATGTGAGTTGCTGTTCACAAAGTGTTTGAGTATATTGTTCTATATGAGTGCCTATACAGGGTTTTTGACTATTGGTCTATATGAGTTTGTGCTAACAGACTATTTGAGTATTGTTATATATCTAGGCTATGTTGTTACTCACAGAGTGTTTCATGACAGACACCGTGACGCTGGCTTTGTCTGCTGACCGCGGCCGCTCAAACACCTGTCCTTCTTATTGTCCTGGGGGGACCGGGGACTTAGCATGAGCTCAACAAGTAATTAAAACCCCGGCCGCCCCCGGTCAGCCAGGAGCCGGGGGTGAGGGGGCCGTGACCGGGGAGGCAGTTCTGGAGGAAGCCAGGCCGCTTAGATGAGCGAAATCATTTCCCGTCTGTCACACCCCCACCCAGCACGCACAATGTTGTATTTAGGGCCAGCGTCGAACATACATACAACATTTGGTCTACATAGAAGTCACTGATACATATCCGCCATGCCGTGACAATGTGTCAGATACAGCAAATAACGCGCTATTACATAAATGTCTACTATGTTATGTAAACTCTTCCTGTAGGTATTAAATCATCGTGCTGCTGATTTTTTTGTTTCAACTTACTTTTTATTTATTCAAAGCTGGAATTTGTAGCTTTCAATGACAATTTTATTATTATTTTTTTTTTTTTGGGGGGGGGGAAATGAACATCTTCAAAATTGAGTGATTTCATTGATTAAGCATCCTATTTTGTCAATTTTAGTGACAGTTTATTTCTTAGAATTTTCCTTGAAATCGTATATATGCCCCTAGCAGCTTAAAAAAATCCCTAGATACTTACAAATTTCCAAAGCGATGGATTTTCTCAATCGAAGCTTCAATTTGCAATTTTTTGCAACACATACGAAATGGTTCTGATAAAATATTACAAGGCAATATTACTGACACTCAGCTCGTATTCACTATCTAAAAATAACAATAAATCACATCGATTATCTTTTATTTTATTGACATAGTGTTTTTATAAATAAGATACATACATACATATATATATTTGCGAAATGCCAGGTTATTATAAAAATGTGTACATGATAACAATATTTAAGATCAGACTGTGCGCATCGCCGTGTGTATAAGTACACTTTTGTTAAACATACACCCCAGACGTTCATCTGATGACGTCAAAGACGGTGGACCAAAATTAACCCTTTAAGCCCTCACGATGCATTAAATTTTACATCCCTCAAAACAGACTTAATTCTCCTACAACTAAGGGTTTTTTAATGAAAATTTCCGTGAAACTGGTTTGCCAATACATGGTAACTTTCTTCAATTTTTCACTCACTTCAAATCATCTTCATCCACTACAAGTCGAGAATTGCGACAGCAATTCGCGGCTTGTAGTGGATGAAGATGACAATGGTAAATTCAGGTTTGAAAGGGTTAAAACAACGTGTTTGTCGGGATGTTACATAATCATTAAAAATAGATACAAATATAAGCACTGCCATGACGCAAAAATATATTTTTTTGCTCCAAATCCAGATATATAATGTATTAAAATTATAAAATTTTACTTTTTCTGTCCCTTGATTTTTATTATCAGCAAGTTTTGACCAGCTTGTAGGTGTACGTTCACTATCATGGTAATATGTAAAAAAAGACCCATTTTATTAGAAATATGTTATTATTGTATAAAATAATCTCAAACAAACAAACACATGACTTTGAAACAATGACTGGTTAATGCCGGCCCACCGTCTACGACGTTGGTACAACATTAAAACAGCGTTGGTTCAACACTGGTAGTACAACTCCTTTTACTAATATTGCACATTATACTAAAGTGCACGTGCACAACTGTGAAATATTTATATAACTTATCATAGTTTTATAAAACATAACAGTTATGAGATCCTCTGTATCATAGCATAATTATGTGCCACTTGGAAATCCTGATAAATCTGTTTATACCAACAGTTAGGCCCTATTTATAATAATAATAATCGTATATATATCATATCAGCAAATCAATAGTAAAAATAAAAATATGCTTTTGATAACAAGACAGGCGTGACGTCCTAAAGTAAGGATTCTATTTTTGCATATAGAATTGTCATTTAAGCCACGTAAGCAATTAATCGCCCTGTATCTAAATCAATAACTGAAATTATATATCTTATCAAATACTTGATCTCGTAGTTATTTTAGCTGGGTCGTACGTATGATCAATATCGTACAGTAGCGTGTATAGTTATGTCTGTATGTTTTAAAACATAATTCTGAAATAATCCTCGCTATTTGTCGTATTATTTGTCGTATTATTATGTGATGTCGTATTAAGCTGGTGTATATCTCTGGTCATATACATTTTAATCACTTCATTCTCATTATCAGTGATTATAGCTGCCATTAATTTAATGGTTACGTTACCTATCCCATCAATGATTTGTCATTATGTGCCCACGGGAGCGAAACGCACAGCGCCGCTTTTAAAGGCAGGAATATCTGACATTTTCATTCATACCATGTATGGATGAAAAATACTGGATTGTCGAGATATTAAAGCCATACGTTTTGTAGTATCACATAACGTATTTCCCTTGCGGTGGCGGGGATACATAGAATATATACCAAAGAGATTTAGATGGCGTGTGGGCTCCAGAGGGTGGAACCTCCCACCGCGATGCGTTCACCTTATAACCATATGTTTAATTGTGCGCGCCAGCTTGTCTATTTCCAGCGGCCGCACGGGGCAGGGCGCAGCGGACACATGAAACTGACCCGCCGCCCGGGCGGGGGGAGTGAAATTGATTGGCGCGGGGCGGGAGTGGACGTAGCGCGCTGGAATTTGATCCCTGTGGCGCCACATGCGTCCGTCCGTTCGCCCGTCCATCGCATGTGGTCCGGTCGTTTGGGTATGACACAATTTAAATGAGCTGGGCTAATCGCGCCAATAATCTGACAGCACCGACCGTACACACTTTAAATACCGATAATAACTATCCTTCAATTAAAACAGTTTATGCTGATCCAATATGCATGTTCTCACTTTTTGGCAGGTTTTGAAATGTACCCTAGTTTCACCACGGAGGTGTTTTTTTCAATGTTCATTCTATTTTTTAAACGTTGTGTTTTCAAGATTGTTATTAAAGTACAATTAGGTTCATCCGCAGCACACACTGAGTGGAACCAGCTGTGTGCAATGACCTGATATGGATAAAAATTAATTGGTTTCACCAGTAACACGCATAAAAATACCAGGTCATTTCTTGTGAAAAATTATATAATGATATTATGTTATATAAAATAGAAGCTGCAGTTTAAATTTAAATTTGCCATGTCAAAGACGCTATACCATCAAAAGTTGAACTTCTTTTTTTATCCCACTTGTCTCGCTGACGCGATCCACAACTTCAAGTGAGTACAAATTGTTCAAAGTTGACAAAATGGGGGTCAGCGATTTTGAAATATCGTTGATTGATGTCACGTTTTATCTTGAACAATGAACATGTTCAAAAGCTGGTATTTAATGTGCTAATAAAAATGAAAAAACGAATATAATCGGGACTGACGGTTAAAGGTCTAATGATTTTAGTTAACCCATTTAAAACTTTTCTAGCAGCGACAACAATTTGATTGCACACTTGACAAAAATAATTATTTCAGGAGTAATTTAATTATTTTATCACGGTATAAATAAAACACCTTTTTAAAACTCCTTCATATAATATCATATCATTAAAATATGCATTTATTTCCTCATACACTAATAAAATAGGTCCTGCGGAGTTAGCTCTGTTTGGTTCGACTTTTGGATTTTGCCTGTCGTGTCAGAGAATGTAAAAACACTCTCAACCCCAAATTGCACACTTGGATAATATTTACAGCGTGGGAGCGATCTGATACCCCAGTCACACATACACGACGCACAGCCCACGGCTTGAGTGACAAAAATTAGAGCAGTGCGTCGTTGTGCGTCCATGAATTGTGTCAGGATATGAGAAGAGCCAGCGAGTTTAAGACGATTACACAGCGTGTTATAAATAAAACAGTGTATAAATTAGCTAATACACAGCGTTTCGCCACCGCGTTGCGCGTTAGCAGGGCGACAAAGTTGGCAGCATCGCCAGCGCGAGGCACGAATAGGTTAGAAAGCATTTAGAAAGCCCGATATATATGTTATATGTTCGCTGGCCATGCGTTAGGAACACGTTAGTTGGGCGCTATATGCGCGCTCAGTGCCGGCATACTTGAGTTTTTTCTAGTACCAAGGCTCAGTCACACATAGTCGACGCACGACCCACGCACTGAAAAATAATTTTATTAACTCTATGGTTAGACTGGCGCTGGTCTCACGTTCTTCTGGCGTCTACATTCACACGTGGAAAAACGCTCACATTTTTGATCATTCAGAAAATGTGCGCAGAGGTTGACGCACACAAAAAATGAATGACGTTCATCAGCGTTCTCGTCAAATCATCAACGAATTCTGACGCACGCCCAGCGAATCACAACGCACTGACAAAAATTCTTCATTTTTTGTGCGCTGGACGTGCGTGATGGTATGTGTGACTGGGCCTTGAGGTTTTGTTTGAACTATTTTTCCAGAATGTGCAGCAATTTGCGCTGCTGTTATTTTCAGTCATCTGTATTAATATACATTTTAGGACACTTGTGACCCACCAACTCGTAAAGAGCTTAACCCTTTGATCAATGAGCCAGATTCTGACGTATAAAGACGATCCCCGCGCTGAAAGGGTTTTGTTTTATGAACAAATAGAAAGGTTGAAAACGACCGTGGACTTAAGGGGTTAACATTTCTGTTATTTTATTACAATCACAACTAGCTGAATAATATATACCTGAAAGTTCAATTACATTATTCAATTTATGAAATCAATTCCCCGTGGATAATTGAACGTGGGATGTAACCATAAGCTTTTCATATGATAAACATTTTAGGCATATAATCCCAGTAATCAAGCACATACAAACATTCAAGCTGTGTGACAGATCCACTGAGCCACAGCACTAGGCGCTGTCAGTCTCCCCGGGTCGATGCCCCACTGAAACTGACAATAGCATCACAGCCTGCAACAAGTGTTTCTCATCGATTTCACCTGGGCCATTTCACGGGTGGCACGCGAGCTTATTTGCATTCAGAACCAATAACGTTGCCCATTTTGTCGCCGTTTTTATATATTTGTCGCGGGCTTCAGCGCTCATTCTTCAACCCTTTGCAATCTACGGGCGCGTTTTAACCCTCGTGCTGCTGAGTTGTTCGTCTCTATTTTTCATTCATTTAAAGCTGGAATTGCTAACGCAATTTCCAGCTTTTAAATTAATGAAAAATATGTTTAGTTGTGAAAATTTTATATAGCGGAAATTGAATTATTAGATGAATCATGTATCATGGAAAATTTTATAAATTGAAGTTATATTTTCTTAGCTTAAAACATGCGTTAAGCCGTATATGTATGGCTTCAACAAAGAAAAGGTAATTAAAGATGGAAATAGAAGTTATTACGCATTGTACCATCTGCATATAATATAATAAAGTCTTTGTAAATATATGTAACCCATAGTCAGAATTTTCACTGCAAGTTTAGCTACCACGTCCAATATTTTGTCAAATCGGATGTTTTTTGCAAATTTTGGGGACGAAAAGGTTATTATAATAGGCAGATATAAAATGAGATTTACAGCGTTAATTAATCAGATAAGACGCCTAGGTGAGATGACACTGGAGGGACTAGGTATGAAAAATCAATACACACGAAATAATCCTCTATTTAATGTCTCGTATGAGGATTCTGTGGATTTATCCAGAAAGAAAAAACTACTGTGAAGCATATTTTTATGTGTTGATAGTGACCAGATTTCAAATTAAAATAACAATATGGTTTGTAATTATCTGTTTTTTATATGGCAAGATCTTTGACTAGTTAAACTTCGTCATTTGGTTGTGAAGAATAAAAGGTGTGTTTTTAGATGTTATAGGGTCATCATAAATTAAAACAATTATATATAATCATTATAGAGCGTTATAAATCAAACCAATGTTGTTTTTATGTTGGGTCAGCGTCGCAGACGGTGGACTAACGCTAAAACAACATTGGTTCAATGTGGCGATTTTGCTGGCTAGTGGAAGAAGACATAATGTCACGAAAGACAAATAAAAATAACATTCTTTTATAAATGTAAAGTAACCAGATGCATGTACAAGTGTTATTCGTGGTATTATTTAGCAGAAAAATGTGTCCCTAATGATCATGATGTTTTCCGAACTTTCCGTTAGTATGGTTACAAATCATGTGTTGATAAAGAATGTATCGAAATATATTTTATAAAATAGATACATTTTTGTAATGTATGATTATCATTGTATTGACCTCCATTTTACCTGGTATATATACTTGTAATGAATAAATCGCTGAAAGAAACAAGGTTAAGCCTACATATATGTATAAAAAAACATACGTATTTAAAACTGGAAAAGAATGTGAGTTTTACAATTAGCTGTTGTATTTAAAAATGATGTTCTAGTACGAAATGTGTATACTTGAGGTAAAATGATCCAATTCCGCATTTGACCATTTTTCTACAGAAGCTTTTAATGTATATTTTAACTAAGTGATATGTTGTTCTATACATAGTTATATATCTCGTTTCTAATTAAACATTATCACATCAATAATAAGCCGCTTATGGGAAGTTATGTATACATAGTTAGATATCTCGATTTTAATTAAACGTTGTCCAGTCATATATTTTGATAATGATTGACATTCCATAAAAACATCCATATGAGGGGCGTTTTATAGCATTTTAGTTGTCATTTTCCTTGTATTTGTAATATGATTATATAATATGTTTTTAGTACATGTAAATGTATGTGATTTTGCCGATACAATGTTAATTGTTGTGCAAATAAATTTGATTTTGATTTGATTTGTATATCTCAGTGGTGAACGGATAGAGGCCAAATGCTCCTATTTAAACCCATTGGCTTAGATTTCTTTACCATTGAGGGAAAGTCACATTTTAAAAATAAAAACACATTTGTTGATCAAAATAATTCAAATGGTAAACGATTGAGTAAGTGTTTGGTCTCAAATCGATCAAATATGAATAATTTTTACCCACTTGAAGTTGTATCTCGGTAGCGCGATCCACAACTTCAAGTGGGTAAAAATTATTCATATTGGATTAATTTGAGACCAAACACTTGCAAATCTTGATGTATTTAAAAATGATGTTCTAGTACGAAATGTGTATACTTGAGGTAAAATGATCCAATTCCGCATTTGACCATTTTTCTACAGAAGCTTTTAATGTATATTTTAACTAAGTGATATGTTGTTCTATACATAGTTATATATCTCGTTTCTAATTAAACATTATCACATCAATAATAAGCCGCTTATGGGAAGTTATGTATACATAGTTAGATATCTCGATTTTAATTAAACGTTGTCCAGTCATATATTTTGATAATGATTGACATTCCATAAAAACATCCATATGAGGGGCGTTTTATAGCATTTTAGTTGTCATTTTCCTTGTATTTGTAATATGATTATATAATATGTTTTTAGTACATGTAAATGTATGTGATTTTGCCGATACAATGTTAATTGTTGTGCAAATAAATTTGATTTTTATTTGATTTGTATATCTCAGTGGTGAACGGATAGAGGCCAAATGCTCCTATTTAAACCCATTGGCTTGGATTACTTTACCATTGAGGGAAAGTCACATTTTAAAAATAAAAACACATTTGTTGATCAAAATAATTCAAATGGTAAACGATTGAGTAAGTGTTTGGTCTCAAATCGATCAAATATGAATAATTTTTACCCACTTGAAGTTGTATCTCGGTAGCGCGATCCACAACTTCAAGTGGGTAAAAATTATTCATATTGGATTAATTTGAGACCAAACACTTGCAAATCTTGATGTATAAACACCAATTTCATTTCCGCTAACAGTAATCTGACCGGCTTATAAAACGATTTGACGTTTGACCAGCATTAAACTAGCATTGAGAACGCCAGTGGCTGGCAGCTGGAAGAATACGGAAAATGTACGTTCCCGACATAAATAAAAAAAAGGATAACATGCAGCAAGCGCAAGGCGTTAACCTGATGACGGCCTAATGTTGGCCCAGCGTCTTCGACGCTGGGCCAACATTAAGCCAACATTGGACCAGTGTCTCGCGCTTGCCGGATAAAACGGTATATACCTGTCAAATATCACAGTTATCTACTTCAATTAAGGCTGATAATGAAATGTCTATTTCGCAGAACAATGACACGAGAAAACCGTAACAGTGCGTGCGGGTCAATCGCCCCATGACCTTTGATCTAGTTCTGAACAATGAGGTCATGACGTCACTATAAGCCAATGTAAATCTTCCGTTTCATTAAAAATAAACAGTAATTTCCGTCGGCGTGGAATGGATTCGAGCTGTCTAATCAGCACTGAATCAAAAGTACTGAATATCTTAATACAACCTCAATCAAATCAATTATTGTTATCGTCATTCAAATCTGATTAAACGACTACATTTTAGCAGACAATGAACAGGAAAGATCAACGCACTAAAAGCAAGCTGTCAACCCGATGTTGGTTTAATGTTGGTCCAATGTCGCAGACATTGAAACGACATTGGGCTTATATACGTGTCGTGTCTGCCGAGAAGTATACCTAATCAAAGCTGACAATGCTTTTGCAAGGCAGTATTGATACATTCAGGTGATGAATCGTGTTTAAGATTGAAAGATTAATGTCATAATTATAAATGTTTACCTGCTTTTTTCTGTGAAGTTTGACCTTTAACCCTTTGACCGCAAAGGTATCTAATTTAATTTTTCACCTACTACAAGTTGTGTCTCGCTATCGCGGACCACAACTTAAAGTGGGTGAAAATTTCTCATATGTGTTTAATTTTAAAACAAACATTCGCTAATCCTTAGTTAAGTATACATTTTCCTTCTAATAACAGTAAATTTATCAGATAATAAAACCGATTTTAAAATATTTGTGATGAAAGGGTTAAAACGATTTACGTCAATAAAGTTAGTTAATTATTCCTTATTCCATATTCCTTATTCAATATAGAATAAACAACAGTTATTTACTCCTTATTCGTTCGAATAAATAATAAGTAACTGTTACTTATTCCTTATTGAATAAAGAATAAGGAATAACGAGTAAGTAACTAACTTTATTGACGTGAATCGATGTGACGTGGAATGGGGACTGATACTTCTAGTATTACACATTGACCGATCAATCAAACAGAACTACACATTGCGCTGTGATGAATGTGTATCTTTTCTATAAATGCTATTTAAATTTATACAAATATTTTCATTCCTCTTAAATTGGCAAGCAATGGCAGTGATAAAAGAAATAATATAAGATATAATGATATAATATATAAATGATATAAATATAAATATAAATAAATATAAATATATAAATGATATAAGAAAATATTTGTTTATATTTGGAATATGTCACTGTCTTTACTATTGATCGACGATTAAACGTCTTCAATTCTATTTGAATTTAAACAGTTGAATCTGATATTTTATCATAAAAAATAAACTGAAAAGTACATAATAATAGATAAGAACGAGGACGCAGCATAGTTGGTATTCCAGGAGTCGGTGGAAGAAAGTACATACCTTTAAATGGTGTAAAGCATTGTAGTGTTGACCTATGGGCCATGTATATTATACCTTACGTTATCTAGTGATTGGCTGCTCCCTTTATGTAGCCGATCTCAGATTCATGAATTGGTCAGGAGTAGCTACTATTGTGGTAAGGCATATTTGAAAAAATGTTATTAAAATGTAATCTTACTTGGTATGGTATAACCACCGATTCCACTATTTTAAAAATAAAGTTATATTTATATTCATACAATACATTTGATGAATTACGGTGTCATGACTGACACAATGATGTGTGGAGTGATTAATTACGGCATATCCCTCATTTATTTACTTATTTAAATAACATTTCACAAGCACTATATCCCAACATCTAAACGACAGACACGTGGTACTCCGTGCAAAGCCAAAAGGCAGTAGCTGCTTACTCGAAAAGTAAGCAGCTACTGCCTTTTGACTTTGCCGAGCAGTAATGATGTAACGGTATAAAAACACTGTAGAACTGTCATGTAAATACTAATTATCATCAATACAAACATGTCGAATGCCTTATGACTTGACAGACACCAAGTAAACGCAAAACATTTAGCATTTATACAACGTCGGCCCAACCTCGTCGACGCTAGTCCAACATTGCATGAATGTTATACAAATATTGTGTGTTTAATGGGCATAGTCTCGAAATCAAATGAAGTGATCACCACAAGGTATGTAATTAAAACCTCGTCTGTCTCAATGCTGGGTGTCAAGCAGGGAAAAAGAAGGTGTTCGTATGATATAAAGTAAAACACACTATCAGCATGGGGTGACCACACCACGCTGTGTATATACTGCTCTGCAAAGTCAATGGACAGTAACTGTTTACTTTGTAAGTGAGCAGTTACTGCCTTTGGCTTTGGAGAAGAAGAAGACGACGAAGAAGAAAATAAAGAAGAAGAAGAATTTATGTGGCCAAATAAATAATACATGACAACAAAATGCATGCTAATTAAAGTCAGTAGACCATCGTTAGCCTAAATAAGTCGCTACCACTATTTTAACATAATAAAAGTAGAAATTTTATAACTTAATGGGGTGCTAATAATTAAAAAATAATAAAAATACTGTTTATGTGGATAGTAGGTTGAGTAATGGCAGCTAATTACCGGGTCATAGGTCATAGGGTCATATCTTTCATTTAAATGAAGAATCTCCAGTCTATTTAACGTAATATGAGCAGACTGGGAGAGTTTATTAGAGAGACCCATCAAAACAAGAGATATGTCTGTCGTTTTATGGCTGGGTGATCTCACTGATTCAAGTGACTGGCTCAATTTAAGCAAGGACACCAAAAATTTGAGAAGTATAGCCCAGAAAATACGGGACATTAAGCCAATGTTGGGCTACTGCTGGGCCAGCGTCGCAGACGCTGGCCCAACAGTACCCCAACATTGGCTTAATACACAAATAAATGCGCTAACTGCTTGGATTGTTTGAATATAAACAATGTCGTGATTCCATCCCAGAACACACAAGATGTTGAATCGATGTTGGATCAACGTTGGTCCACCGTCTACGACGGTGGACCAACGTTGAACCGACATTGTGTCTGCTAGGATATATGTCTCTGTTATTTAGTATTTGCCAGTGAAAGCTGACTGATTATACACGTGATGCCACACCAGATAACCAGATAACAGGCGTGGCTAGCTATAGCAGATTTATCTTCTACTAGTATTCTAATCATTTATTGTCTGAGTTTATGCTGACAGCTTATGCGCGAGTCGCTGTGTGCGCCGTGATTGCACAGTTCGCATGCTAAAATGCGCATATTATTGTTCTTTAATTTGGTTAAATTAACCAGCATATTCTCCCCTCCTCCAGCCCGATACTCCAATTGAAGGTGCTGCCGGGGTAATGATTCAAAGTCAAAGTGAAATACGTACAGTGTGTCATTCTCGCCTCATGGGCGAGCTCTTATAGCAGGGGATAAATGAGATGAGTAAATAAAATATTATATATATATAAAAATAACATGTAGGCCTATATTTCTTTTAATTCAATTAAAAAAATTAATACTTGGGCATATATTTGCACCAATTTCTACTTTATCATATTATGCACTGCATAATATAATGCCCTGTTGATTTTAATGACGCAGAAGTCTACATAGACTTTCCGTCGTCATCTAGTATATCTATTTATCTATCTATCTATCTATCTATATACAAGGCGTCAGAGTAGCATAATTGAAGTTTAACCCTTTAAGCCCTCACGATGCATTAAATCATCATTTTACATCCCTGAAAACAGACTTAATTGTCCTACAACGAAGAGTTTTAGAGCGAAAATTTTCATGAATCTGGCTTACCAATAGATAACAATTTTCTAATTTTTTTAAACCACATCAAATTATCTTCATCCACTACAAGTCGAGAATTGCGGCAGCAATTCTCGGCTTGTAGTTGATAAAGATGACAATGGTAAACTCAGGCTTGAAAGGGTTAAATATGATCACCCATGATTCGGGGACAAACATTGAGAATATAAATAGGGCCTATGGTTCTGCAGCGCCCCACTACAGGCTCCCCGTGATGACGCAATTAGACATTGACCAAATATTGCTTTAATGTTGGTCCACCGTCTACGACGTCGGCTCAACATAAAATCAACATTAGACAGTAGACAATAGACAATATTTGTATGGCATTAAACCAATCAGCTAACATAGTATTCGCTGTTTTTCATGGATGCAATCTAAAAACTTGTAGGGCTTATACTTAAAAACTAGTTGCAGGAGCGTAGTCGGACAAAATTAAGCATTTTACAGTAAATTCCACGAAACACATTTCATCGCCAACAACAACCATAGTTAATTTAAATGTGCTAGCTCTCTTAAAAGATTTGATGTTGGTCAGCTCACGGATTGTTGGTGGTATCTTTTTCCAGTGGCGAGAGACTGTCGTGATCAAGGAGGTTGTGATTGTGATTGTGATGAAAGAGTTATGTTGTTATGCTAGAGTGAGGTGTGCTTTACTAACATACAAGTCACTAGGCCTAGAGTTAGAGATGATCGAGTATATATCGGCAATGAGGGTATTAGTGAGTTGGGAAGGTCAACCAAAATTTTTAATTGTTAAAACCATGACAACTGCTAAAAAAAAATGTGTTACACTCAGCCCACCCATTTTCGTGCAGAGACATTGGATCGTATTTGCTGTGAACAACTTTAGCTTTATAATAGTTCTTGTTGTGTAGTGAGTGTGTTCTCCAAAGAGGTTGAGGGTGGTGGCTCGCGTCCCAGCAAAGACGAGACTCTCACCCAAAGCCGGATTAATGTGTACGACGCTGGCCCGACATTAACCTAACATTGGGTAAATGTTTCGTGTTGGTTGGGGTGATGGTGCCTCCGCCATATTAGGTGCACTCAAGACTACATCAGATAACACGCGGGGGTGGGGGGGGCACCTTCCGACCTCTCAGACCAGATAACCGCGCCGATGTGTGAACAACAAGGTACATCGTCTGTCCCACAGCGCTAAATCATATGTAAACCTTATCTCCTGGTGACATCGCCCACTTGTCACAAGCAGATGATCATCCCAGATAGCGTCAGGACGAATTGGTGGGCCCGCCTGCTACCGCTCGCGACTAAACTGATCAACGGCTCTCACTTTGATTAACGGCCCTAATTATGAGTGTGATTGAGAACGTTTGTTACGGGGCGAGATGGGTGGAAGTACCCTAATTTGACACTTTTCGGTTCGCTAGATTTCACCACTTGTATACAGACCTGTATATAGGCTATGTATATCATCCATGTGGTAAGCCTATACTAATTTCACTTGTGAGTTTTATGAAGTTTGGGGAGAAAATTGGAGGCAGTTTGTCCGCATGACGTAGGCCTATCTATATTCTTAATGACATTGGTTAGTTAGAACATTAACACTTTCACCGGTGAGTGCGATAATTGTCGTTTTTAGTGTGTGCTTAGACAGAAAGCTTTGCAAAAGTTTGGTCTCAACTGTTTTCGAACCTTTTAGTTATCTACCCAGCAAACACGATACGTTGAGCCAATTTTGTTTTAATGTTGGGCCGACGTCGAAGACGGTGGCCCAACATTAAAACAATGTTGGCTCGACGAGACGTGACCCAACGTCTTTCAAATGCTGAACCACCGACTATGACGCTAGCCCAACATTGAAACGACACTGGGTGAATGTGTCGTGTTAATTATGTACACTAACTGGTCTAAAGTATACAGTATGTGTGTTATACTTGCTATACTAACAGTTTAAAAAAGGCCAGTAAAGGGCCAGTCGTACTGGCTTTATATCATCTTTGAAAATGATAATTAGCATAATGAGAAAAGGGATGGCAGAGTAATGTTAAGTGATGTTTTCTGTAAACATCATTTATTTTTAAAGGATGTAAGAATAAATGATGTTTATTGAAGTTGAAGTGATGCTGTGATGTGATTATTAGCATCATGAGACCAAGTGTGACCGCGTAATGTTAATTAAGTGATGAGGGGTGTCATTGTTATTATGATGAGACAAAGGGTGAAAGAGAAATGTTAAGTGATGTTGTGATATGATTATTAGCATGATGAGACAAATGGTTGCAAAGTAATGTTAAGTGATGCAGTAGTAGTAGTAGTCGTAAATTGTTGCTTCACGTCACTTTTCAGCACTAATAGTTATTTGAGTGACAATAAAAAAAGTGCAGTCCTTTCATGAGATGGATGATGTACAGACCCGGTGAACAGATGATGACGTGAGGGTGGGGTGATAGGGAATGGTGGGTTGTTGCCAGTGTTTTCCTTAAATCTCTCAATAAGGGGTATTGGGTATGTCTAGCCTAGGCAATTTACCCCCCCCCCCCGGCATGCCCATACGTCCAGAGACTCAAATTTTTCCCTACAAAACATGTCTCCTCTATCCTCAGGTCAGATAGTCCACGTGAGACACATAATGGCTAACACTATATTGCCGGTTGTTGCAAGGCTACCACGGCCAAGATCACTGCCTTCACTGTAGCGACACTGCGCTGGCAGTACCTGCACTGATACGGGAGCTGCATTAGCACCGCTGTTGAACAGAGGAACAAGGATATGCCGCTGGCAATCCACCTGAAGGTTATGGCCAGATACGTGAGGACTGCAGCTTCCCTTGAACGATGCTATAGACTAAAGTGCTTCCGTACCATGCAATGCAGCATGTAACAGACCAAGGAGTTTGTATACCCTCCTTGAACAGACGGAACAGATCCCAGTGACTGTCCCCAGATGAGAGTGAAGTACTACTATAGCATATCCCAGTACCCCGTTGAGTGATGTGGGGATGTAATTATTGGCATGGTGATGTTATGATGTGATTATTAGCATGGTGAGACAAATGGTTGTAGAGTATTGTTAAGTGATGTGGGGATGTGAACATTAGCATTATGAGACAAAGAGTTGTAGAGTGATGTTAAGTGATGTTGGTATGTGATTATCATCATGATGAGACAAATGTTTGTGCAGTAATGTTGAGTGATGCATGGGATGTGATTATTAGCATGGTGAGACATAGGATTGCAAATTAATGTGAAGTGATGTTGTGATGTGATCATTAGCATGATCAGACAAAGATTTGTAGAGTAATGTTAAGTGATGTGGGTATGTGATTATTATAATGATGAGTCAAAGGGTGACAGTGTAATGTTAAGTGATGTGGGTATGTGATTATTATAATGATGAGTCAAAGGGTGACAGTGTAATGTTAAGTGATGTGAGGGTGTGATTAATAACATGATTAGAAAAGGTCATAGAGTTATGTTACGTGATGATATTTGTATTGTGTATTACTGTAGTGTACATATAGAATACATTACAAACGTTATCTTGTCCTTTTATATATTTTACTAACATACCAGAAGATCTTATTTTTAAGTGTACAACGCTGTGATACAGAATAGGTCGCCACAATTCACTGACTCAATGCTGGGTCAATGCTAGACCATCGTCTGCGACGCTGGCCCAACATTGAACAAGCATTGATTCAGTGAATCGTGTTTACTAGGTATAGATGATTAAAGACAGATGATGATGGAGTCACTATGTCTGTACGATGTGGAGGTGACATTACAACCATCACACTTCTGGTCCGTCAAGGTAGAAACAACGTATAGTATACCTTTCTATTGGTGCAATTGTTGGTGGGGTCTGAATCATAACCCTTTAGCCGCCAAATTATTCAGTTATAATTTTCACTCACTTGAAGTTGTGTCTCGCTGACGCGATCCACAACTTCAAGTGAGTGAAAAATATTAGGATTTGACAAAATTGAGGAGAACAAATTCTAAATTTTGCTGATTAATGTCACTTTTTATCTTTAACGGGTTTAAAAGCTGATGTGTAATGTGCTAATAAAAAATGTAAAAAACGAATATGGACGGCACCGGCGGTTAAAGGATTAAAGGAGTCTACAGTTTCTATTATATCCATGTATATGGCTGTACAAATGACACGAGAGCTAACATTATTTTAATATTATTTTTAAGACACACATGTAACAAAAGCTGTGCCAAATATCATAATGATTTGTATGTAATTTTCTGTGCAGAATTTTTTTTATTTAAGATATTTAAGATCTTTTCCACAGCGATGGTTGATTTAGAGTGAGGAGCGTACTTTACTCGGCTCTGCAAAGCCAAAAGACTGTAACTGCTTACTTGTAAAGTAAGCAGTTACTGCTTTTTGGTTTTGCGCGGCAGTACTCGCCGTCTCACTCACGCTGCTCACACATACTCGCAACGTGTGCCGTGTGACACGCCTCCCGCCAGCTAGAGGTGTGATTCATTTGACCATTTGACTGTCTGCTCGGAATTGCCGACTTGGCGACGCTGGGATGTCTCATGATTTAAAGACGACTGAAGCCCCGAAAAATGACGATTTCGCAAAGTACACCGAAGTATACTGCGCGTTTGAATATGCAACGCCAGACCTATCGAATTCGAAATTATTAATTTCCATGGCATTAATAAAATATTAGCATTCGCTGCGAGCAGATATATATATAGGGCTCAATAAAAAGTTCAATATTTTGTTTGGAATATGGTCGGCGTGGCGATCTAAGTGTGTTGAAATAGTTGTAAGAATTGCCGGTGTCGATCTATTTGGTCTGTTAACGACCCCTGGGAGGTTCACAATGAAAAGCCTCACTTCCCGACAGAGACACAGCGGCGTCAGTTGTCGTCGTAGAAAAGGCAAGTATACCGCTCTGCAAAGCTAAAATGCAGTATCTGCTTACTTGTGAAGAAAATAGTTTTATCTAAAAACATTAAGTTTACAAGTTTTGGCGTATCGTACACTGAAATTTGAGCGATACAGTGCGAGACATACACTGAAAATGCGGACTACAATTTACTATAGTTAACGTAATGAAGACGAATGAAAAGTTTACTCTGCAAACGCAAATATGAAGCAAGGCTTCTCAGAAAAATACAAATGGAAGGTGTTTTAAACTTTCCCATTTGATGTGTGATTTACGGCAGGTTAGCTCTATCGTTCTTTTGGATAAAAAGGGTGTATCTGCCACTTGGTAAAGTGGCAGATACACTTTTTTATATCTAAGGGGATGGTAATATATAGTGTCCATATCAAGGAGTTTATGCTCGTACCAACGATATATACAAGTAGACATATATCGGATGAAAGAACCAGTAGAAAGTTTAATTCAACCGATTTTATTAGCCGATTAACTCACTGTTATTGGAAACGAAATGTGTGTTTAAATATCAAGATTTGCAAATGTTTGTTCCCAAATTAAACAAATGTGAGTAATTTTCACCGACTTGAAGGTGTAAGTGAAAATTTAAATAAGTTAATTTAGCGGGATAAGGCACTAAGTCTGGCTGGGAGTTAAATTGTATTTTGCTAACCGTCAACATTATCGCCATGCAGTTTCACGGTAACAGGGCTTGGCATGTACTTGTAAATACATCTTAAATCATTGTCTATTTTTGTAACATAATTATAACAAATGTACGTAATACCAGAAATGCATGAAATGATGCATTTCTGGTATTACTGCAATATGTGTCGTTCTGAACAACATTCAAGTTCAAATGAATCATAATTTCATCGTGCTGCTGCCTTTCAACATATCAGGGTTACCTGTGAAACAGCCCTCCAGAGATTTCATGATGTTCGCTATCGCAGCTCACAACTAAAAGTGCGTGAAAATTGCTCTTATCTGTTTAATATGTGTTTCCAAACATTTGCAAATGTTGATTTCCCAATAACTTTGATTTGATCGACTAATAAGACGATTAAAAACGATCATAGTTGTGTTTAGCGCTTAACCCTTTAATCGCCGGTGCCGTCCGTATTCGTTTTTCACATTTTTTATTAGCACATTACATATCAATTTTTAAACATGTTTAAGATAACAATGGCATTAATCAGCAAGAATTGAAATTTGTTGACCTTTATTTGTCAAATCTGAATAGTTTTTACTCACTTGAAGTTGTGGATCGCGTCAGCGAGACACAATTTCAAGTGGGTGAAAATTCCAATTGTATAATTTGGCGGCTAAAGGGTTAAGGTGTTATTATTATATAACACACTAGCACATTTTTTTGTAATATTGATTACATAATTTATACATGAAGTAATAGACATATCGTGTATCAGAGATTTTATTTAACCCTTTGCCTGTTAATCACGAAAATAGTCGTTTTTAATCAGTATATCAGCCGTATTGGGAATAAAATGACCGTTTAAACATCTAAATTTGCTAATGATTGGTCTCTAATTGAACGAAAGAATATGAGTAATTTTCAACCATGCACTTGAGGTTGTGGATCGCGGTAGCGAGACAAAACCTCAAATGGTTGAAAATTTAAAAAAATTACCTCAGCAGAATAAGGGTTAATATCAAGATTATTTATGCAATTAATCAGTTTTAATTTTATTACATGTTAAATTTTGTTCGCATTTTACTGAAACAAAAAGCTGGAATTATCTCTCTGTCAGTAATAATATATAAATGACTAAATGGAAATGACAATGAATGTGTGAATGTGTGCATCTGTGCGAAGCAGACAAGTTTTCAAAATAATCATCGCTAAACTATCTGATGCCCTTGAGAGGTCGATTATTGTAGAAGAGTCGTGCCGGGCGGTCATACAGCGTGCACAGTTCAGTGACTGATGTGATACGCTTCTGTTGAACACCATACACTTGTTTGTGCACACATCGTTCACACTTCACTATCATTCTTATCTTGTTCTAATGTTGACACAGTATCAGCGAGTGTATCTTCACGGGTGCCGAGCTGAGCCAAAAGGCAGTAACTGCTCGAATTCCGTACGAGCTACTACCGCATTTTGGCTTTGCTGAGCGGAGCTCATTTGCACCCGTGACCGCCGCAGCCAATCGCGTGACGCGGATTTAAATCTCCACCAACCGGAAACCTGCGATGTTTCCGATGCTTTCTCAGAGCAGTATATCTCGCGAGAATCACCCGTCAAATACGAGATGCTCACCCGGTGCCGGTACGATGTTGGGCCAGCGTCGCAGACGCTGACCTAACATCGTACCGGCACCGGATGAACATCACACATTTACAAGGTAGTGATCAGTCCACCTGTCAGTGAGAAGACAGATTATTATGGATGACTGCGACGGTCGGGGGGGGGGCTGGGAGGGGGAGGTCGTCTGCCAGATTTAATCCAAAACCGCGGGCGCGATTGTTTCCAAATTAGGGAGAAAGCGAGTCGTCGTTCTATTTGTGACCCCTGCATGCAGATGGCGCCACTGATAGGGGGTCTGCGGATGCGTCAGGTGGGGAGGGATGACACCCCCGTATTAGGGCCTGATTAGATTGGTACGGATTGGGGTCATATTAGACTAGTAGACACCTCGCTCCACTGTTTTACATCGCAGCTCACAAGTCTGCCTGATCATGACTTCAGTGGTTACCCCGAACGCCTGTCATGCCGGAGCTTGCGGGTTCATCCGCCGCTCTGGTGTTCAGGTTCCTTCCCTGTCCATGCACTCGTAAAGATTCTGTAATGCCGAGAGCCTACGTGACCGAGGTTTAGCGTGCTCGGTGTCAGATCGCCAGATCTCGAATTTCGAATCTTGTGTCTTAGGAGGGTCATTTGATTCATCTCACAATCCTCGGAAGGTTCATCTGGTGCGGTTTACCCTGTATGTACACAAAGTTGGCCTAAAACCGTACTCCTTCAATTCTTCATTCATTCATTCATTCATTCATTCATTCATTCATTCATTCATTCATTCATTCATTCATTCATTCATTCATTCATTCATTCATTCATTCATTCATTCATTCATTCATTCATTTATTTATTTATTTATTTATTCATTCATTCATTCATTCATTCATTCATTCATTCATTCATTTAATCATTCATTCATTGTGTTCTGATTTTGTGAACTTAACACCAAAGTATAATAACATCGGTTTGAATTATATCAGTTTTTCCTCAATAAATTGTATTCAAAATATTTCAGTTTGTGCATAAACGCGTAAGTTTTTGTGTGAATTATGTGATGAAATAGATAACTGACGCGGGCGGTTTAAGTTAACAAAGGCTGAAACATCTTTATAGCATATTATAGATCAAATCATATTCATTAAATATTCCATTTACGGCTTATTTTCGAGAGGTTTTCTCAACATTTTGTATCTCCGTGGAAACAAATATGACACATATGAAATGCAATACATGATAGCAAGAATACATTATCTATTCTTGATGATAGTGATGGCTGTACAAGCTGATATTTTTTACCCCTTAAAGCGCATTTTTTATTAAATTTAAATTGTCACCTGCTTGGAAGTTATGAGTCTCGGTAGCGAGATAAGTGGGTGGAAATTACTCATATTTGCTTAATTTCAGACCTAACATTTGCAAGTCTTGACAATTTGTTTCAGCCTCTTTATTGGAAAATTTGCAAATATCATCATCTTTTAGATCCCATTTAAAACGCCAAAAGTCGTTACTTAAAAGGTTCATGAAAATTGATATTGCAACTCTTGTATTTTTGTATTTGATATACCCTTTTATAAACAGACTTCCAGTCGGTGTCAATATCTGCAGGACAATGCTTTCCTATGCGAAATATGATAACATCATTATGGTCATGCTCTATTAGCTTGGACAATTTTGTGAAATATATACACATGTATTTCTTAGTACAGGACCATCAGTGGAATAACCAAATCAAAATTTGCACATTTCATTTTCATGTTTCAATTTAAAAAATAGTAATTTAATTTTCGTATCTATAATACAATTCAATTGTCAGTGTGTGTGATGGCATTTATAAAAAAAGTGGTTTGAATTACAAACGAGCATCGCTTTTATATTACAACGTAAACATTTCGAAATAATAATGCCTTTATTTTCCTTCTGGTTAAAAAATAATCGCCAATATTTACATCAATCGGATGCATTATTCATATTATCAATTCAACAATGTTTTTTTCCTATTTATTAAATTTCCCGGCAGATTTCATTACATAAAAAAATAATAAAGCGTAACACATCTGTCACTTCATCCATCTGGCTGTATGATTTGCGTTTTGAGAAAAAAATGAATTCCAGACACAATTATGGTTCATTATGTTTCCTATCTACATTAGACACAATTCATTCGTGTTAAATCATTCAAACATCCTTATGAACAAGCTGTTGCTTTTGCAAACCATTTTTAAAATGTATTTTTCGGCGCTTGTTTTATTGTTCATACATGAATCTCGCGTTCTATATTGAATGGTCTATTGCGAACGCAACAATAAGATGCAGATATCTTGTGTAAGATTGTGTGAGATACGAGTTACGGTCGAATGTATGTCTGAGATTCTTTATCATAGAGCTGAGAATGTTAACCCTTGTGCAGTTGAATTGATGGCATCTATTTTTCATTCATTTGAAGCCGGAATTGGTGGCGCAATTTCCAGTTTCAAATGAATGAAAAATATTCATACAAATTATATGAAAAATAGGCATTCTCCCATATATAAAACTACTATCCATTTTTATTATCAACCATAACCTATTTTTGTCAATTTTCGTGACATTTATTTTGAAAACGAATATATGCGATCCTAGCAACGCAAGGGTTAATGATAACGGGGCTGTTTTTTTTATAGGAGTGCTGAGTAAACAGTCTTCCAGTGTTGGGAGGGCAGGTGTGAAGAACAGCATCAACAATGGCGAGTGCTCCCCACTCAGCCCTCCGAGTCCCCCCCCCCCACACACACACACCTAACCCGAGAGATGAGACGAGAGATGTTGAGCATGTGTTGGTTTATTGTTGGGCCAGCGTTGCAGACTCTGTGCCAACAATAAACCAACATTGGTTCAACGTCTTTGATTTTTTTTGATTTGGCAGACTCGTTTAGCAATGACATAAATGCAACCACTGATCTAATTAACGTATCTTAAACGCTAAGCACGTTCCAATTTGTTAATTAGCGGGCTAAAACATGTGTGTGTGTGTCTGTCTGTACGATCTCTAGTTAAATCACAATTGTTGAGAATTAAATGAGTGTTTAAACATTGAAATTTGCTAATGTTTGGCCTCGAGTTAAACAAATACGAGTAATTTGCACCCACTTGAAGTTGTGGGTCGCGGTAGCGAGACACAACTTCAAGTGGGTGGAAATAGAAATAAGATAGTTTTGCGGGTTTTTCAGGTATATATGACACAGTAGGCCTTATACGGGGCTGCTGTCTTTCGTATCCAGAACATTTATCTTTTATATTTTTCTTATTTTGTTTTATTTGTGACTCTTTCACAAAACAGCAACCGCTTCAACTAGCTCAACACAGCTCGTTGTTTATAATAATATGTATGAGTAATAATACCGTTACACCAGGAGAGCACAATCATTAGTGTAATACTATATTGTAATCCTTAGTGAAAAAATATGTTTAAACCAACGTTATACCATAAGTGGGAGATATCTTGATGAAACAAAATTAAAGCTTTGTCATTTCTGCAGACCATTCATTCATTCCCGGTCGCGCACCAAATATATATTCTTGACTTTTAAGACCATTCCGCGGAATATACGAGCAGCGACGTTATAAGTGTCAGTGATAATGCGGAGTGTACATGACAAGACAGAAGGACGGGTGACGGACGGACGTGATGCTTTATGACCTGGTCGTCCTCGTGCCCGTCTGGTTGTCGTAAAATTAACACCAATTGTCAAGAGGCAGCTTTATGTGGCTTTGTCATCCACACTTCAGAGTCTGAGACCAAAGATATTATTTTTACAGAAAACCACTGCTGGGACTGAGACTGCTCCGCAAATCCAAAATGCAGTATAGTGTTTACTTGTAAAGTAAACAGTTACTGCCTGTTAGGTTTGCACGATTTGCTGAGACGTATCAGACTTCTATCAATACCTCAGGAAGTTTCATCGGCCCAGTTTAACCTGAATCTCCATTCATTCATTCTACGTAATTGGGGAAGAAATAAAATTAGTATACTTATATAACGTATATCCAGTAATATAAGTAATAATATATAAGTATTGAGACGATCAACAAAAGAAAATATTTGTTTTTCGCTCTCGTGATTTGTTCATTTTTTTAAATTATTTTCTATTTGTCTATTGTTTTGTTGTCTTTCACACCAAGGTTATATTATATTACACTGGATTCATGTACTGCTATTACCACGTATTATAATTACTATAAAATACAATCGCAATTGGGAGCGACCATAAGAGTAAGAAATTTATCAAATTGAATAAAGAAAGAACAATAATCGTTTCTTATTATCTTTAATTCATTTGAGATTGTTGACGCAATTTCCAGTTTCACATGTGGAAAATCATATTTCTATTTGTGAAAAATGAACATCTCCCAAATTGAATTATTCGATTAAGTGACCATCCATCGCAAACTATTTCGGTGACAATCTCATTTGGACCGAAACATACTTGAAAACGTATAGATGAAGCAGCACAAGGGTTAAAGATATGGTCCCAGCGGAACAATGGTTAACTGAACTTTTTAAAATATTTTATCGTTATCCTGTTTTCTCGCCAAAACATCTGATTAAATTTTTTACCCACGTGAAGTTGTGTCTCGCTACCGAGACCCACTTCAGGTGGGTGAAAATTATTACTTGTTTAATTTGAGACCGAACATTTGTAAATCTGAATGTTTAAACACTCATTTTGTTTCCAATGACAGTGATTGAACCCGTAACCCAGTAAACACAAAACATTTAGTATAACATTTATACAACATCGGCCCGACGTCTTCGACATTGGTCCAACATTGTATAAATGGCATACAAATGTTTTGTGTTTACTGGGAAAGCGCTCAGTCATAGAATTGACATTTTCACCCCTAACTTACATCTGGACAAATTGAATCAAACCATAAGGCAAATTTAACCCTTAAAGCGCCGATATTTTTATATAAACCATGGAAACCAAAGGTTTTTTTTAATTTGAAATCATAATAAGTGACTTAGTTAGCTCTTTCTGATTCATTTTAATACCTGTGTCATGGGTCTATAACCATTATGAATGTTTTTACTCTTACAGTGCGGGGATCGACTTTAGTCGTCAGAATCTGACGTCTACAGACGTGAGATTCTGACGACTAAAGTCGATCCCCGCACTGTAAGAGTTAACGATACTTTTTCATTTAAAATTGTTCTTTGAAAATACGTTTAAAACAGCTATAGCCGTAATTAGCACATTAGAGGTTCATTAGCTAATAAAATGGATTAAATACGGCTTTTGTCCAGATTGGCAGTGACAGTGTTAACTGATATCCCAGTAAACGCAAAATATTTGTATATCATTTATGCAATCTTGGACCAACGTCGAAGACGTTGGGACGACGTTGTATTAATGTTATAAAAATGTTTTGTGTTTACTGGGATACCGTGATCAAACAGATCATGAATCAATATTCTGGAAAATTGAACATGACTATATATTTCTGCTCTGCAAAGCCAAAATACAGTATCCACTTACTGTATAAACTATTCATTTATTTCTGTCCTACCTCAGTATACATACATAAATGTACGTCATTATTTTCTAAAAAAAAAAAAAAAAACATTTTTGAAACAGATAGTATATAATCATACTTGAAATTAAACACTAAAAAGTACGGCTTAGCCTATTCGTAAAGTAATTATAATAGTTTAATTTATGAGCTAGCGTATATTTTGCTATAGGGTACCTTTTATTTGTAAAACTATTTGATTGATTAAGCAAATATATTTGCGTGGGTAGGCCCCTATAGACATGCAGTGCGAGCGGTGGGGAGTGGCTCCCTCTGTGGAATGGGATGACAATAAAATGCGCCTTTTTAGAAATCAAGATGTAAGTCTAATCTGAAAATGCTTATTTACATGTAATCTAACACGATGTGAAACAATTTACATTCAATGACGTTTAGTTTATTCAATGTACTATGTTGATAAAAATTGTGCATAGCATATCAAGTAGCAAAATAAAATATACTTACATGCATAAGTAATCGTACGTATTATAATAATAATAATATAAACAGAATAATACACATGAGAGAGAGCAAAGACCATTGGAGCCTTTAATATTAGTCGCCACACCAATACGCACTAGAAAATACGAAATTGCTAGGAAAAAATATGAAACAAAGAATTTTCTTTTCACAAAATGTATTCAGATCTAGTAATTATTATGCATTGACGGCGCGTCGCGAAACGCGAAAATGATGTGGCCGCTTCAGATTAGAAAACTCCCGGAAATTTCATCTTTTTATGGTAATAAGCCGCCGGATTACGGTTCTTAACCGACAGCAGATGATGTGCCAACGCCGCGCCAACAATAGATCAACGTCTGCGACGTTGGCCCACCGTTGGCGCGGCGTTGCGCCGTGTGCAGATGGAGAGGGGAGTAGCTGACTGCTATCTAACAATCAATCGCCTGTGACCAGAATTGCGCCCAGTCAGTCGCGAGGGGTTCTGACCCAATGCTGGTTAAACGTTGGCCCAGCGTCGCAGACAGTGGGACAACATTCAGCCAACTTGGGTCGATGTATCGTGTTTGCTGGGCAGTCAGTCGAGCGGTGTTTTCTAAAAACGTATGGCACCGTGAATGGAGGAATTTGCAATGTAAATACGATGTCTTTTGTTGGCGTGACCCCCCGTTTGGACCTCCGGGTGACACCCCGTTCATAACGGGACGTTGTGACGTTTTGCATTGTAAGGGATTTGACCTGCATGCGCCGTTTGTTTAAGAACCGTTTTTTATTTCCAAAACCATTTCATCTTCAGAGGGAGATAATCACCTTATTTATTTGTCGTAAATGGTTATTTTCAAATAATTGCGGTCACCGGGGCCCGAGAGGGTGACGCCGCCCGGAGTTCGGGAGGAGAAAATGATGAATTTGGTTACAATGTGTGTGATGACCCACTCCGGAGATGAGAGTTCCCACGAGACACGCCGCCAATACCGGCTCAATGCTGGTTCAGCGTCGCAGACGCTGGCCCAACATTGAGCCGGCACTGGCTCAATATTTAGTGGTCGCCATGGTTACGGTCCAGTGACTGCGCAGGCGCGGCACCGCTTACATCTGACTTTAGCCAGGAAGGGAGAACGGGCGTTTTAACCCCGCGAGTGGCACGTGTCACAGCGCCAAGCCATTAACCCTTGTCACCCTGAAGTAATTTATTTAAATTTTCACCCACTTGAAGTTTTGTCTCGCTACCGCGACCCACAACTTCAAGTGGTTGAAAATTACTCATATTAGTTTAATTTGAGACCAAGCTTATTCATATCTCGATGTTTAGACACTCATTTCATTCCCAATAAATACCCTTTAAATGAAACGGACTAAAAACGATTATAGTCGTACTTAGCGGTGAGAGGGTTAACCCTTGGAGCACTGATGTCCACCATGCTGATATTTATGTGGTTTTATTTCACAACTGTGCAAGCAGTTTTTCGAAGGGGAATTTGTGTATGAAATGAGTGTCTAAACATCAAGATTCGCAAACATTTGCAAAATTAATATTCAGAGTAATTTTCACCCACTTGAAGTTGTGGGTCGCGGTGGCGAGACACAATTTCCAGTGGGAGATGTCCTTGGGAGATGTCCATATTTTCAGAGATGGAAACATTTTAAGTCATTTAAAGTTGGAAATCGCGTTGGCGATTCCATCTGGAAATGAATGAAAACTGATGACCGACAATCCGTTGGACAAGAGTAAACACTTTAGGCACTGACAATTTTTGCATACACCGTGGAGATCAAAGGTTTTTTTTTAATTTGAAATCATCATGAATGTCTTAGTTATCCCTTTCTGATTCATTCGAATACCTATGTTATGGGTCTACGGCCATTAGAAATATTTTTACTCTTACAGTGCGGGGATCGACTTTAGTCGTCAGAATCTGACGTCTACAGACGTCCAATTATGACGTCTAAAGTCGATCTCCCCGCTGTAAGGGTTAACACTATAAGCTCCACATCAAACATGCAGAATTTTTTATTTATTTATTAGGCTTTATATACACTGATATATACAATAATCGTACAAATATGCAATTGTAAGTAAAATTGTGTACATCAGGATGTCGAATACAGGTGACCAGCACCCTAACTAAGTTCGACATCCAGGATAAAATTTATATACATGGTAATTACATTTAAAATAGCACTGAAAAGTAAAATTAAATAGAAATATAATATACATATTTTTTGTTGTCTTTTCCGCTCTAAATGTCGACCTCCCAGTACAGGCGATAAAATTACATAATTGTAAACGAAAATTCGACAAGGAGTGACAAATACAACCGTTTTTCAGCAGCCTGATCAACCCTTGTACCGCTATACGTGACTATATATAGTCATTTTTTATCCTTTTTATTAGCCGATCAAATCACTGTTATTGGGAGTGAAATGGGTGTTTTTAAAACAATTCAAGATTTGCAAGTGTTTGGTCTCGAATTAAACAAATATGAGTAATGCTCAGCCATTTGAAATTGTGGGTCGCGGTAGGGAGGGAATTTAAATCAGATAACTTGGAGTGGAAAAGGTTAAGATATATTTGATAAATATATTAACCCTTTGCCTGCTGATCAGGGCAATAGGCGTTTTTGATCTGTTTTATTAGCCGACTAAATCTCTGTTATTGGGAATAATCAAGATTTGTAAATTTTCGGTCTCAAATTAAACACATATGAGTAATTTTCAACCACTTGAGGTTATGGATCGCGACCGCTAATTATATGCTAATTGTGCTAAATAAAATAATGCTCAACACATTAAGTTATAGCATCCCGTATGTTCTGACTCCTTGGATCATATAGATAATATTTTCATCAAAAAACCTTGTTGTAAAAGACATTTTGGGTTTAACACATTATGTCAATGGGAGTGGCAAATAGACTATCTGCTAAAACAATCAGTCAAATTTGATGTTTAGCGGATTTACTTAAATGCATGCGGTATACTTTGTATAATTATGTCATAGTTTGAGAAATAAATATAGCTGACTTAGGGCCTAAGTTAAAGGGCTGGTGGAAATTGAAAAATAGGTTGGGTGGGAACTACTAGCAAAGGCTCCAATGGATCCTGTTTAGTTTCTCTCCCAGGTGTACATTTACTTTTTATATTCCAGTGATATTATTACTTATTATTATGTGCCTCATGTATATAAT
Source organism: Flabesymbios commensalis (assembly GCA_964017125.1). NCBI lineage: Eukaryota > Metazoa > Annelida > Polychaeta > Terebellida > Flabelligeridae > Flabesymbios > Flabesymbios commensalis. The sequence continues at coordinate 61,130,811 of OZ024911.1, forward strand.
TGTATGTTATTTGTATATGTCTTCAAACTGTTAATAATATTGTATCTTGTACACTGAATAAACTGAATTGAATTGAATTGAAATATACATTATATCGGTCGCATCAAAAGTTATCTCTCATATCTGAATGGAACATTTCTTTTGTCTTGTTTTACCTTAAATAATTTTCAAAAAAAGGAAAATGCATTACAAATTTAATGATATATACCTGTTTTTATTTTCACATGTACGGAGGTTGTCATCTATGGGCGAATATCCCGCGTGAACACATGCATGGCTACCCAGCAAACACATTGACCCGGTGTGGATTTTACGTTGGGCCAGCGTCGCAGACGCTGACCCAACGTTAAATTGTGTTTACTGGGTAGTTGTACTTTGCTTTAGATACAATATAGCCATTTAAGAGCTAATCATTTTAAATCTGTTTTATCAGCATGTTTAATCACAGTTTTTTAGAATGAAATTAGTGTTAAAACATAAATATTTGCAAATGTTTGGTCTCAAATTAAACAAATGAGTTTGCCGAACTATACGCAAAAGTCCACTCCTGTCCAATCAACGCTCAACTACACTATAAAATCAACCAATCCCAATCCGACGGTCATATTCCTACTAAATCTGGCAGATTTTGACATTTTTGGCTGACCCTATATGTTACAAGTAGCTTTTTCATCAGCATTAGTTCTCGAGATTTTGTTGGCCATGTCAGGTTTGCTACGACACCTTAAGAACTGGAAAATGCATGCAGGATTTTTCATAAAAACCCTAAATTGTCAGGAAAAACACCTTGCGTTGTAAGGGTTAGCCCCTACAGCGCGGGGATCGACTTTAGTCGTCAGATACAGACGTCAGATTCTGACGACTAAAGTCGATCCCCGTACTGTAAAAATAAAAATATTACTAATGGTCGTAGACCCATATAACATAGGTATTCAAATAAATCAGAAAGAGCTAACTTAGACATTTATGATGATTTCGAATTGATTAAAACCCTTCGGCTTCCATGATTTATACAAGATTATTTCAGCGTTGTAAGGGTCAATGAGACAAGTGTGCCCCGGAGGACGCACGTAATACTCGGTGACTCTGGATGTGAATTGGACGCCATATAAGCCTGTCACCAAGTTAAAGGCCGCCTGACAAAGACCGGGGGGGAGATAAGACGGACGCGAGGTGTTTATGTGGCCGGCGCCCTGAAAGGCCAAGTCAGCGCCGGACCAGATCGTACCCCGCGGGTAAAACCCCCCCCCACGAAGCCGAAAGATAGTAGCCGCTCACTTTAAAAGTAAGCAGTTACTACCTGTTGGGATTGCGCGGCAGAATATATCCTTCGGCGACTGGGGGCCCGAGGAATGAGGTCGGGGTGGGTCACGGAGGAGATGCTCCGTTTGAAGCTTGATTTACCCAAGGAGGTTAAAATTTACCACACCCGTAGATCGACGAGGCGTTGATCCATGGTTGGTTTTACGTTGGGACAGCGTCGCAGACGCTGGCCGAACGTAAAACCAACCATGAATCAACAGTTCTTATTTTAAAGATTCATCCATATATATATTTTAAAGAGTCATCCATACTGGCCAACCGTTCGGTATTAAATTATTAATTTAACAGTATTGTCTCTATGTGTGCATGCTGAACATACCCGGATCTAACGCTACACCATCCGATAAAAAAAAATCCGATAAGCATGACACATATTGATACAAAAATAAACAGATGACCAGTATATGAAAGCTGACAATTGAATCGTCGATGAAAAAAATGAAATATTGAACCAGCTGATTTTTTTTCCACAGGTTAACACTATACCTGATAACATGATAACAGAAAAACCAATATTATGCATAACCACGGGTCTTACAAATAATCCTATCTAGATTAGATGCATCTTATGCTCACAATCTCGCCAGATCCCCGACGTATGCTATGTGACACATGATACGTTGTCATCATAAATTCATATCAACTGTCTGTACTTCTCTGCAAAGCCCAAAAGGCAGTATCTGCTTACTTGTAAAGTAGGCGGATACTGCCTTTTGGTTTTGTACTACAGTATAACAGATAGTGAAACAGACAGGTGTACAAAAAAAAACAGACTGAATGCGGATAAGAATTCATTTCTTAAATATATCTATAATAACCATAGACCTGTTGTTACCAGTCGTGCAAATTTCACTTAAACATAATGTTCTGTCTAATCTGCCAAGCTTCAAATATACAATTTATTGTCAGTTTTACAAATGTGTCGTCCATCAAAATTCGAAGTGTCCCTGTATCTGTATATTGTGGGAAAAGACAATCTAATAACAAAACATAATGGTATTCATTTCTCATTTCATAATACTCAGCAAGTGAAACATATAAGAATCGAATCTCATCTTCTACTAGATTTAAATTACATATCTCACACAACCGTCCACTGCTGATACACTACGATATCCGACCGTCTATATTGCTAAAAGAAGAATACCGCTTCTAATATGACAAGATATATAGATCGTTTACATTTTAAAATTAATAACCTAACATACAATTCTGTTTTTGGATTTATTTTAAATAGAGCATATGCATATGCATATGCATATGCATATGCATTCGTTCGTAACTCGCCTATATTTTCAATTGATGGGTATTCTTTTCGACTAGATGTTCTTTGACAGTTAGCAACGGTATGGTGAAATGTCATTTGTATATATCCAAATCTAGTTCCAGAAATATGGACTTCTTCTTTTCACCCAGCCTAAGTTATTGTTTCTCATGTACTTCAGCACCTTTAAAGGTAACCTCTGCTCCTTCATCTTTATTGTTCTATTCCAGTATTTTGAAATACATGTAACATGTCTCAAAAAGGGAGAAATTCAATTGAAGTTTTCGGTCCAAAAATACCTCAATGTACGGTTTTGCAGTATGTATAGTATAACCCCAGACAACAGCAAGATAGTGAATAATGGGTATAACAGTACAAACAAACAATTTTTTATATGTAATGAATCCTACATCTTTCAACGTTTTAAATTTTGATATGCATGCTCCCGATGCTATCTCTCCTTTAAAACAAAGCTCATTAACACTTGCTTTGAAATCTAATTATTTCACTAAAATTATACCCAAATATTCATATGTCTGTACAATATCAACAGTTTATTTTGAAAAGTGAATGAACAATCTGTAATTGGCACACGCACTTTGCGAAAGTGCACAATTTTAGATTTTCAAGATAATTTACACACACGGACCATTTATTGCACTAATTTCCAACACAATTTATTAAAGTCTGAAGATCTTTTTCATTTTCTGCAATCGGCGTACAGCAAATGCGAAATCATCATAATCAAGGGTAATACTTATTCCCAGCGAATTTAATTCTGCGGACAAATCGTTTATAAAAATAATAAAAAGCGTCGGAGAAAGCACATCTCCTTGACGCACCCTACATTGAAAACGAGTTTGAAAATCCATCATTATTAACTTTTACTGATGACCTAGTTTTAGTGTACGTGGATTTAATCGCAAAATAGAAGGGACCGTCTACAGAAGATCGAAACAATTTATACAGATTTCGACTACACAGAAATTGACACCTACAGATTAACGTCTAAACTTTCCAAACATAACTGACCCAATTTTTAGACAATAGGCATAGACATCAACTGTGTGGGGTAGGCCTATCTACACGTCCAATCCTACAGATCATAGAAAAATAGCAAACACGGAAATCATGGGAGCCACAAGAAAATTCGACATGCTTGTGGATTGAGAGAGATAATCTAGCCTATCTGTCATGATTGTTCATATGTTTAATAAGCGGAATAAGACATCGTTGTCTGACAGTTTAAACTCGTATCGTGCTGTTACAGCTCTGATCGTTAATATACTCATTATAATTTTAAGACAACGATGTTTTATCAGATAATAAATGCGGGGCACATGGGGTGGTGGTTACGCAGAGTGCCTGTCACGTCGGAGCTTACAAGCTCGACATCCGCTCTGGTGTTCAGGCTTCACAACTTTTATTCCCTACCCACTTTTAAATATTCAGTATTACAGAGAATCTCCGTGACCGAGCGTGTGCTCGACGTCCGACCGCCAGGACTCGAATCAATTTTACAGCCTTCAATCTATTTGATTTGATTTGAAACTGAATTGACGCCATATATATATACGGGCCTAGCAGCGCAAGGGTTAATGTGCATGACGAAATTTAATAGCCGGAAATGACATTTATAATGTAACAAATAAATGGTTTTGGGACCTAGATGGTTATAGCAGCAACCACCCTTTGCCTGAGATGTCTCATCCTGAGGTCACCCCAGCAAACATGAGACGTTGAACCAATGGTGCTCTAATGTTGGGAAAGCGTCTGCGACGCTGGCCCAACATTAGAGCACCATTGGTTCAACGTCTCGTCTTTGCTGGGGTGGTGCACGAGACACAGGTGAATATAGCCCAATCACATTGTCGCTTTTAAGCCATTGTTCTCGTTGAAATCTCCCCCGCCCCGTGGGTGGAGAACAATTACAAGTGAAACGCCAAGGTATTTCAAAGAGCGATGATCAAGAAGAGGACGCATATCTGCTCAGATGCAATCTGAGGCCGATCGTTTGAAGGGTGTTTCCCCCATATGACGTCATAATTATACCTGCCCACAACTTTTTGGTGACGGTAATGACATTTTATGATATGTCACAACACGTAAACACAAACATCGTACATCATTAGGCCTGTTAATCATATACATTGAGTGGTGATTTGAACCCTTACAGCGCGGGGATCGACTTTAGTCGTCAGAATCTGACGTCTGTAGACGTCAGATTCTGACGTCTAAAGTCGATCCCCGCACTGTAAAAGTAAACATATTTTTAATGGTCGTAGACCCGTAACATAGGTATTCAAATAAATCGGAAAGAAATAACTAAGACAATTATGACAATTTTAAATTAAATAAATCCTTTGATCTCCATGGATTATACAAAAATGTTTAAGCGCTCTAAGGGTTAAATAGGCAATCAAACACCAACGAATTGAACCCTTACAACGCTGAAATATTTTACATAAACCATAGAAACCGAAGGTTTTTTTTCAATTTGAAATCATTATACATGTCTTAGTCGGCTCTTTCTGCTTCATTTGAATACCTACGTCTAAGACCATTATAAAGATTTTACTTACTCTTTCAGTGCGGGGATAGAGATAAGACGTCAGAATCTGACGTCTATATTCCCCGAACCGAAAGTGTTAATTAATCTAAAGGCCTATTTTTAGCAACAAGTTACATGAAAAACTTACTTTTTTGACTGCTGTATTGTATGGGAAGGAGTGGGTAGGAACATACTGGTTGTAGAATTTACTGACCAGAATATATATTTTCCCACTTCCTCAACAGATAAAGGGCAACATTATTTAAATCGTCCCCTGGATAATAACCCTTTGCCTGCTAATCACGACAATAGTCATTTTTAATTATTTTTATTAGCCGAATAAATCACTTTTATTGGGAATAAAATGACTGTTTAAACATCAAGATTTGTGAATGTTTTGTCTCATATTAAACAAATATGAGTAATTTTCAACCACTTGAGGTTGTGGATCGCGGTAGCGAGACACAACCTAAAGTAGAAAGTAGTTGAAAATTTCAATAAACGACTTTGGGGAAGTATATTTCATTGTGTAGAGTAAAGTGACTGATATATCCCTATTGACAAAGTACACCATATATGAAGTACGTGTACCGGGGTATATGGGTAAAACCAAAAATTGGGGTAACTTTGTAGCATCAAAAATGGCAGTGAGGTGACCATCAAAGAGGAGGAAAACTACTTTATAGGTTTGGTGCACTGATCCCAATAGAGCATGAAAAAGCCACTGGCTGCGCTAGAAATTTTTTTTTTGCTCCAAAAAATCATTTTAAAAAAGTTGCAGCATTCCACTTACTACTCCGTTACCAAATTCAAACCATTTAAAAAATTCTGTTACTTTGTTTAGCTTGACATCACACTTTTAAACGTGATATCCTTATTGGAGCATAATACTAAACAATCGTACATCAGACCTGCTAAAAATTTAAAAAAAAATTGATGGGATGAACAAAAATCTTTATTTCAACTCCGTTACCAAGCCAAAAAATACTCAACTCCGTTACCAAATGTTTGGCTCGACATAAATATAAACTGTATATTTTCTTATCATAACATCGATCACAAATGGGTGCTCTATTAATATGGGGACAACGAGCCATGTTTTAAAAGACTATATCATCAATCATTATGACTGTAAAACCCATAAAATTTGACAATTCACCACTCCGTTCCCTTTTCTTGGTAACGGAGTAGAGTGGAACGGAGTAGTAAAATTAAAAGTATTCTAGGGATTAATGAAAAGATCTGGGCAATAATTCAAAAATATATCATACGGGTGCAAATAGTCCCCATAGCAACTGTTGTAGGCATACAATCATAAAACCCAACTCGTTTTTATACCCACAAGGCTAGGAACGGAGTAGTAAAAACAAAAGTATATTTTCTAACTTTTTGGTAATACAAGTTTCGAATAACTTGTCACTCAACAATATTAATTCTTTCAAGGTGAAAAACTCGTATAAGGCCCTTCAGTGTGTCAAACTACACTTGCTATAATTTTAGTTCATGATTATTCACTTGATGGGGCATGCTAAAATAATGGTAACGGAGTAGAGTGCAAATGTGGGGACATGTATATTCATCAAAATTATTTATATCGATATCAATTTTAAGTCGAATTTTGATCATTGATTAGTTAAAGTGAACAATGTCTAGCCATGAAATGTAATTGTTAGAATTATATTGTGATTTTGTATCCTACAGTGAAGTTTTAAATAGTGGAATTTTCCCTGGGGACATGCCATTTTCCACGTTTCCATGACATAGAGCTCTTATAAAACCATATATATATATTTTTTTTTACAAATAATCCAAACATTATTAAGTAGTAATGCCTAAACGTGAAGTTGCACCATTTATTTTTAATATTATTATATTTAAATCAAAATGCGGACCTTTTAAGTCCTGGGGACACTAATTTTATGTAAAGTTACCCCAATTTTTGGTTTTACCCATATAATCGTGAATATATGTGAAATGCTGTTTATTCTTCTTGTAATGTCTACAGTCTACTGTATTTTTTGTCTGAATCATTACGTTTTGATATGTATTTTAAAGTATGATTCTAATTATCTTGGTGCTATTATAGTATTATCATACTTAACATTTGTGTGAGCTACAGACTATTCCACTATTTCTATATGCTACAAACCATTCCACCATCGGCATCGTGTTGTCAAGAAATGTCGTCGAGCCACATCATTGTTTTATTTATTTGTAATATTTTTAATACTTACACTAGTGTCTCCTAAAATGCAATTTATGCTCTCTGTGAGTACACATCTATCTATATATCTGGCTTTGTTGTGCCCGGAAGGCCGTCAAAAGAATTTGAATTATAAAGTATCCGAAACCCTATCTGTACACTGGCATCACCCTATAATGAGTGTATTCTGGCCTATAATATGTCCCCCATGATACTCTTTATTTCCTACGTGAATGCATTTTGTCAAGAAAGTTTGACTCTTATGCTCTACCCTAACCAATCACGGGGCGTTTTTTATTTCAATTGCCTTATATCAAAATCGATAAAATATACTTGAACTAGAAACGTTTACACTTTGTCAAATCTATACAGTATATAATTATTCCAACATGTCGGTAAGTGACTAGTATACACGATTATAGTTATAGTTTTATATAATATGGACTATCCTACAAAGTTAAACGGCAGTATCTGCTTACTTATAATAGTAATCAGCCACTGCCTTTTGCAGGGAATTATAAGAGACAACTGTGGAAAACAAGCAACATTTATTAATATCACGGCTACAAAAATATTGTTGTGACACAAGCCTATAGTTATTAGAACCTACGTCTAAACATTGTGTGTGATAATACGACAAAAGTAATGGGCTTCTTTCCCATTTCACGGTACTTTCCAACATTTCTACCGAATTAATCAAATCGCAAATTAATTTATTATGCATTTCGAAAGTAAATCACAGTAAAACACAAGTGTGAATCTAAAGTTTCAGGCGACATAAAGCAGAGTATATCCCAGCAAACACGACATGTTGACCCAATGCTGGGCTAATGCTGGCACACCATCTACGACGTAGGGCCAACATTAGCCCAGCATTGCCCCCAGGTGACGTGTTTCCAGGGTATAAAGGGTCACGTGAGTATTAAATACCAAAATAATGACCTTAATTTAGCCTGCGTCGACACGACGTCACTGTTCACCAGTGACGCCATGTATCACTGCCAGCAAGCATGGCACAACGACCCATTGCTGGTTTAATGCTGGGCCAGCATCGCATACGCTGGGCCAGCAATAGACCAACGTTGGCCCAATGTATTGCGTTTGCTGGGTACTGCCACCTTATCCACGCGATGACGTGAGTATATCAGTCATTCGCCCGCTAACAACCACCAAGCAATCAATCAAAACTTTGAACAACCAAGTTATTTTTTGTTTATTTATCATAATAAATGGCAGGCGAAATATATAACAACGCCAATAATCCTCAAGCGATTAATATGTTTGATAACTTTTTACCGTTGACCCTTTAACCGCCAAATTATTTGATTTGAATTTTCACCCACTTGAAGTTTGTGTCTCGCTGACGCGATCCACAACTTCAAGTGAGTGAAAATTATTCAGGACGGACAAAATGGAGGTCAACGATTTATCTTTAACCCTTTGAGCTCCCACGATGCATTAAAGCATCATTTTACATCCCTGAAAAAATACCTAATTATCCTAAAACTGAGGGTTTTAGAACGAAAATTTTCATGAAACTTGTTTACCAATACGTGGTAATTTTCTTTAATTTTAAAACCACATGAAGTCATCTTCGTTCACTACAAGCCGCGAATTGCTGCCGCAATTCTCGACTTGTAGTGAACGAAGATGACAATAGTAAATTCAGTCTTGAAAGGGTTAACATGTTTAAAATATGGTATTTAATGAGCTAATAAAAAACGAGAAAAAACGAGGTTGTGGATCACTTCAGCGAGATACAACTTCAAGTGAATAAAAATTCCAATTGAAAAATTTGGCGGTTAAAGAGTTAACTCTTGTCCACCTGATCACGACAATAGTCGTTTTTAAGCTGTTTCATTAATCGAGCAAATCAATGGTATTGGGAATGAAACGTGTGTCTAAACATCAAGATTTACAAATACCTGTGCTCAAATTAAACAAATATGAGTAATTTTCAGCCACTTGGAGTTGTGGATCGCGTTAGCGAGACACAACTTCAAGTGGCTAAAAATTATTTTTTCTCTAGCAGGATAAGGGTTAAAATTGTTAAATATTCTGATCGTTTTCCTGGATTGATTGTGAAAGCGGTAAGCGCGAGCGTGAGCGCGTGTCACCGGGACACGGTGCGTGATAGTGCAGCGTGAAATGGGCACGGGATGCGTAAAGGGATACTCCAGTTACCTAACCCCGCCCGTGATCCGTGTCATCCATTTACACGTGATACGGAGGGGGGCTGATCCGGACACAGGACGCTGGCCCAACAGCGGTTCGATGGCGGTTGAAGGGTGTTTCCCCCATATGACGTCATAATTATACCTGCCCACAACTTTTTGGTGACGGTAATGACATTTTATGATATGTCACAACACGTAAACACAAACATCGTACATCATTAGGCCTGTTAATCATATACATTGAGTGGTGATTTGAACCCTTACAGCGCGGGGATCGACTTTAGTCGTCAGAATCTGACGTCTGTAGACGTCAGATTCTGACGTCTAAAGTCGATCCCCGCACTGTAAAAGTAAACATATTTTTAATGGTCGTAGACCCGTAACATAGGTATTCAAATAAATCGGAAAGAAATAACTAAGACAATTATGACAATTTTAAATTAAATAAATCCTTTGATCTCCATGGATTATACAAAAATGTTTAAGCGCTCTAAGGGTTAAATAGGCAATCAAACACCAACGAATTGAACCCTTACAACGCTGAAATATTTTACATAAACCATAGAAACCGAAGGGTTTTTTTCAATTTGAAATCATTATACATGTCTTAGTCGGCTCTTTCTGCTTCATTTGAATACCTACGTCTAAGACCATTATAAAGATTTTACTTACTCTTTCAGTGCGGGGATAGAGATAAGACGTCAGAATCTGACGTCTATATTCCCCGAACCGAAAGTGTTAATTAATCTAAAGGCCTATTTTTAGCAACAAGTTACATGAAAAACTTACTTTTTTGACTGCTGTATTGTATGGGAAGGAGTGGGTAGGAACATACTGGTTGTAGAATTTACTGACCAGAATATATATTTTCCCACTTCCTCAACAGATAAAGGGCAACATTATTTAAATCGTCCCCTGGATAATAACCCTTTGCCTGCTAATCACGACAATAGTCATTTTTAATTATTTTTATTAGCCGAATAAATCACTTTTATTGGGAATAAAATGACTGTTTAAACATCAAGATTTGTGAATGTTTTGTCTCATATTAAACAAATATGAGTAATTTTCAACCACTTGAGGTTGTGGATCGCGGTAGCGAGACACAACCTAAAGTAGAAAGTAGTTGAAAATTTCAATAAACGACTTTGGGGAAGTATATTTCATTGTGTAGAGTAAAGTGACTGATATATCCCTATTGACAAAGTACACCATATATGAAGTACGTGTACCGGGGTATATAATCGTGAATATATGTGAAATGCTGTTTATTCTTCTTGTAATGTCTACAGTCTACTGTATTTTTTGTCTGAATCATTACGTTTTGATATGTATTTTAAAGTATGATTCTAATTATCTTGGTGCTATTATAGTATTATCATACTTAACATTTGTGTGAGCTACAGACTATTCCACTATTTCTATATGCTACAAACCATTCCGCCATCGGCATCGTGTTGTCAAGAAATGTCGTCGAGCCACATCATTGTTTTATTTATTTGTAATATTTTTAATACTTACACTAGTGTCTCCTAAAATGCAATTTATGCTCTCTGTGAGTACACATCTATCTATATATCTGGCTTTGTTGTGCCCGGAAGGCCGTCAAAAGAATTTGAATTATAAAGTATCCGAAACCCTATCTGTACACTGGCATCACCCTATAATGAGTGTATTCTGGCCTATAATATGTCCCCCATGATACTCTTTATTTCCTACGTGAATGCATTTTGTCAAGAAAGTTTGACTCTTATGCTCTACCCTAACCAATCACGGGGCGTTTTTTATTTCAATTGCCTTATATCAAAATCGATAAAATATACTTGAACTAGAAACGTTTACACTTTGTCAAATCTATACAGTATATAATTATTCCAACATGTCGGTAAGTGACTAGTATACACGATTATAGTTATAGTTTTATATAATATGGACTATCCTACAAAGTTAAACGGCAGTATCTGCTTACTTATAATAGTAATCAGCCACTGCCTTTTGCAGGGAATTATAAGAGACAACTGTGGAAAACAAGCAACATTTATTAATATCACGGCTACAAAAATATTGTTGTGACACAAGCCTATAGTTATTAGAACCTACGTCTAAACATTGTGTGTGATAATACGACAAAAGTAATGGGCTTCTTTCCCATTTCACGGTACTTTTCAACATTTCTACCGAATTAATCAAATCGCAAATTAATTTATTATGCATTTCGAAAGTAAATCACAGTAAAACACAAGTGTGAATCTAAAGTTTCAGGCGACATAAAGCAGAGTATATCCCAGCAAACACGACATGTTGACCCAATGCTGGGCTAATGCTGGCACACCATCTACGACGTAGGGCCAACATTAGCCCAGCATTGCCCCCAGGTGACGTGTTTCCAGGGTATAAAGGGTCACGTGAGTATTAAATACCAAAATAATGACCTTAATTTAGCCTGCGTCGACTCGACGTCACTGTTCACCAGTGACGCCATGTATCACTGCCAGCAAGCATGGCACAACGACCCATTGCTGGTTTAATGCTGGGCCAGCATCGCATACGCTGGGCCAGCAATAGACCAACGTTGGCCCAATGTATTGCGTTTGCTGGGTACTGCCACCTTATCCACGCGATGACGTGAGTATATCAGTCATTCGCCCGCTAACAACCACCAAGCAATCAATCAAAACTTTGAACAACCAAGTGATTTTTTGTTTATTTATCATAATAAATGGCAGGCGAAATATATAACAACGCCAATAATCCTCAAGCGATTAATATGTTAGATAACTTTTTACCGTTGACCCTTTAACCGCCAAATTATTTGATTTGAATTTTCACCCACTTGAAGTTTGTGTCTCGCTGACGCGATCCACAACTTCAAGTGAGTGAAAATTATTCAGGACGGACAAAATGGAGGTCAACGATTTATCTTTAACCCTTTGAGCTCCCACGATGCATTAAAGCATCATTTTACATCCCTGAAAACATACCTAATTATCCTAAAACTGAGGGTTTTAGAACGAAAATTTTCATGAAACTTGTTTACCAATACGTGGTAATTTTCTTTAATTTTAAAACCACATGAAGTCATCTTCGTTCACTACAAGTCGAGAATTGCGGCAGCAATTCGCGGCTTGTAGTGGACGAAGATGACAATAGTAAATTCAGTCTTGAAAGGGTTAACATGTTTAAAATATGGTATTTAATGAGCTAATAAAAAACGAGAAAAAACGAGGTTGTGGATCACTTCAGCGAGATACAACTTCAAGTGAATAAAAATTCCAATTGAAAAATTTGGCGGTTAAAGAGTTAACTCTTGTCCACCTGATCACGACAATAGTCGTTTTTAAGCTGTTTCATTAATCGAGCAAATCAATGGTATTGGGAATGAAACGTGTGTCTAAACATCAAGATTTACAAATACCTGTGCTCAAATTAAACAAATATGAGTAATTTTCAGCCACTTGGAGTTGTGGATCGCGTTAGCGAGACACAACTTCAAGTGGCTAAAAATTATTTTTTCTCTAGCAGGATAAGGGTTAAAATTGTTAAATATTCTGATCGTTTTCCTGGATTGATTGTGAAAGCGGTAAGCGCGAGCGTGAGCGCGTGTCACCGGGACACGGTGCGTGATAGTGCAGCGTGAAATGGGCACGGGATGCGTAAAGGGATACTCCAGTTACCTAACCCCGCCCGTGATCCGTGTCATCCATTTACACGTGATACGGAGGGGGGCTGATCCGAACACAGGACGCTGGCCCAACAGCGGTTCGATGGCGCGCCAACGTCTGTGACGTTGCCGCGCCATTAAGCCGACGTTGATCGTAAATTGATCCGTGAATTACGGTCCAGTGTGAACCGTGCTTGACAATGTTTCGCGTGGTGCTTTCATCCCGCAGTAGGTTATTCCTTTAGGGCAAATATACTTATTGATTTGGGGATTGTATTAATATCTCGCTTTAGTTACATAATTATATGACTGTACTTTGCAATTTGTTAGGTGTGCATAGCGATCGTCATACCGTATTTGATTTTAAAATGCCTACGATAACGTTTCACTACTTGTATATTGCATCTATATCTTTACTATTAGTACTAAAATTATTATATATGCGATAACAAATGTGTCACTATTGTAGACTAAATGTGAATAAAATATGTATCTTTTTGAAAATTTATAAATAGACAATTTTAAAACTATAAAATCTCAGCGTCCTAAAAACGTTGAGAATAACTCATTAATCACTCTTATCTGACCTTAAAACATAAACTGTGAGGTAATGAAACGTGATGGTCACAGTAAATATATAGGCCTACTCAGTTAAATTATCATATTCTGATTTTTTTCGAAAGAAATTATGTCACGAAAATGATTTATTCCACACTAGGTATACCTTGATTCTTCACCGGATTTGAAACCTTTCCATAGCAATATAGTTGGATCAAGGACGTTCGAAACATACGGCCTCTCGAGACATACGGCCCACCTTCGCATTTCTTGGCCAAAGTCTTGTATTGTTAAATATTCATGCATTGTCGTGAAGCATACACGGTGCCGGTAAACTATATAACAGAAACGAAAGCGAATACTCGATGTGTAAGAATTAACTATGCCATGAAACATTAGTTTCGGGTACTATATAAATTTCCTGGTTGTTGTATTATTGAATATTGGGCCAATTACAAAGTCCCAACGTCTCCTAGTAGCTGGTGGGTGTCCACCAGGAATCTATTGGCTGGTATTAGGACCCAATACACACGAGATGCCGTATCCATGTTGGTTGGCATGTTTTGTTCGCTGGGGGTAGGCCGCCGTGGCGCCGCCTGCTCCATGTGTTAGCAATCACCACTTGCTCATACACATCACTGGTGACAAATCAGCTGTCAACCTGTGTTAACAGCCCGGCCACGTGAGGGGGTCCGGGGAACGTTTACTTTGTGGGATCCCCGTGAGTGAGTGAGTGAGTGAGTGAGTGAGTGAGTGAGTGAGTGAGTGAGTGAGTGAGTGAGTGAGTGAGTGAGTGAGTGAGTGAGTGAGTGAGTGAGTGAGTGAGTGAGTGAGTGAGTGAGTGAGTGAGTGAGTGAGTGAGTGAGTGAGTGAGTGAGTGAGTGAGTGAGTGAGTGAGTGAGTGAGTGAGTGAGTGAGTGAGTGAGTGAGTGAGTGAGTGAGTGAGTGAGTGAGTGAGTGAGTGAGTGAGTGAGTGAGTGAGTGAGTGAGTGAGTGAGTGAGTGAGTGAGTGTATTCCTTTTTTCATGCATTTCTTCCTTCCTCTTTTCCTTGCTTCATTCCTTCCTTCCATTTTTCTTCCTACATTCCGTATTTCTTTCCTCCTTTTCTTTTTCTTTCTTTGACTTTTTTATTCCTTCCTTTTATATTTCATGAAATTCACTCACCCTGCATGGTTAACCCTCAGAGCACTGAAATATTTTTTGTAAAAACATGGAAACTGACGGGGGTTTTTTAATTTGAAAGCGTCATAAATGTCTTAGTTAGCTCTTTCCGATTCGTTGGAATACTCTTACAATGCGGGGGTCGACTTTAGTCGTAAGAATATGACGTCTACAGACGCTATATTATGTCGACTAAATTTAATGCGGGTATATACGTTAGGCCACTATGTTTATTTTATCTGTTTTAGTTGAGAAGAAATCCAAAATTTAATGAGGTAGGGCGGGAAATTTTTTTAGAAAAAAACATTGCATACATTTCTGGACAATTTATTGAGGGCGACGAAAAAAACAGCATAAAAAACATAGCATGCGAAATGTTTTTTTATCTCTTGAAATAAACTTGTGTTTTTCGGAATGTTTTTCTATCTCCTGAAATTAACTTTTTTTCTGAAGTCGGCAACAATCCAATGCGGGCCTTAATCCTATGCGCGCGCTCATCTAAAACAGAGATAAAGAACATAGTGGCCTTAATTTGATGCATTATAAATCGTTATAAGATACTAGATAAGTCATTTCAAACTGTTATCGCCCACATGTATACATGGCTGAGGCATTGCTGACCAATGGTCAGTCACAGACTACAGAGGATCGAGTAATCAGTGCATAGGAAACATATATCCCCTTGGATATGAAAGGGTGTATCTGCCACTTGGCAAAGTGGCAAATACACCCTTTCATATCCAATGGGACGATATACCACCATTCAATTAGATACAGAATTCTACGCGCACAGACCGAGCAACGCATGTTCCACACATGCCCCGGGCAACGTACATTTCTGGCAAATTTAATTTTACTTCATATTAAAAATGCTATTAAAAAAAACTGAACACAGCTTTTAAACCTTAAAGTGCTAAACTAAATAATTTAAATTTGCACGCGACCGCGACCCACATCTTCAAGTGGATGAAAATTATCCATATTTGTTTAACCAAATATTTTTTATGTTTAGACACACATTTCGTTCCCAATACCTGCGATTAACCCTTTGACTTCCAGGCCGGGGTGCATGCCAGGATCCAGATATACTGGTGTAGGAGTTCTATTTTTCGTCATTTGAAGCTGGAATTGCTGACGCAATTTCCAGCTTCAAATGACGAAAAATACATAAATGTAGTATATATTTGACGAAAATTTGTGTCATTTTATGGTTACGTTCATTGACGAATGACGACGGAAATTTCCGTCATGTATGGTAGTGAAAAGGTTAAAAAGGGTATAAAACATATAAAACCCAACTATAGTCGTACTTAGCGACTCAAGTGTTATAAAATGATCATCTGTGTCCTTTCCTTGTTACGTTGTAAGTGAAAGAAAATCAAAAATATATATAATAGCTTGTGCGGCCTTCACAATTTCCAGCTGCTAATTTACAGTGACGTATGTATTCTAAGATAACTCTGGTAAGTCAAAGTTAATTTGAGTACGCACTCTGCACGCACATTACGTCAGTCTTTACCTTCGGGCCCTGTATTCATGGTGGTTTCTTGTCAGTCGGAATAGGGAGTGTCTTTAGCTGCCAGGTGTTATAGATTTCGTGGATTTCGTGATGATCTGCACGGCCGCACATACTGTAACGAGTTGAGATGCACTTTACTATTAACCTTTATGACGCTGAAATCTTTTTTGTATAAACCATAGAAACCAAAGGGGTTTTTTCAATTTGAAATTATCATATATGTCTTAGTGATCTCTTTCCGCTTGATTTGAATACGTTTTTGGGTATACGGCCATTATAAATAGTTGACTCTTTCAGTGCGGGGATCGACTTTAGACGTCAGAATCTGACGTCTTTAAAAACTATGAGTAATTTTAACCCACTTGAAGTTTGTGCTACTTGTACAATACCGACTTTGATGTTCATAATTTCAATTTCTACAATTATATATATCTATAAATAGATTAATAGATTAATAGCACCCGTAATGACGTTAGTATTTGGTGCAACATTTCTAGATCAAGCTTACGTGTCACAAGTTTATTATACTGACACCAGTAATATTCGCAACATGTTTAATTGCATGATGAGGCAAAAGTGATAATTTCAGCATAAAGCAGATATTATAGGGCCTACGCCTCTGCATTGTTTGCTCTTTATAAAAAAGTGGTCGCGGGCTATTTACATTTACATTCTGCGTGTAGTACATAACCTGATAACTCCAGGGGGCCATCTTTGATCAGATGAGACATACGCCCAGCCTCTACCCAACGCTTGGCCAATGCGTGGTTGGAACGCTCCATCAGCAGTTGTTATACTGTAACATTGCAGATACAACATTTCATACCACGTACAAGATAAGAAAGTACCGGATAACTCCATATCAATTACAGTGGCTTAAGGAAAAAACAGGTACATAATACAAAAAAATAAAAGCAACACTGATATGACGGTTTACATAAGATTGGGCGACCACTGCCATTATAATATCAGATAGGGTATTTATCTAGCCGTGGGGATCAGAGTGTGTCGAGTAGGCGAGACATTCACCCAATGTTGATTCAATATTAGGCCAGCGTCTGCGACGCTGGCCCAATATTGAAACAGCATTGGGTTAATGTCTCGTGCTGAGTGGGTACTTGTAATATCTCAGATCAGTATTCCGGCCCTAGGGCTTACAAGACATGTTTAATGTAAACTCTGTAATTACATGACGTAAACTCCACTCCCTTTACACCCTTTGGACACAAGATTAAGATTACCTGACACAATGTAACTCTTTACCAGATACAAGGTGACTCGTTACCGGACACAATGTGACTATTTACCAGACACTAGGTAACTTTTTATAAGACACAATGTAAACATTTACCAGTCGAAAGGTAACTCTTCACGAATTAAAATGTAACTCTTTATCAGACACATGATTATTCTTTATGGGACACAAGGGGGCTCTTTACCAGACTCAGGATAGCTCTCTACCAAACACAAGGTGACTCTTTACCAGACACAGAGTAAATTTTCATCAGACACAGGGTGACTCTTTATCAAACACTTAATAACTCTTTACCAGACACAAGGTGATTCTTTACCAGACACAAGGTAGCTTCTCACCAGAGACATGATAACTCTTTATCAGACACTAGGCAACTCTTTGCAGACACAATGTGACTCTTTGTGGTCAGACAGAAAGTGACTATTTATCAGACACATGATAACTCTTTACCAGACACAATGTGACTCTTTACAAGACACAATGTAACTTTGTAGCATATGCAAGATAACTCTTTTCCAGACAAAAGGTAACTATTTATCAAAGAAAGATTACTCTTTACCAGACATAATATGACTGCGTCCCAGATAAAATGGGACTCAACATCATCACAATGAGTGGTCAATGTGAATTCAATTAAATGTCATAGTTTATTTTCACTGAAAAATAATATGGGAGGTGTAAGCTATGTTGACATACGTCAAGTTTGCAGAAAAAAACATACACATAATGCTGGTTATACGAGTCCACTTTAATAATTTAAAAATGTGATAACAAAATAAATTCACTGGGTAGGGGTCTTATTCTCGACCTATCCGAAGCCTACGATATATCATAACTTGTACGAGGGTAGTGGTTAGCACCGCTGCCGTTCACGCCAGAGTTCGGTTCCCGGTCTCGGCGGTTTAAAAGAAACAAAAAATGTTTCTTCCCCATCCACGTGTGAAAGTCAGTATTGTGGGGAGCCTCCGTGACCGAGAGGTAGCGTGCTCGGCCTCAGACCGCCAGTGCTCGAATTTCGAATCCTGTGTCTGGAGGACAGTGTCATCTCAATCATCTCACCATCCTCAGGAGGTTCTCCTGGCCCAGTTTAGCCTATATGTGCACAAAGGTGGCCTAAAGCCCGATTCATTTTATTTTGTACGAGACTACGAGCCCTGAGGTTTATAATAATGAAGTTAATGTCTCGTCTAAAATTCATACTATTGGGAACTTAACAGCCAGAGACTACAAACCTCCGCGTGCAACATACGTCAGGGTCACTGACGCCACAGAATCCTCCTGTGCAAAATGATTGTATATTAATGGATTCGGATCGTAATCCCCAAAATTTGATTTATTGCTGCTTTGCCCGAGACACACCTCTGGTAAAAGAAAGAAAGAAAGAAAGAAACAAACAAACAAACAAACAAACAAACAAACAAACAAACAAACAAACAAACAAACAAACAAACAAACAAACAAACAAACAAACAAACAAACAAACAAACACGACCAAAGACATAACCTCCTTGGCGGAGGTAATAATTGATTATCTTATGTCTATTATTATATTATTATATATGGTTAATATATGGTTAATACATGTCATATAATTATAATATATTGTAAAATTATATTCATGTTTGACAAAGAGGACTACCATTAATTCTCAGTTATAGGAAATAAATTTACAAATATAGCGGTGATATAAATTATTGATGTAGACCACCATTACATACAATGGGAACAATCACCATTTCCTCGAACCCATATACCGTAATCTGCATTTGTATGTATATGCTAATTTGGCATATATGTTCAAATTAGATTATATCGTTTGATAACGGTATAAGAAGTATAATAATGGATTTAAATAATTGGAAGGTAACAGCGTAACTTATTTTATCTTGCATACTATCTACATGTACACTAGCCTTAATTTGCATTACATTGATTTACCGTTACATTACTCATAGGTGTACATCATGGTAAACAGATCAAATGTATAATTAGCTAGCAAACAAGCTGGTTGGTTAATTGCTGGTTGTAAGGTTGGTTGGTTGGTTGGTTGGTTGGTTGGTTGGTCGGTTGGATGGTTGGTTGGTTGGTTGGTTGGTTGGCGGGCTGGTTGGTTGGTTGGTTGGTTGGTTGGTCGGTTGGTTGGTTGGTTGGTTGGTTGGTTGGTTGGTTGGTTGGTTGGTTGGTTGGTTGGCTGGTTGGTTGGTTGGTTGGTTGGTTGGTTGGTTGGTTGGTTGGTTGGTTGGTTGGTTGGTTGGTTGGTTGGTTGGTTGGTTGGTTGGTTGATTGGTTGGTTGATTGGTTGGTTGGTTGGTTGGTTGGTTGGTTGGTTGGTTGGTTGGTTGGTTGGTTGGTTGGTTGGTTTTGTGGTCAGGGAGAGAGTTAGGGTCCATGGTTACGGTCAGGTAAGAGTTCCAGTACCTGGTTCTTCATAAAACACGGTATCGACCTGTCAACCGTACTCCCATCATACCCTAAAGGGTCTGACTTTCGTCACCCCTTCAAGGGCATGCCTTTCCATGTTTCCAACCTAGGGCACTGACCAAGGAGAAGTATAGCCTGATTTATAAAAAGAAAAACAATCATATTAATTGATATAAATTATACCTCATTTAATGCATTTACTAATGTAGTCAGATCCTGACTTGAGTCTGATCCGGTAACAGTTGGGTTGCCCAGTGGGGCTTTCCCCAATCTACTTCTCACCAAGAGATCACGTAGATTTTGTCTCCTTTTAAATGCTGTTCCTCACCGTTTATACAGGATGTGTGGATGTTTCACTTCAAGTTTATTGGAGGAAGTCTTTACTAATTTAGTTGCATCCACCGCAGTTGCAGAGTAGGTAATAACAATGGGGGTGACGCCACCATCCTTAGGGAAAGGTGCCGTATTAAGGCCGAATGGAGAATACGTTTTCAGGGCTAATTGCCACTTCCTTTCCGCTTGAAGTCTTATTTAGAATTATGTCTCTCGTATTCTTCAATACTTCAAGATACAACACTCTCAGATGGGTCGCCCTGCAGCTCCCGCTAAGTATCAAATTGCGTGATTTCGTGGTAGGCCCACCTCGGCTGTAAAGGGAAGATGTAACATGTCGAATACAATGATGCATTTATTTTGTAGGAAATAATTGAGGGGGGGGGGGTGGTGGTAAAATAAAATATAAGCATCAAATTCTGTGATTCCGTCGTACATTTGCTGTAAAATGAGCCTCTGGCATGCTGGGTATTGGTGCATTGAGTTTATATATAGCAATTAATGATATGAAAAAGAAGCCCTCCGAAAATTAAGGGGATGCTCCAGTACCCTGAGCACCAACCCCTCCCCCCCCCCCCGCCCTGGATAAGCCTCCGCATCTGCTGATTCATTCTTCTACATCTGCTCACAGTGTTAGTCTGGCAATTAAGCCGTACAAAGCCGAAAGGCAGAACCCCGATGCTGCTTTGATGTTGTGCCTGCGTTGTCCCATATTTGTTGTTTTCTTTAAGAGTCCAGTCTGTGACGGACAGAACAATAAGGGATCCGGGGGGAGGGTGATGGTGTGGGGGTCGTCTGTCCCCCCCCCCCTTCCCGCGGGACACACGGATGGACTGCCGCGTCACATGAATCACACCTAACAAGTCTGACACGGGAACCACACACAATAGTCCCGGGTCGATCCGGGGTCAGCCCATCCTCTGATAACTGATATTGAGTCCTGACCAATCCCGCCAGGCACACGGCACCGGTAGTACCGCCGCCAGATTCTGAAAAAAAAACATTTTACAATTTTTTTGTAAGATAGGCCTACTCAAGCTGGTATGCTCTTTTTATTTTAACAAATGCAGGCCATAATAATAATTTGTTGTCTGTTACTAAGCGTTCGCGAAAGGGCTAGTCTGCGGCATGAAATATCATATCATTGTCCACTCCTATACGTTTCTATATATTCACCAGGTGGCGTTTATCCTTTCTATCTCTGTAACAAGCGTGATGATTTCTGGGTTTACCCTGATCCCGTTAATGATTCACAGTGAACCACTACCTTAATGTACTCGTAGTTTCATTTCTGAATTCGTTGATCTCCTGTATGCTGAGTTTGTTGATCTCCCATATTATATGTACGTGAGGTAAATAGTCTTGTGGTTGCGCAATACTTGAAGAGTGTTCCACATTAATTCGTATGCCCTGGTCTTTCACTGAAAGGCTTCCAGTTATATCATTACTCGGGTATTAATAAAAGGCAATATCATTTTAAAACAAAAGTGTCGATATCTTATCAGAATTTAGAATTTCATGTAAAATCACGGACTAAATTAATTGAGTCAGTGTGAGGTATCTTGGCTGACATCGCTATTCCGTACCCCGTTTTTGTTCTTCTCTTGGACACACCATTTTTTTCAAAAGCAGAGCTTCAGGCTTTGAACATAGCTTGACATCGAGAGGATTTCATTACGGGTTGTTCATTATTAATGTGAGCAAAGTTTATGTTGCAAAATGCTCTAATGTGAAATGGCCTATAGCCTTATTTTGTTAACGCATTTTGTGTTACGTTTGCTGATGCACAAACTAAAATTTAGACAACAGAAAATACCTTTAAATCTTCCAGCACGGTAGTCTCATTTGCATATAGCAGTTTAAACACTAGCGTTAAAAAACTAAACCATGAAGTTCAGAGCTGGTCATTTGGTGCTTAACAGGTAGGTCTACAGTCTACAATGCCAGCAAAGGAGTCCAGATATATTGACCCAATTTTAATTTAACCCTTACAGCGCGGAAATCGACTGTAGACGTCAGATTCTGACGACTAAAGTCGATCCCCGCGCTGTAAGAGTAAAACTATTTATAATGGCATTGGACCCATATCATAGGCATTCAAATGAATCGGAAAGAGCTAACTAAGACATTTGTGATCATTCCAAATTAAAAAACCTTTTGGTTTTCATGGTTTATACGAAAGTATTTCAGCGCTTTAAGGGTTAATGATGGTGCAATGTTAACCCTTTATGCGCTAAGCACGACTATAGTCGTTTTTAATCCGTCTTTCTAGCCGATTATATCACAGTTATTGGGAACTAAATGTGTGTTTAAACATCAACATTTGCAAATGTTTGGTCTCAAATTAAACAAACATGGGTAATTTTTTTCCACTTGAAGCACGGTAACGAAGTCACGGTAACGAGACACAACTTCAAGTGGGTGAAAATTTAATTAATCATTAAACTTAGCGCTTTAAGGGTTAATGTAATTGATTTGCTAGCACCTAATTAATTCTCCACCAAAGTTAAATTTCGTGCTAGTCCGCTTGCAAAAATATATTTTGGTGATGAAATGGGTGGAAGCGCCAAGTCATTTAATTTAAATTTGTACCCATACAAAATTATGTCTCTCTGCAGTTATTGCTAAGTTCAAGTGGGCACAAATTATTCTCATGTCTCGAATGAAGATTCAACTTTAACCCCTAAAGCGCTGAAGTACTTTCACATAAGCCATGGAGTCCAAAGGGTTTTTTGAAACCATCATAAATGTCTTACTCAGCTCTTTCCAATTCATTTGAACACCTATGCTATGGGTCTACGGCAAATATAAATATTTTCACTCTTACATTGCGGGGATCGATCTTAGACGTCAGAATATGACTTCTACAAACGATCCCCACGCTGTAAGGGTTAACCCTTTCCTGCTAAATTATCAGTTAGTAATTTACATTTATCCACCGTACAATATTTCATCCATTTCAGTGGCATGTAATTCTGTGGAAGTGTAATTCTCTGTAAATGTATATAACGAGTATTGCATACCAAAAAATGCAAGGATCAATCATTAAAAAATCCAGATAGTTCACATTTTAACTGCATGGGCATCACAATTATATTCACGTCAGTTTTATCTTCATTGTCATATAATATGAATGGACAGTCCACTATTTTTCTAACATACCCCGGTAAGCCCATAAACAATCAAACAGAACTAGTGTCATCATAGTGTAAAAACACAAACAATCGTCATGCATGGGCCATGCACACATGCTGTACAGAAACAAAACAATGAAAAATTCATTACAATTACGGTATATATATATATAATTGTGACCAGCGATGCGAAAAGGCGGCATTGGTAGAATTATTCATGGTGTCATATAATATATTTTATTTTTATTGATTACACTTACATAGAATATCATAAATAAAATAATAAATTCAAAAATTATTTCAATTTATAAAACAGGATGGGAACGGCAATTCAATCTACTAATGAATTCGTTTTTTTAATTTTGACCCCATTCCAGCAAACACATAACATTTTGTATAACATTTATACAACGTCGGCCCAACGTCTTCGACGTTGGTCCAACATTGTATAAATGCTATAGAAATGTTTTGGGTTTGCTTGTATTATGCCTTTTTGTGTGGCGGGTCACATTATTTTGTTTGTCACGAATCAAACCGGCGATGTTCACTATCGGTCTGGTACTATCACCATGACTACCGAGCTTGTAAGAGTTGACCTCTATTCTCTCTGTGAACCATCAGCTGTTAAATCGGCCGGTCCAGCCAATTATTCCCAGATATTGTTTCACGTAAATGGACAATGAAGTGGTCAGATACTGTTTGGTTTATGAAAGCTTGATGTGGATAGAGACACTTGCCAATATGCGAGGTGATTTCTTCTGCAATTCAATGAAAAGTGGAAGAAAAGCTTGACAGCTTAGGCTAAATAAAATATAAATTGTACACATGAAAATATGTCGCTTTACTGGATTTATCAAAAGCGTGATACACTTCATAAGTTTTATCAAGGAATATAAAAGGACCTTCTATATCCCTTGGTTTTAGAGATCATAAGCCTACTAGACATTTTTCGCCATGTTAGTTTCACCCTTTTTGTGCTGGGCAATGAATAATATTATAGGTGTACTATACAACATGTGCTGCTGATTGTGAAGAAATTTATTTGTTATTATCATTATTTACTCTTTAAGTGCTTCATTACTACTTAACATTTTCCTTTTATTTGAAGTTGGTATTGCTCACGCAATTGCCAACTTCAAATGAAAGGAAAATACCTCCCCCCTTAAAAATTAAACCTGCTAAATTTCACAATGGGGGCTTTACTCAAGATTTATACATGCATATTTGTTCAATTTCTGTCAAATTTTAGTTGTGGAAAAACAGTATGAATGCGCTTAAAAGCTTCGCCCGCACTCAAAGAGTTAACTTTCTTATTATATGCCACATGTACTGGTTTTCGTGAATAAATATATTTGTTTTTATCAATATTACCTTTGTTATTATGTGCCACATGTACTGCTAATCCTGAATAATTTTTTTGTTGTTATCAATATTAACTTTGTTATTATATGCCACATGTACTGGTAATCGTGAATAAATACATTTGTCATTATCATTATTATCTTTGCTATTATTTTTGTTATTATTAGAAAAATACAGAATATACAAATTGATCAGATTATATTTCTTATGATAGACGCAAAGTGGAGTATTTGCACGCTCGATTTGCATGTTAGATACAGTGACAGATTATAGTTACATTGATATGTTACATATACCCATTCCATTAAAGGGAAGCAATCAGGCCCAAATCATAAAAAATCGGTGATTTTATTTTGGCTTCTTAATATGACCATATGATGTAAACATGTCCACAGACTAGAATTGCAAAGTTGTTTTTATTTTTTGTGCTCCGCAATTACCACTTAGGCTAGATATAGATACAAAATCCCCGTATTTCTTATTTTGGACATGCATGTCGGAAATAAGAAATCGGTAATTTTGTCTCTGAAATCGCGCTGACAGAGGAAAATGTGTCAGATAAATGTTTATAGTGGCCGTAAACCCATAACATAGGTATTCAAATGACGCGGAAAGAGCTGACCAAGACATTTGTGATGATTTCAAATTAAAAATAACACCTTGTTCTCCATGGTTTATACAAAAATATTTCAGCGCTTTAAATATGTTTAATATGTTTCTTCCTTTACCAATTTCGTTTTTATGTGAAAACTACCTTCCTTTACCAATTTCGCATTTATGCGAAATCCACATGTGTACATTAAATAATTGCAATGGAGATATTTCATCACATGCGTGTTGATAATCGCCAACCAGAATGGTCAGTGACATGCACGCAATCTTCTCTTGCATTTTTAATTTGTGTGATGTGCGCATGCGCATAGCTATAACCTGCAGTGTGCACAGGGGCTACTTCAGGAGGTCCTCCTTAAAAAAGAAGTCGTTTTTTTGGGTAGTTTTATCAGGGGAAAGTTGGTATAGGAAGCCTTAAGGGTTGCACAAGTTGGACTCAAAACACAGAAACAGAAGTAGGCCTAATCTCTTTGGATATGAAAGAGCGTATCTTCCACTTCACAAAGTGGCAGATACACCCTTTCATATCAAAAGAAGACGGTATGGAGTGGTGACTTGTGATGGGTGCTGGAGACAGAAGGGGCCAGAGAAGGAGAGGAGGCCGTGCAAATTAAAGCTAGATTGAATTTCTGGCCGATTGCACAGCCTTCCTGAACGCCCGTTTATCTGCATGTCCTGTGACTGGTCGACCCCAGGATGAATGGTCCGCGTCCGTGGTGGGGAGGGAGGAAGGGGGGATCCAGGGAAGGCGATGCATATCTGGATTCTTCTGGATGAGGGGCTTACACAACAAGGACATTAGGGCTGTAATCCGGATCGCTATGTCCCCTTGTGAACTACGCTCATAGTGCTGAGGTGATGAGGGCATATGTTTGTTTAATGTTGAGCCAGCGTCGTAGACGGTGGACCAATACTAAACCAATTAAATTATGGTAAGCATTTCGTGTTTGTGTGAGCTGATATGCGTTCCAAAAATGAATAAATGGATGAAAGAATAAATGGATGAATGAATGAATGAATGAATGAATGAATGAATAAATGAATGAATGAATGAATGAATGAATGAATGAATGAATGAATGAATGAATGAATGAATGAATGAATTAATTAATTAATGCATGATCCAACAAGCGACTGAACTAACAACGTAGTTGCGAAGGAACGATTGAGCGAACGAAACGAACGAAAGAGCGCAAGAGTCGGCCTATTATAAAGTAAACAGAATGGACATTAGAGCTAGAATACGAATCGCTCTGTTCCCTTCTAAACTACACCCTGAGCAACACTTTATTTTGTGTTCACAATCCCACACAGGGGTGAATCAATGGATGGATGGATGGAAGGATGAATGAATGGATGAATTAATGAATGAATGAATGAATGAACGAACGAGCGAACGAACGAACGAACGAACGAACGAACGAACGAACGAACGAACGAACGAACGAACGAACGAACGAACGAACGAACGAACGAACGAACGAACGAGCGAACGAACGAACGACATAAGAACGAGCAAATGAATGAATGAATGAATGAATGAATGAATGAATGAATGAATGAATGAATGAATGAATGAAAAAATAAATGAATGAATGAATAAATGAATGAATAAATAAATGAATGAATGATTAAATGAATAAATGAATGAGCGAATGAATGAATGAATGAATAATTGAATGAATGAATGAATGAATGAATGAATGAATGAATGAATGAATGAATTAATGAATGAATGGATGAATGAATTAATTAATTAATTAATTAATTAATGAATAAGCGAGTGATTGAATTATTGAATAAACCAGAGTGTCAATAACACAGAAGATCATCCTTAATTAGGGCAAGTTGATTACGAAATAAAATTTCTGAAATCAGTGAGGCAGTTTAAAGCACAGGCCCGAGCTCTTTCAAACAAACCAAACAGAATTGAAATCGGATAAGAATTAAGGGAGGAGAAGCTTGTGAATTGTAGACAGAGTGCCCTAATTAGGTCTTAATTAGGTCATAAGTTAATTAATAATTAAAATTTCTCAAATTCGTGAGTAAATTTAATGCACAGGCCCGAGCTCTTTCAAACAAACCAAATCGGATAAGAATTGAGGGAGGAGAAGCATTTCTTGTGAATTGTGGACAGACAACAGACGACAGACGCAACACGATGGCATAAGCTCATCTTAGGCCTAAAGGCCGGATGAGCTAATAAAAAAATGGATGAATAAATGAATAAATAAATAAATAAATGAATGAATGAATGAATGAATGAATGAATGAATGAATGAATGAATGAATGAATGAATGAATGAATGAATGAATGAATGAATGAATGAACTAATAGCAAGTTAGAACAATTGAGAGCACGAAACGAGTTGAATAGCAAACGAGCATTACAATATAAATGGTATATTTGCACTCAGCTAGGCCTTATAATATAGAACACTATAACAAAAAAAAATTATCGACTTTCCATTCAGCCCTTTCCTGACGTACGCTTTCCTATCCGGATTACAACTCTACACAGACTGATAGCAAGTGACGGCTAATGTCATCAGATCTAATAATATAGAACGTAGCCAACCAAGGATCAACGCTTGGCTGATGTCTGTAATGGTGGACAAACAGCGAGCCTTTGTTGAGACATAATTCCGTGACATCCCAACAAACACGGGGCGCTGAGATCATGTCGGGTTGATGTTGGGCCAGCGTCGCAGACGCTGGCCCAACATCAATCCGACATGATCTCGAGTTTTCCGGGTTACATCATAATACCATCTGCAGACCCACGCCGGGGACCTGATAGCAGCGTCATTTGGCGTCCGCAGTGGTCAGTGTGGTCAAGACCTGTCTGTTGTCTTCACACTCCACCAGATCACCCCTTGACCCCTCCCGGCCCTGTGGTCACCTCTTGCGTCCGGCGGGGTCAATCTGGACTCGAACCCAAGCGGCGCCATACAGGTGTAATATAATCCTTTCCACAGGTAAGCGTGATACATCACCCGGTGCATGCAATGTATATTTCAGGTACATTTCACTCGTTTATTTTGGAATTCAGAGTTTTGGAATTCTGAAACGGGCAGATGGTGATCTGAGACTGCAGCGCCCAGAGGGTGGAAATCGACACGGATTCCCTCAGGTTGGTTTCCAATCTGTTTCGGCGATAGACCCCCCACGGCGGCCGGCTAAAACGGCTACAATGTCATTATTGAATCCGCTATCCCAGCTGACCATCGCTGCCCTCTCGCAAACCGGATCCCCGTCGGAACGCGCGCGATCCGCGACGCGATCCAGGCAATCCGGGCTCGGCGTCGGCGTCCGCGTGATAATACTGGTCCCGAGGGATTTGCGGATTCCGTAACCTCCCCTTTACTGATAGGCGGCGGGACAGACGCGGAAAACGATCCCGGTTGAACGCCGGGTTAAGGTTGGGCCGGGTGGCCCAACCTTAACCCGGCGTTCAACCGGGATCACATCTATACCGGGATCGGATGATTCCGCCCTGCAAGGTTCATTGTGTTGTGTAACTTTACGACAACTGCACTTGACAAGATGATAGCAGTGATAAAATCTATCGCCCCCCTCACCCCCTCCCCCCATCCTGACAACGGCACCGAGGCCGCTACCGTTACCACGGCAGTCACTTCGGCCCGCTTCCCAGCGCATTATTATGCGCAATTCTCACAGGAAAAATGAATCTTCACCTTGTCTCCTTGCATTATCGCCCGGGGAACTTTGATTCAGAAAACTGCTGCGTTTAATGTCTCCATTATCGTGTCTGGGGTTTTATCTTCGTTGTGTAATACGGTAGTCACTCTGTGGGGTCTTATAATAGCCGGTAATGGACAGAGCTAATTCACAAGCATTATTGGACGTAGGCCTATTTTCAAGTTTTTTTATTATTATAGGGCCTACTACATCTCATTAGTTTGAACACTGGGAAAATACAAGATACAACTAATTAGAATGACATTGATTTTTGTTCTTGGTGAATAAAAGAGTCTAGGTTTTATGGAATAAAGCACATTCCTCAGTTTCTAGGTAGCTCAATTATTGGTTTGAGGGCTGGACTTCAAAAACGTTGAAATATTTGTGTATATACTATGGAGACCGAAATTTTGAAGTCATCAAAATGTTTTAGTTGGCTCTTTCAGATGCATTTGCCTACGGCAATTATAAATATTTTACTCCTTCAGTGACCGACGTCTAAAGTCGATCCCCTCACCGAAAAAAATAAAAATGTGGACCCATAACAAAGGCATGAAGCAGAAAGAGCGAACTAAGACATTTATGATTACAAATTGAAAAAACGACTTTGGTGTCCATGGTTTATAAAAAAATATTTCAGCTATGTATGGTTTAAATTGGGCAACTGCCCAGCAAACACAAAACATCTGTATAACAGTTATACAACGTCGACCCAACGTCTTCGCGGATATCTCATCTTAATACCCCCTAAAACCCCCATTCATTTTATTTCAATTCTATAATGTCAATCTGGCAAATTCAACGCCTATTTTCCTTAGGCCTATCATCTCGTATAAGTGACACATATAAATGCTGAAAAAGGCAAAAGATGTGATTATCATTTTATGTGTTAACCCTTGTCCTGCTACGCCCGTATATATGCGGTTTTAACCCTTTAAGCCCTCATGATGCATCAAAGCATCATTTTGCATTTATGTAGAATTACTTAATTTTCCGCACCTAGGGGTTTCAGAAACAAAAATTTTCATGGAACTCTTTTAAAAATAACGTTATTTTTTTCATTTGCCATCTTCATCCACTACAAGTCGAGAATTGCGACAGCAATTCGCCGCTTGTAGTGGATGAAGATGACAATGGTAAACTCAGGCTTGAAAGGGTTAATTAGGCATATTTTAAGGCACACTATTTTAAGGCATTCTAATATGTCACCGAAAAAGATAACATAGTTTGTGGTAGATGCTCAGTTAATGAAATAACTCAATTTAGAAAATGTATATTTAAAAAAAAGAAATATTTTTTGTCATTTGGTGCTGGAAATTGGTCAGAAATACCAGCTTCAAATGAATCAATTCAGCAGGACAAGGGTTAAGCATTTGTATACATATAGGCGCAAGATAGGCGTATGTGTCTTTCAGTAGGTATACGCTTAACCCTTTAACCGCCAAGATAATTAGAATTTTCACCCCACTTGAAGCTGTGTCTCGCTGACGCAATCTACAAGTTAAAAGTGAAAATTATTCAGATTTGACAAAATGGAGGTTAGGCTATTTCTGTCAATTGATGTCACATTTTATATTCAACATTTATTTATTTATTTATTAGGCTTTCTATACACAAATATAATACAAAAATCGTACAAATATGCAATTGTAAGTAAAAATGTATACATCAGGATGTCGAATACAGGTGACCAGGGCACTTATTCTCGTACAAGTTACGATATATCGTAGGCTTCTGATTAATCGAGATGGCCATCTCGACCACAGGCACCTGAAATGGATGAGTGATGGATTGCATCTCACTCTAAGAAGAAATATTTCTTCTTAGAGTGAGATGCAATTCATCACTCATCCATTTCAGGTGCCTGTGATCTCGACCAATCAGAAGCCTATACGATATATCGTAACTTGTACAAGAATGCTGCACTCTAACTAAGCTCGACATCCAGGATAATTTGAAAAATATATGTTCAAAAGGTGGCACATACTGCGCTAATAAAAAACGAATATAATCGGGACCGGGCGGTTAAAGGGTCGATGTCATTTCCACAATCAGCCCCCCCCCCCCACCTCTCCCCACCCCCCCTGTCTGTGTTGACGTGAGAGGCGCCGTGTCACTAGTACAGGTCAGCCCGGGACCGTGATAACCCGGCCTGTGATAGTGTGTGATAAGCGCACACCCCGGATCCACGTCTGTCCGCGGCCTGATATCACTCTCAAGTGTCCCGTCCGGATCACACACACACGATCCCGGTGAGCAACAGACGTTCACCCAATGCTGGCTTAAAGTTGGGCCGCCGTCTACGACGGCGGTCCAGCTTCAAACCAGCATTGGGTGAATGTCTCTTGATTATGACTGGCGACGCGCGCCATTACAATCTATTATTACAACAGAAAAAAAATCAACTTTTTTTTGTAATTATATCGCAGTATTTTGTCGAATCCCCATAACTGATTTAAAACCCCATTCTCAGGTCAAAGCAGAAGTTAATCTCCCCTTAAAATTGGATTGAATCAAGACTACATTAAAATGTGTATAATTATAGGGAATTTTTGATTGAATGGATATTGTATTGTACTTAGGCTACTATTCGTGGATAGATATTTTATTTTGCTCAAATAGTCCATAGAAATGCAGACTTACAGTAGGTAAGTCATTTCAATGAGCACATAACAGTAAGACGACCACTGACCTTTATCAAGGGTGGATGGATACATGGATTGATGTAAGAACGAACGACCGAACGCACAAACGAACGAACAAATGAACGGGTGAATGGATGAAAAATGAATGAATGAATAAATGAATGATGAATAGACAAATTAACGAACAAACAAGCTAACGAACGAACGAACGAACGGATGAGTGAGTGAGTGAGTGAGTGAGTGAGTGAGTGAGTGAGTGAGTGAGTGAGTGAGTGAGTGAGTGAGTGAGTGAGTGAGTGAGTGAGTGAGTGAGTGAGTGAGTGAGTGAGTGAGTGAGTGAGTGAGTGAATGAATGAATGAATGAATGAATGAATGAATGAATGAATGAATGAATGAATGAATGAATGAATGAATGAATGGGTAAGCGCTTCAGCAACTTTTATGCTCATAGGTTAAAACTGGATCGGTGTCGTAGTCTGAAACGATCTCAAATGTTATGAGATAGCATAACTACATGGATGTAGGCATACTGGTTAAAATGTAGCCTCAGTGGCTGAAACAGGTTTCAGCCACAGATTGACCGCGTACAAAATCGCGGGTCATTTCTTTAGACTGTCATATCGGAAAATATCGGGGAGTAATCAGGTCAAAAATAGTTTTTTTAGAATCAGTAACATTTCAGTTTCATGCCCGCATGCTAAGCTCAGAGGTCACACAGTCATTAAAAAGTTATGGAGATTTTTCAGTCACCGCCATGTTGGATTGTTCTGGTAAAGCATGCAGATACATTCATCCACGGCCTCGGAGAGGACGACACGGCAAGTTAAAATGGACTTAACTATAAAGCCGGTTTTCATCATTTGCTATTTCCATGTTTCCGTGTAGCGTCAAGCGTCAGCGATTAAAAAAATCGCTCAGTGAGCTATTTTTCAACGCTTTAACTAAACGATCTAACGCATCGACGCTAGTGGGGCATACCCAGTAAAATAAAGTCAGTTCCTGGGGTTTTCCCAGTCTATATGGCGCTTTATCAGGATCCACGATGCCGAGAACGGACGACCCAGCTAAGCCACACTACAAAATATCTGTCATCTATACACGTGTCGTTATTATAAGTGAATATTGCTTTACGTTGCTTTCTGCAAAATCATGGCAATATCGCGGAAGAAGGAAGGGACTATGCCCTACTCTTATTAAATAACGCCAAGGGTTCTTTATAGTGTACAGTGCCATAGACATCACTACACACTTCAGGCCTTTGAACAGTTTGGCGCACTGTATATGCACAACCTCGAGGACAAACATCCGGCCCGACCAGGATTCTAATAAAACAACTTTTGTTTCGAGCCACAGCCAGATTGAATTGGCCTCGTTATTGCAAACACAAAAAAACATCAAATATATATAAACATGATAAATAGGGTATGAGACCTTCCATGCAGTGTAAGACCTTGCTTAGGACCCTGCCGGCTAGGGTGTGAGTCCTTGCCTAAGACCATGCACGCTCGGGGTGAATCCTTGTCTATGCGATCTAGGCTCGGGTGTGAATCCTTGCCTAGAACCAGTAGGGTCAGGTGCATGGACCATGCATGTTCGTATTTGCGTCCTAGCCTAAGCACTGTGGGCTCGGTTATGAGACCTTGTCTAGGACCTGTAGGCTCGGGTGTGAGTCTTTGTCTAGGAATTGATTAGGTGTGGTTGCAAAAGTTAGTTGCATGTTTCGATGCAGCAGGTCTGCAAGGTACACAGGTCAAACTGAATGGGAGCTGGGTACAGTAAGTCATAGATAATTAATGAAATCGAGGTTGATGATTAGGAAAAAAAGGCACAACTATCTCAGACTAACGTTGTTGTATTGATTGAATATGATGTTTTGGCTATTATGTATTGTGGAATAATACATTAAAATGTGTACTGCATATCTCTTTTGGAGTCATTTGTTTGTCTTTAATGACCGGAAATTTATAGGTGTAAAAGCTTTTTTGTATCTCGAATACGATTGACAATACACTTGCTCCTAATCAAACCTCAAGTGGCGGCCATCTTAGATTTATTCTTTAACGAAACCTTACAAGTTACAAACAGATTCAAAAATGAATTCAGCATTAAAATTATTTGAAAATGACGTATTACATCAAAATATATGTCAAATAAAGCAGGAATTACAACTTCTACATGGCGCTTGGCGGCTATTTTGAGATGTGTCAAAAAAAGGATGTTCCGCTCATGGGAAAATTTGTGACTTTTCACAGGTAATAAAGGCTGACATTTTGAACACATTCTGAAATTTTCAGCTTTATATTATTTATTCCATTTCAAAACCTAAAATTCCTGGACTACGCGCAATATAACAACTTTCATAATGCGATCGCCATGTTGAATGCATTTTACATTCTACTTGGGGGGGGGGGGCACACTTCAGATTATCGATGGTTGTTAAACGCTTTCCAAAACGCTTCAACGGATGTAAAAACGCTCGTCTTTACGGCGGCGTTCAACGCTGGCGTTATCGGAAGGATAACGTCACGCCAACATGGAAAACCGGCTTAAGACACTGGATTCGAAACATGGCAGTCTGTCGCTGAGCACCTTAAGCCCTCTCAATCGTTAAATTTTTGTAGCGTACGATTTTTTTAAAACAAACAAACAACATACAGATGAATTAGTAAGAGCGTTTATCAGGAGTAGGCTACAAAATGACCAGCATCTTGTAGCTGATAGAAAATAAACGTTGCCACAAGAGAATAAAACACTTCATATTCATTTTTTTCCAATTCGAGCAAAATGCCTGTTTCATGGTAAACAAATGGAATTATTGTATGTTAGCCCTTTAACCGCAAAGCTATTTAATTGCAGTAGGTGAAACTTATTCAGATTTGGCAAAATGAAGGTCAACGATTCAGAAATCTTGCAAATTGATCGATGTTACGTTTTAACTGTAACATTTTTTAAGCTGATATGTAATACAAAAAAAATGCAAAAGATAAATATAATCGGGCTGGCGGTTAAATGTGTCAATTACAGCGGATCTGTTCAAAAATTAATTTAATTTTTAAACACTGTGTCAGCATGATGATTGCCATGGTTGTAGAAAGTACGATGTACCAGTACATAAAACTGGCGTCTGGTCACACAAATACCGCAGTAAACTGGACACGTTGAATCAAGGTTGTCTAATGCTTGGCCAGCTTTGCAGGCATTAGTTCAATGTAAATTGCTTAGTGTTGATATCTGGCGAATGTGACAATCACCGCTCAAAAAGGAAGTTAAGAAACACACAAACTATTTCAGAGCATGAGGGGTATACTATACGCACTGACAGGGGTAATAAAAAATATTGATCATTAAGAGTTGAGAGGGCTAAGGTATTAGTATATTATATAATAATGATGTATTGTCTACAGATTATAGATAATAACGATATATTTTACACGGCAATGACATCACAAATCTATGAATTACAGATAGACAATTATTTTACAGAATAATTTGCAATACATATAAGCAATGATTGTTGCATTTTAAAATAAATAGACATGTTTAAAAATGATAAATTCCACCGATCACTTTAATTCAGTGATAGAAGCAAAACAAATTAGCTATTGTCGACTCCCAAAAATAAAATAAATCATTAATTCAATAACGTCTCAACAACACGAGATATAAACCCTTATCCTGCTGGAACCGTAAATATACGTTTTGAAGCAAGTTTCAGACCTCAATAATAAGGCCACTGAAATCAACAAAATAGCTTGTGATAGATGCTCAGTTGATTAAATAATTACATTTATCAGTTGATCATTTTAATAAATAGACATATTTTTAAAGCTGGCATTTATGTGAGCAATTCCAGCTTTAAATGAATGAAAAATAGAAATAAACGCTTCAGTAGTACAAGGGTTTACCCAGTGTTGTTTAATGCTATTCCACCGTCTACGACGCTGTCTCAAATTGAACAATTCTATGCAGTTAAAAAATATATAATTTTGACATTGATTTTGTTTGTTATTGAAATCAAATTAATAACTCCAAAGTTAAGTTGTATTAATTGAAATAGTTTCAAAATTGCAACGCCATTCTGATCCATGTTTTTCTAAATAATACTAGTTAATACATTATATCCAATAATATTAATCAATACCATAGCTTACCAATTCTAAAAAAATAATAATAATCTCACTGCGATACGTAAAACAAACTTATATCACAACCTCTTTATATCTCATTGTATCACTTTACCTCAACTCGGCTACATTAAATAAATATTTGTAGTATGTATACATTAAATCACATTGCAAAGCCTAACGTAAATATATCACAGACAATAGCGTGTATAATAACAGTATAACATACACATGGGGTAAATTCACAAATACAATAGTACATCAAGTAAAAATAAGTGTATAATAATAATAATATGCTGAGTTGCATGAGATTCTGCCTCCTTGAGATTCCTATAGTCAAGATGAAGGCTTGGTATTTTGGCACAGAAAAAAATGTCATTAACGTCTCTCAATATGATTTAGTACCTATCACAGCAGACACTAAATGTTGGCCCAATGTTGCTTATTGTTGGGCCAGCGCCGAAGAAGGTGGCCAACATTAAAACACATTTGGGTATTAAGGAAGCACCACTCCAGTGCACAACCTACGCAGAAGCAAAATATCTTAAGCTTAAAATACAAATTCATATAATTTAAGTTGCGTCTTGCCACCGTAACCCAAAACTTAAAGCGTGTTAAATTATTTGCAGCGTATAGTTATTAAAATATCTGATTAATCACGATGATCACCTATTATTTGAAGTTAATAAAAATAATCATTTCGAAATAAATGTTATCAGTAGAAAATGGAGCACATCACGTAGAATATTTTTTGTGGTTCTAATGACAAATGACCTTTGATTATGCATCAAATCGTCCCCTTGAATACGAAAGGGTGTATCTGCCACTTCGTAAATTGGCAGATACACCCCTCCATATCCAAGGGGACAAAAATTTTGCCATGGTGAGAAATGGACTAGCTCTCAATTTGCACGATCCCACCAGACACGAGACGTTGACCCAATGTTGAATCAGTGTTGGCCAAACGTCTACGACGTTTGGCCAACACTGAACCAATATTGGCTCAACGTCTCGTGTTTGGTGGGATGCATTGAAAAGTTTCAATCTGGTTGGAAGACATAGCAAAATCTGTATATAATTGTCTTTTGGAATAATACAAAAGCTCAAAGAATGCGAGTAAAATGCAGATTTTTCCTAAAACTAATATATAATCATATAATATATAACATAATAATATAACATATATAATATTATATACGTCATATCATATACCTCGTTACAATTTGGATCAGAAACTAGAGAGGATAGTCAAGTCGTTACATTCTAAAAAATAAAATTATATATTAGACATCTATCCATGATGACAGTTAGTATTCTGCAAGAGATTTTCCAAGTAAATATAGCCGTGTTTATTTATCGTCAATTATATTGTTGTCATTGTTAAAGCAGGTCGTATCACACTGTTTCCCAAGTAGAAATCTATCAGTATTTGTATCGTCGTCTGTTCTATGCAGACATCGCCGCGCCGCGTCGTAAGAAGTTAAAACACTGGTATGCCGTCCACAAGGCGTAGTCTGGCCTGTGTGCCAGCCTTGGGTGACTTTAACGTTACCACCTGCAGCACAGAGAGGTCAAATATTATAAACCCTTAACGCTGAAATATTTTTTATATAAACCATGGGGGCCGAAGGGGTTTTTCAATTTAAAATCATAATAAATGTGTTAGTTAGCTCTTTCTGATTCATTTGAATACCTATGTTATGGGTCTACGACCGTTAGAACATTTGTATCTCTTTCGGTGCGGGGATTGTCTTTATACGTCTACAGGCGCCATATTCTGACGTATAAAGACGGTCCGCTGTAAGGGTTAACCCTTCCAGCGCGGGGATCGACATTAGACTTGTCTGCAGACGTCAGATTCTGACGTCTAAAGTAGATCGTCGCATTGTAAGAGTAAAAATATTCACAATGGCCGTAGACCCATGACATAGGTATTCAAATGAATCAGAAAGAGCTAACTAAGCAATTTATGATGATTTCAAATTAAAAATAACCCTTTGGCCTTTATGGTTTTCATAAAAATATTCAGCGCTTTAAAGGTTAACTTGCTAAGCGCGACTACAGTCGTTTTTGATCTGTTTTATTTGACGATAAATTCCTCAATGTATGTATGTATATGTTTATCTCCTCTAATTCTGAAAAGCATACAATTCATTTTATATTTCACTCCATATGACTCTGTTTATTGGGAATGAAATGACTGTTTGAACATCAATATTTGTTAATGTTATTGTTTGATCCCAAGCTAAACAAATATGAGTAATTTTAAAGCACTTTGAGGTGGTGGGTCGCGTCGGCGAGACACAGAGGCCTATATGTACGTTTTCAAGCAAATTTGGATTAAATATAATACCACTAAAATTTGTAACATTTTTTGTGATAGATGCTCAGTTAACCAATTAATTCAATTTCGGGAGATGCCTATTTTTCATAAATAATATAGTTAGTCCCAGAAACATAGAATCAGATTTTCTTTTCTTTGGTTAGACTTAACTGATATAAACGCTTTATACTCTCCTAACAAGAATTAGTCCGAGTTTGACGAAAACTACACATCGCACACAGAGTCTGATATTACGGACTAAGCAAACCGTAGATGCCTGTTTTATTTTATTAGGGACAGAGAGCATCATACGGTACAAGGCATTATACAGCGCTACCACCTAGCGAATAGCTGTGCATTGGCAGACATGAGAGTCACCTGGTGACTGACTGAGAGGGTTGAATGGACCAACACAGTGCACATCGCGTTATTTGATTATCAGATTATCGTATCTGAGCTTTAAAAAACTCGCGATGCGAATCGTTAAAAACTTAGCATAGTGATCAACCTTAAAAAAAAAGATTAATACTAATTCTTCGTTTTTTTTTACAGAGCAATATACCCAGCAAGCACGAAACGCTTAAACAATGATGTTTTAATGTTGGGCCAGCGTCGCAGACGTTGGGCCAACATTAAAACATTATTGTTTAAGCGTTTCAATAGGCAGTAATTACTCCTTTTTGTCTTTGCATGGCTGTATATCATCAGAAATACATTATGTATTTCTGACATCATGTATATTATAATTATTTGCTCTCTATTTCCAAGGTAACATACACGATTAAATTTTAAAAAAACGAAGAATTAGTATTAATCTTTTTTTTTATTTACCTTTGATCCAGAATGCTGACAGAACAGCCATTTTGGATTTCTAGATGCAGCGTGAGCCACAAGGGATTCCCTTAACTCCTGCACTGTGCTGCTCTGAAAATGACGCTCTCGCAGATGACGAGTGTTTTTCTGAAAAAAATCATTATTTCGACTGCTTATACAGAACCGCCTATATTTCTAACTAGGTATGACATATATTGTTAAATTTCATAATAGAAACAAAATGTAAATTCAGTAGAGATCATATTAGGTCTTTTAAATTTTGAAAAAGATTGTTATAAGCATGCAGTGTCATAAATGCCTACCTGTTTGTAAAGGGCCGCATATATGCAATTTGTCGCCTATGCCAAGAATATATAATAATATATTCTTGCCTATAACCAGCAAACATGATACTTTGCCCCTGTGCTGGTTCAATGTTGGTCCAGCGTCTGCGAGGCTGGACCAACATTAAACAAGTACAGGTGGTCATTATAATTATCTTGTTTGTGGGGTAGAAATCATCCACTAACCAGGTCAGCAAGCTTGAAGTTTCCATGGTAACCTTCATGAAGATCTAAATTAGCCAGTTCTATCACGATCTGGCCTAGAGAGTCATTCTTATCAGCGTCATCATAATCAATGGCATGTAATACGATGTGTCTGTATGTCACAAGGAATAAACAACAATCATAATTAATGGCATGTAATACGATGTGTCTGTATGTCACAAATAATATACAACAATCATAATCAATGGCATGTAATACGATGTGTCTGTAACAATCATAATCAATGGCAAGTAATACGATGTGTTCGTATACATGTCACAAAATTTAGAAACAATCATAATCAATGGCATGTAGTACGATGTGGCTGTATGCCATAAATAATGGAAGAAAATTACAATTATGTATTTCTGATGGCATGTAATACGATGTGTCTGTATGACACAAATAATAGGAACACAAGCATAGTAAATGACATAAAATACGATGTGCCTGTATTTCACAAATATTGGATTTCACAATCAGAGTCATAATTGATGACACGACGTAGTACGTAAGTCCCAATGTTATCAACCATGCTCCAAATATTTTCAATTTCACCACGTGAAGTTGTATCTCGCTACCGTGACCCCCTACATCAAGTGGGTGAAAATAATGACATCTTTTGAATAAAATGTATTGAATCAACTTTTTGCGAAATTAACAAATATTTCGTCTTCTAGTGTACCCTAATCACATCGCGATGTGAGTAGCCTGGTTTAGCCGGGTACTTCTAGTGGTGTTCGGCGCTAAAATTATTAACCCTTATGCTGCTAATTTATTTAGATTTTCACCCACGTGAAGTTGTGTCTCGCTAGCGCGACCCACAACTTCAAGTGGGAAAATTTGTTTAATTTGAGACCAAAGATTTGCAAATCGTAATATTTAAACACAAAACACAAATCAATAACAGTGATTTGATAGGCTGCTAAAACGGATTAAAAAACGACTATAGCGGGCAACGGGTTAAACGCATAATCACACACCGAGGCCTACTATAGTAAAGCGCAGGAATCGACTTTAGACGTCAGAATCTGACGACGTCAGATTTTGACGTCTAAAGTTGATCCCCGCACTGGAAGAGTAAAAATATTCCTAATGGTCGTAGATCCAAATCATAGGTATTTAAATGAATCGGAAAGAACTGAATAACAATCGAGCATATACCACAGCAGACGTAACATCGTTTAACATTTTAACACTTGACGTAACATTTTAGAAATATTTTTTTGTGTTTGTAATTTGTTACCCCTAGAGCGCTGAAATATTTTAAAACACACCATAGAGAGCAAAAGGTTTTTTCAATTTGAAATCATCATGAATGTCTTAGTCAGCTCTTTCCGCTTCGTTATTTTATGGGTCTACGGCCATTATATATACTTTACTATTTCAGTGCAGGGGTCGACTTTAGACGTCAGAATCTGACGTCTAGAGTCGATCCCCGCACTGAAAGGGTTTCAAAACGTTTATCTAAGGGCCCAGCAGGACAAAGGTTAAGTCAGTCGATTACTTATATAATCCCATGAATATGTATTCCTAATCATACCTCTCTGACAATTCTTCTTGTGGTAGCGGGAATTCCAGCGTTTCTTCCCAAACAGGGTTTACAGTATTCTCACAAGTCTACAACAAATTGAAACTACACTTATAATTCGTTGACGAGCAGAGCGTGGAGCAATAGCGTGTACTTGTGTGACATTATTGGAGCCTACTATAAATAGTAGTCCGCATATAGATCCAATCATTATTTGAGTTTAGCAAAGAACTTGAGCGAACATTTCAGCATCGACCATTGTTAACACGAGGATGCAATTGTTGTGGGTCGTTGCGTTTGAGAGATGAATTGGGCAGTCTGACGGGTGGTTATTATGTAAAACATGTAAAATGTTGGCATTTGCAAATTGAAGTTCATTTGATAATTTTCCAGCATTTGTGTGGAGGCATTCAAAGGGCCATTACCAAGTGCCTTAAACTTAAAAAGGTTCAAAGTTTAAAATTGTGTTATTTAGGCTTATATCATCGTAAATCTAAATTATCTTTCTTAACCCTCCATTCGAAAGAGATATGTACCCGGTAAGTGTGTACAGTATTTCGAAATGTACAATTTCTGACAACCATCCCTTAATTATACAGTTATATTGCCATAAAACCTGGCGGCTGAGGGTCTAGATGAAGGGTCCGATGTTGATTTGTTTTTTTCTTTGGAAGGTTCAACACCGAGGAAAATCCGTTCCTTTTTGTCACTACACCAGCCACGAACATCCCATGAATATTAGCTGTGTATTTTGGGGATGTTCACGATGTCCCGCAAAGATGTAAAACATGTCAATTGGCCGTGTTTAGAGGTGTTGACTCTTCGCGTTTGGAAATGCAAGACCAGTTAAAAACTTTTTGTCTTAGATTATAGCTAGTGAATTATAAAAAAAAAATTTACTTTAGAAGGAAATAATCAATTCGGTAACTCGATGTCATTTTCCTGTCAAACATGGCAACCGAATTAAAAAATGGGTGGATCTAAAAGACAAAAATGTAATGACTGACTTTTTGTAATAATTCGTCTTTTTCGAAACGTGATTACGTTGCCAATGGATGTTTCTCAAAGTTGTAATCTATCGGAATGTTGCATTCCTTCATTCAAACACTCAAAAAGATAATAACAGAGATGAAATAAAAACATGCCATTTGCCTGGGTATGGGCCTTTAATTTATAACAAGAACCCTGCGGTTCTGAACATTATTGAGAGTTATTTTTTGCATCAGACTGAAGTTCATATTAAAGCAATGTGCCATGTAAAACTGTTATCAGAACAAATATATATTTTCCGCCAATAACTACATTAGATTGCAAAAGCTTGCTTAAAAATAATTAGATGCACAAGTGCAAGATGTTAGTTCACATAATAGCAGTATATTAAAATACCGTACAAGCACTCCCAGCCGGATGTAGTGACGTGTTTTAAATTGTGTAATGAATATTATAACACTAATTTATATAATGTTTCTTTAAATAAATCGTGTAATAAGATATTATCACTGATTTTATATTATTCATAGGATAACTACCAAGCCTCTATAGGCAGGGTTCAACACGCTCTAATAAACACAGCAACATAATCCTTGTATTTTACAATTGTTCTGCAATCATCAAACACCAGACTAGATGAAAATATAACCAGCGCCAATACACAGTGCCGCACTGCAGACCCACACGAGATGTTGACCCAACGCTGTCTCAATGCACGCGCTCTTTCAAACAATCCAAACATTATTGAAATCGGACTAGAACTGAGGGATGAGAAGCATTTCTTGTGAATTGTGGACAGACGACAGGTCTACGCAACACGATGGCATTTAGCTCATCTAGGCCCAATCAAGGCTGGATGAGCTGATAAAGCAAAATACAAAAATAGTAACGTTATTTTTTTTTAATTATTGATACTAGTATATCTGTGTATATACGTAGTTTTGTTATGAAAATGATATTATTTCAAATTAAAATGTAAAAAACATGATTCTTCATGATTAAGTTGAATATTTAGTACAATGAGCGACCACTAGTTATGAAAAACGTCGTCCCCATGTCTTGAAATAGGCTATGTGGTTGGTCGCTCAGTGATCTGATGCACTGTGATGCCTTCAGTGCTTATTGAGGATCGTGATAGCGGTAAATATAAGACAAACATCTTTCGGGAGCATACTTATGATTTGCTGTACAGTCAGCGAGGTAATATCCTGTAAATAACTTATATAGACATCCAACCAACGTTTGCTCATTTTTGTCCACCGTCAGCAAAGTTGATGTTTCAAGCATAATATTGATCTGGTAAGTAAACATCCAGGGTGCAAATAGTCGCTCAATAGATAATATTAATATGTACATGTATATCACAGAAAGTCATTTGATATTTTTTTCGTGTTTTTTTTAGGATTTATGTGAATTTGTGAGACACTGCAATAAAAGACATATTTTTCTCGGTTTGTTTGTTCTTTTTTGCTCACTATTACTCGTAGAAATGAAGCCATCATTGTAGAATTAAAAACATTTTTTTTTGTTTTAAATGGTACTTTTATCACCTTTTCTGGGGGTTCCCATCATCGGATTTCTCACAATTACGAAAAAATGGTACCAGCTCTCGCCTTTAATTTCATGTTGCAACAAATGCTTGAAGAGGTAAGTGGAACAGGCATGCTATGAGCCTTTGTGATAATTTTTTGGCAGTGGCTAATCGTAGGCCTATGTGATTCTTCATAATGTAACTCTATGGGCAGCCTCGTTTACGAAATGACGGGTTCCCATTGACTCCCATTATAACTTTGCCGTACGATTAGCCACTCCGTTTTTTTTTACACAGGTGCCATTT
Organism: Flabesymbios commensalis; assembly: GCA_964017125.1. Taxonomy (NCBI): domain Eukaryota; kingdom Metazoa; phylum Annelida; class Polychaeta; order Terebellida; family Flabelligeridae; genus Flabesymbios; species Flabesymbios commensalis. The sequence continues at coordinate 61,174,860 of OZ024911.1, forward strand.
TTTTATTTTTTGAAAAAAAATGCAAAAAATGAAAATAGACCATGCCCACTGCCATATGAGGAAGTTCTGGAGGCCATCTTTAGGCTGTTTGGACAAAACAATGTGGGAATCTCTGAGATACCCGGAAAAGGCTGCACTTAGTGCACTAGTTTGCCCAGGAATTCCTATCAATGACCGTTTAATCCCAGCGGACAGAAGAACACGTGGTGGGCACAATCAGGCCTATAAACATCTTAGAGCTAACACCACACTGGGACAAGATTCTTTTTGGCATCGAACCATCCCTGATTGGAATTTTCTCCCGGCAGCTGTCATAGAATCAACAGCGTTCAAGAGTCAGCTGGTTGACTAAGTCCACCAGCCCTTTCCCCCCTCCAGCCTGATACTCCAAAAAGGAGGTGCCGCTGGAGTACCAATTCAAAGTTCAAAGTTCAAGGTCGTTGGTGAAAGGATTTGTTAAAATGACTGAAAATAATTACGTCATCAAGGAGGACCCCAGCAAGGCTGGCCTGATGTTGGGCCAGCGTCTCTACACGGCGTTGTCTCTAGCGGTCACTCATTCGGGGGAGGGCCCCCAGCAAAGACGGGACATTGACATTGGAGGGTGACAGACCTAATTGTGTGTATACACCTACGCCTAACCCTCCCCCAACAACGTGCTATAGTAGTAATCTGCTCTGCAAAGGCAGTATCTGCTCACTTGTAAAGTGAGCGGATACTGTAGGTAGAGTTCGAATGCAGGCTTCCCTGTAACCTCTTTGCATGTAACAGCCAATATGTGTTATCACGTGTTATCACGTGTTATCACGTTATCACATGTTTACTGGTATGACGTTAGTATACTGGAAGGTCCAGCGATATCAGTGACCCAGATATTGTGTAGGGCCTATGTGATTGGTCAGAAAAGACCATCTCGTCCTATGATCTCCTTAAGATCTAGGTCAGCCTATCTCTGAATATTCTCCACCACAATTGAAGCTGTGGCCTCAGAAGCATATAAACCAAGGGTTAGATTTTCAAAGGCAATATATATTATTGCAAAATATTGTATCGATATCATGATAGATTTGGTCTCGAGAGTAAATTGTCTGCTAGCTTTCCCCAGTTTCAAACTCTCATTGTGTTGTTTTCTTAAGATTTCATCAGCCTAGTTTGATCCCAACGTAGGCATTGTTCTCAGTAAAAAAGTGGTTTGGAATGAACAGGAAAGCGGTTTCTTTCACAATAAAAGAATTACTAGTATTATGCGCACAAACTAGAAGGATGTGGACTGGTGTCACGTGGTGATCACAGAGCTGGTATCATATTTTAGACGAACCACTTAGTATGCAGTGTCCAGAATCCACATACTAAATTTCAACAAATCGTGTGTTCAAAACGTGGCCATTTGAAAAATACACGTGCAAAATTCATGGAATACATTGCATAGGATGGACTGCGTAAAATCCATTCTGGCCATGGACAAGATTGAAATATGTTAACGAAATTATCTTCGAATGCGGGCTAATTATGACAGAGATAAAAATAAACAAAAGTATGGAAAATAATACACCATACTTTGCATAAATACCATATTTTGTATAAATCATGGAGACAAAAGGTTGTTTTTTCAAATAGAAATCATCATAAATGTCTTAATCAGCTCTTCCCAATTCATTTGAATATCTATGTTATGGTTCCACGGTCATCATAACTGTTTTAATTCTTTCAGTGCGGGATCGTCTACATACATCAGATTCTGGGCCCGTATTCTCGTACAAGTTACGATATATCGTAGGCTTCTGATTGGTCGAGATGACCATCTCGACCAATCAGAAGCCTACGATATATCGTAACTTGTACGAGAATACGGCCCCTGACAAATAAAGACGGTCCCCGCGCTGAGAGAGTTACTCCAGGATAAAATCAAATGCATCCACAGTGTCGGACCGCCAGCTAGGCTGGGAAAGCCAGACTAAAATAGATGAGATTTAAGTAATTTCCAGAGTGTTAAAATTGCTTGTGCATTTTGCATGGGCACAGACAGAACGTTCCACGAGACTGTGTCCGCCATCGACCCAGCCTAAATGTGTATACGGAGAGCAAACAAATCTATATAAATGTGTGAACCGTATAAATTTCGGCAGCGAGTATAAGCCAGCGAGATATTATGCAGGTTGGTTGTCGTTTAGGGCTCCGAAAAGTACAGTGAAAATTTTAAAATGAATGCGAAATTTGACAGGGAAATCAATGCGATCGCCTAAGTATAGACTTAAAAGCTGAACTTTGGTTACCACGGTGGAATGACAGTTCTGATCTCTTAATTACCCAGCAAACAAAAAACATTTGTAGAATATTTATACAATGTTGGACCAATTTCGAAGGGTGGGTAGTGATCAATGTCCTTTTCTGGAGTATTTGAAAGAGGGGATTACAATAGTCAAATATGCAGTTTGTTTAGCAAGGGAAATGATTTAATATTTTTCCCGTTAAAGTTTGGGCCCAATAAAGAAAGGTAAATTTGACTACAATCGCCATAAAGATAGTGATCTAAGTCAAAACTGGTCATTATACCTCATAGTGGTACAGTGTATATATACGGTAGAAAACGAAAATTATCTTCACAGTCATGAAAAGGAAGTTATATAATGGTTTCTAAAAAAGACATGCTTTGACAATTTGAAGGTACGCACTTGCAGTGCATCACTTCTCTGTATAGTACATGGTTTGTCTATGGTAAGTACGTCTCACTAAACATTTGATTTTTATTGTGAACCTACTTTTTTTCATTGAGAGCTATACATGTCGGTGTCACGTTATTGTGAATTGACATTGATTCACAACAGAACCTTTTATTCTGGTTAAAAATATGTATATAATATTCTGGTTAAAAATATGTATAATACATTAAACCTACTGCTCACATTTAACACCTTCCTCCTCTGAGAAGATAGGTCAACATTTGTAATGGATATCAGTGATGTTGCTAGCAACATTTCAGTTTATTAATGAACTTCAAAATGGCCACCACAACCTCATTTTCGGTCGCTTATGAAAACGGACCTCACAAATAGACTTGCAGACCGCAAAAAATATATGTACGAGGTTAATTAACTGAACATAAGATCAGTTTATTAAAATCGATGAAATCAAGATGGTCGCTATAGCCTCGTTTTCAGTCGCACATGAAAACGGACAATGCCAATCGACTCGAAGACCCTAACAACCTATACCAGTTTTCAAGGCACTATTGTCATTTCTAGGAAAAAATCAAGGTGACTAAAATAGTCGCCAGCTGGCGGCCACTTTTATTATCGGCATAAAGTTGAAATTTCAATCAGGTCATCTCAATCCTCATGGGTAACTTAACATAAAAAATTGGGAGAGATCCAATCATTATTTAAGGTTATCGCGTAACAAGAAATTTCCCTTCATCTACTTTGTCCTTGATCTTTGACCTTGACATTTGACAACCAAAATTTGCCAGAGGAGTTGTATGTTTGTACAAATTATGAGCTGAATCTGTCAGGCCATGTTCAGTCAGTGGCCAAATTAAGAAATGACGTGCGGCGGCGGCAGCCACGGTGGCGCACGAAGGGGACGACAATACCCTTTCAGGGTCAACGGGACGAGGGGTAAAAACGAAACCCTGGATTCAAAATGACCAACCAAAATGTTAGTGTTGCAATCGCAGCACTGAAATAAACATCGCTGTCAACTTTTCAGATCAATCCATGGTGACCATGCAGTTACGTCTGTCAAAGAATCAATGGATGTCACATTCAGCTTGTCAGATTTGGCAGCCCACCAGACGGTGGGACCACGTTAAACCAACATTGGCCCAATGTCTCGTGTTTCCTGGGAAGGTCTAACAGTTCCCGACTTTCAGGATCCCAACACTTTGTCTATAAACAAGTTGTGTACAGTAACATTTTCCAAATTTCCAATAATTTTCGAATAATTGCCCCGGCCATATTACGTATTCACTTTTGGCAATTATAATATTATCATCTACCACATATATTAGCAATGACTGGGATATAATGAATTTCTAATAACATTAAGCCACCGTCACCCCATGCCCCAATTACCAGCATATTAATAAATATTAGTATTTATAATAGTGTGAAATGCTAACTGCTTAACCCTTTAACCGCCAAATTATTCAATTAGAATTTTTACTCACTTGAATTTGTGTCTCGCTGACGCGATCCACAAATTCAAGTGAGAAAAAAATATTTAGATTTCACAAAAAGGAGGACAACTCTTTTCAAATCTTGCTGATTTATGTCACGTTTTATCTGTAACATGTTTCAAAGCTGATATGTAATGTGGTGATACAAAAATGTAAAACCCGAGTGTAATAGAGACAGGTATTTAAAGGGTTATGATAAGGAATATAGTGGTGCAATCACCAAGTATTAACTATGCTAAGTTGCAGTTAACCCTTACGACGCCAAGATAGTTTCATATATACCAAGAGACCAAAGTGATTTTTCAATTTGAAATCATCATAAATGTCTTAACTCTTCAACCGCCGGTCCCAATTATATTCGTTTTTGACATTATTTTCTTAGAACATTACATGCCAGCCTTAAAACACAAAAAGATAAAACGTGACATCAATCAGCAGGATTTTAAAATAGTTCACCTCCATTTTCTCAAATCTGAATAATTTTCAATCACTTGAAGTTGTGGGTCGCGTCAGCGAGACACAACTTCAAGTGAGTGAAAATTGAAATGAAATAACTTCGCGGTTAAACGGTTTATTGGCTATTTCTGTTTCGTTTAAAGACGTGAGTTATGGTCTATGGCCATTTGGCCTATAATTTTTTAGTTAAAAGACTGCGAAATTTGCTGGCTTCATTTTTTAAAAAATGATTTCAAAGTGGCATTAATTATCCCAAAGGGCTGTATTGACAAATACAGAAATACAAATCGATCAGCCGTGGTTAACCTTATGTAACTTACAGTCAATTAGCTGTTCAAATTGATACTTCCTCGCGTAAAAATAAACCTGATAATTATTCCGTCAAATATGCGAAATTAATACAGAAAATCATGACGGAATTGTTATGCTTTGTTTCACGTACCGGTACTATATGATTTTACATAGCAATTTATCAATCTTCTGGGATCGCAAAGGTATAATCACGCTATACAGGTGAAAATCCTTCTGTACGCTAGGCCAGGGCTTCTCATGTGACAAATTAAGTAGACAAAAAACAGCCTAGCGAATTATTTTCTTCTCGAATTATGATTATGTTATAAACAGAAATATGATAAATATGACAATCCTGTATTGATGGCATTAATTGTTTCCTATTTCAGTATATATTTATACGCTAGGCCTATATGTATTAAACACACATAGACCTTGCATATCCTGCGTAGTTAAATGATTGTTGTACGTCAACTGTTATTTTTGTCAGCTGGTGGAAAATCAAGAGCGTCTTTGCTTAACCTTGTGGTTCCGATAGACTACTGGCTCAACTATTGCTATAACCGTGCTAAAATACCTTCATATAATTTAACAAATTATTAAATATAAAAAGTTTCTTGGCAACATAATTGTTCACACTAAGTTGTGATCGTAATTAAGTTCGCGCTCTATAAATTATTTTGAACTGTAGGCCTATTAACAAAGAAAGACGGTCGCAGGAGCTAAAACACAACACCTTTGAGAACGCCACCAACCGAAGAGGCGCTACTCAAGGAAGGGACATGATATGATAAGGCGAGTGATGGCAATTTGCGTTGATGACAATGTTTAAATGTTGAAATAACATTTATCTCATTAAATAGATTTATCTCATCAGCGCTAATCCTTTACGTCATCCAGTCTTAGCTTAGTGGATCCAGCCAGCGCTGGCCACTTTTGTGGATCCAGCCAGTTCTGGTCCTCTTAGTGGATCCAGCCAACTGGTTCTCTTGGTGGATTCAACCAGAGCTGTTCCCTTTATTAGATCCAACCAGGGCTGGTTCACTTAGTGAATTATGCATGTGCTGGTCCCTCAGTTGACCCTGCAGTTTTGGTCCCATTAGTGGATCCAGCCACAACTGGTCAAATCAGTAGATCCAGTCACAGCTGGTCCTATTAGTAGATGCAGCCACAGCTTGTCCCATCAGTGGATCCAGCTACAGCTGGTCCGATTAGTGAATCCAGCCACAGCTGGTCTCCTAATAGTTGATGCATAGACCTATGTCTCTCCCATTAGACTGTAAAAGTGTGAATGAATTTTGTTTGTTCTTGGGAATGGTCCGTTTCTTTAGTCCTTTTATGATTTGGGACTGAAAAAGGGTGGTCCGTGCCCGAATCGCGGGTCGGTCCGCTTTCTGAATCTGATAATACATTATGTGAATGGAGGCAAATTTGCCGCCTATATACGTCAGATCAGGACGTCTAATGTCGTTCCCCGCAATGAAAGGGTTAGGAAAATGACACATGTATGTAGAATATTATAATGGTTATCAAATCTCAATAGCCATGGTGTGGCATTTTTTTAAACATTTACATACTGTCAACATATGTTTCATCACCTTATTTCAGTTTCAATTTATGTGAAAATGTATATGTTTAAGGTAACGTTATTTAATTATCATCCTTATAGCGATATTCTGAACAAATATAATCACTCTCAATGTCATCAATTTGCTTTCAAAACTTCATGCAAATTGGTTGAAAATTGAGTAAGACGTAAATTGACTAGTGTGAATTCTGTGTGGGCTGAGGTGGTTTCTCAGACGTACATGTATCATGTGTATGTATACATGTAGCAGATATCGGCTGGACTCACGCAAAATGCCGATCCAATGCTGATTCACTGCCGGCCCGATGTGGCAGATATCGACCGATGCCTGTCACAACGCACGGGGCGGGGGCCCTAGGGTAGTGGTTAGCACTGCCTTTCACGGCAGAGTTCGGGGTTCGGTTCCCGGTCTCGGCGGTTTCAAAGAAACAAAAAATGTTTCTTCCCCATCCACGTGTGAAAGTTAGTATTGTGGGGAGCCTCCGTGACCGAGAGGTAGCGTGCTCGGCCTCAGACCGCCAGGGCTCGAATTTCGAATCCTGTGTCTGGAGGACAGTGTCATCTCAATCATCTCACCATCCTCAGGAGGTTCTCCTGGCCCAGTTTAGCCTATATGTGCACAAAGGTGGCCTAAAGCCCGATTCATTTCATTTCACAACGCACGAATCTCAAAAAGTCATCCACAGCAAACATGTTTGCCGGGTCCCAACACACAGGAGACCTCATCTATTTTACCCGATGTCGACTATTGTCAGACTCCGGCCCAACAGCAAACTAGCATTGGATCAATGTCTCGTGTTCGCTGGAATGTGAGTTCATGTAGGCTACGTGGCTATATCATAATTAGACCTGCACATTTATGTGACAAATGTGTCGTTTGTGCCAAATATCACATGTAGGCTATAGGCCTACGTACATTTACACAACGTTTGGCCAAGGAGCTTATATAAATAACCTCCTTGGTTTGGCCAACTCCTCACTGTAGCTTAACTATAGTACTTTGGCGGACTGCCCCCCTCTTCCTGACAAAAACAGCGGTGCCAACTCAACAAACCAGTTTCACCTGTCAGCCATGACCTTCGTTACTTGTCAGAAAGTGGCACAATTCAAAATACACATGTGCATGTAATCAAGAATATATAATAATATGTTATTATATATTCTTGGTGTAATACTATTAAATGTAATGTACATGTCTATTCATGCTATTATTACAGCTATTACCTTTTCAGTGCAGTACCGGTAGTTTCCTTATTCACAGTTTAAATTGCCTAACTCTGTGAAACATTACCAGATATTTCACAACGTGTGACATTTCCCTGACCTCTCTATACGTACGTGGGCATACATTGATAATTTTTTTTAACTTTCCATACACGTTTGAGGAATGATCAAATTGGAATTTTCACAGTGAAAATCATCTTGAGAATTCTCAGCAGATTACCCGCCACTTACAATAAAGTGTTTTTATCTCAAGTTGTTGGTGTGGGAAACTGGTATTTACACTGCTATCATGGCAATGCCACTTTTACCATTAAATTGATCGTACGTGTTATCTGATATCCACATATTAATAACATGTGCTTTTAAAAAGTTTCATATGACAGTGTTGATTAAATTAATTTATAGCTATGATTAGATTATGGATATTTTAATCTGTATATATACCATTTACAATATCAGATCTTTTAGAAATGTATTGTATTATTGAATGCAAGACAGGGCAGATATTTTAAAAATAGCATTTTTGCTAATATGTATACACCCCGTATAAATATATTTTAATAAATAAAAAAATAAAAGTGTGAAACCATTAAATATCAACCAAATTTTGTGGCTGTTTTTTTGATTTATATACTCGTGCAACTTGTGTGATCATAATGGTTGCCATCAAACAATGCAAGAGGGTGCACATGGGTCCTGTAAATAATGGATTCTACTCACTTCACTTTTTAACCATTTTTTGGCCTCACTATTCTATTTTTATAAGGGGAAACAAAGATAAATATACATAAAAATAAATATAAAATTTTTGGTTTCGTTTTTACACTATTTATAAACTTCAATCCTCGATGTTAGGCCCCTAAGAACAGGCACTTGGCGTTCGTTTTCGACTCGTTTCTCAACCGATGCTAGGCCCCTAAGAGCAGGCACTTCGCCGTTCGTTTTCGACTCGTCATGTGCACCCTCAGGCAAGATTGAATGTTGTAATTACCAATGTATTCTATCATTAAACTGGGTATATATAATGCTGTAATAAATCTAATCATGAACCAAACCATTATCTGTGTAGAAACATTAGTGTTATGGTCATTCTATGAGCATTTCATTTTAGTGTAGTCATTCTGGCTCTAAATCCACCGAAATCTGGACAAATTGCTAACAAAGGTTTTATGATTTATTATGGTAGATATAGGTCCCAGCTAGCAATCCTGGAAAGTCCCAAGCAAAACTCCTGTTCAAATTTGTTAAATTGACGAATAGTCAGCCCGCCAGGGGTACATAATGTGATAAAAAAATGCAGCTAACTTCAGCAATGTGTTTAGTAATTGTCAAAGAACAATACCTGGGTGGCTGACATTGTTTTACATATCTCCTTTTTCGCAGAATGGCGAGATTCGAGGATGGCAGCAATATGCACTAGCTATTATGCTAAAAATCATATGGATTCGTATGTTTGGAGGGTCAAGGATTCTGAATATCACAAAAAAAAAACCATTTGAAACGTTTTTTGCAACTTTAATTTTAAAAGACGATTTCAAACCAACAGTTGTGATGTATATAATATATTAGTTATGTACATTTGTGATGTCAATTCAAAATACTTACATGGATCACATCAACAATTGCATTGTGTATATGCTATCTTATTATCATATTAATTCTAACCCTTTGAGTTTCAAGTTTTAACAATGAAAACCCATGTACATTGCATTTAGTATAGTTAATCATATATGGCGATGTATAAGTTTTTTAACTCAGTGTTTGAGATTGTGTAATCTGATCCTTAACCTTGCTATTATAACTTGTTGACTCATGAACTTGATATTATCAGTCGACAAATGGTGATTATCCAATACAAATTTTAACTGTAATGAAAAAACATTATCAATTGATGACTCTGAATTGGGAAAATAATTAGCATAACTTTAGGTCACGATCATTTAGTGATCGCTCGCAATTGAGTTATTTTCTTTGACATAAAATCTACACTTAATAGACTCATGTGATCAATACTAATACTTGACAGACAAACCAAATACCAATATTGTAAGTGGTCACTCCGCCACATAATCTACCCATTAAATACGAGAGCATATTATTATCTAGGCTAACAAGAATAATTTAAACAAGAATACATCATATACACATATACTTAAAAAAAAAATTACAATCACTTAAAATATCTTTACTTTTTTCTGCAAAATCGCTAAATCAACTTTAAATCAACCATTCGTTGCATTTAAAGTCAAACTGATAGCTGCAATCGATTCCTGGTGTCCAAAAAGATAAGTAACGATACCTAACATTTCCAAAATGGAAAAAACTTGAAAAATTTGATTTCCATGTATTGTGTATTGGAAAAGTGTTTTAGCCAATTTTTCGAATTTGAACAGGAGTTTTGCTTGGGACTTTTATGAAATGTTAGTCGGGACCTATTCTACCATAATACATCATAAAACCTTTGTTAGCAATTTGTCCAGATTTTTTTGCCAGAATGACTACACTATTCAAATAATTTGTAATAATTTGTGCAAGACTTTTTTGATAATCGCTTACTCTTTATTCATGTTAATGCTCAGAGAACAATGTATTAAAAATAGAAATTGTATATTTTATAAATTGCAAAGATTGAAGCTGAAAAAAAGGGGTGAAAAAGTTACACATATTTAAACTACATTATTATATACTTACCTCACCGCCAGGAAGGCTATGTTTTTGGTCGTGTTGGTTGGTCTGTGAGTCGGATTACTTAAAACGTAATAAACAGATTAAAGGATTTTTTTACCAGAAGTGTGTCTCCGGCAAAGGAACAATCAGTTAGATTTTGGGGATGATCTGGATCATGATCTCTAGTTTTACGATCTGGACTCAATCCGGATCGCACAGATTTGCATGACAATTTTATCATGAGGTGTGTCCGGGAGCCAAGGACCACTCCATAAAATTTTGAGGATTATCAGAATTACGATCCAGATCCAGGTTACCATCATTAATTTCAGTGGAGGCTTATAGTACCTGATTGACTCACCGTCTAGTTTCATAATACTGTACTACAAGTTGTGATATTTCTGCAAATACCTCAGTTTTTCAACTTCATGCTAATGACCATTAATAAGGCTGAGAACTGCTTCCAAAACTTACCTAATTAAATGTGCTTGTGTGCAACTTTCTACACTTAGGTACACACATTCTATATGACTATGTCCAGTAAATGAGTTTTTGGCAAAAAAAATAAAAGCATCAATGAAATCATACTCTCTGTTGGAAAAGAGAGTATAATATAATGTCTTGCCTAGTGATCAAATACCACGAAGGCGCATTATAGAAAAATTATACTGTGGTTATGTAATGTTATCAACCCATACCACAATGTGGCACAACAGAGCGGTCACTATGTATTGGCAAAAAAAAAATTCAAAATTGTCTAGCAGCAAATAAAACCACTGCAACTCACACATCACCACATTAATGCTTAAAAAACTAAAATATTTTTATGTAAATCATGGGGATCAAATGTTTCTTTCAATTTGAAATCATCATCAATGTGATAGTTAGCTCTTTCTGCTTCATTTGAATACATATTATAAACATGTTACTCTTCGGAGCGTGGATCAAAATCAGATTGTGCCATCTAAATTTGGTCCTCGCACTGAAAAGGTTAAGGCCATTTTATACACCAGAGTGTGGTACTCTGAGTGTGGTACTCTGTAAAACTGAATTATATACCCTTCCATATTTTCTTTTAATTCATACAATCAGCAATAAAATATTAAAATACCGATTTTATTATTTTTTTGCATCATCAGTTACGAGAAGCAGCAGACCTGTCTACAATAAAATAATTTGGTGTGGCCATATCGTGAGCAAAAAATATTTGTATCAAATTACCTTTGTCTGATTAACCACAGCGATTCCTGGTACCTGAACTTTGACAAAAGGATTTGGGGCGCCTTGTTCATATCGGTTTGTAAGGTTGTTGGCACGGTGTAGAGTAACCATTAGATTACCTGGTCTGCGATAATGTAAGCTCACATCAATATCACCTTTGATCATCAGGTCAGTCTACAATATTACATGTTTGTAGGTTAACATGGCTGATGATAAATTAAATATAAAATTTATGATTTTAAATATTATAATTGTTTTAAAAGAGTAATAAAAACCTACGGCATTAAACATTATAAATGTACATGATTCCTGATTTTTTTTCTATCAATAGAGGCTCACAATGCAGGGCAAAATTGCTCACAATATAGCACATAATCATTTGGCGAGGGATAGTAATTTTACGCTTGACTTTTTTCATATAATTTAATGATATTGCTATTATTTATACATATATGTTGCTGCATCCCACCACTGCAATCAGCGGTTAATGTTAAATTTTAACATACCGGTGCTTTTAGCTCATACCAATCAGTATGTATTGGACTAAGGTTCCAATCTATGTCAGAGAGTGGCATTATCACTTCTCCAATTAAATCATCCTTTTCCATCAAGTCATGATCCAATACCTATAAAATACAAACAGTACATATGTACATAATGTGCTTGTCCCACCAGTGTCCCGCGTGCAATTTTCAGTCTTTTGAAATATCTGCAGGATGTAATTTCACACCACTCACTGCAATGTCACTCTGACTGAGTGATCATGTTGATGGTTGCCCTTTTAGCTGGCTCAATTTTGGCCCAATGTCCTTGATGCTGGTTCAACCTTGATTCGGCTATAGGGCAGCATCTCATAATGTTCTTGAAAATACACATACTGAAAATGTCTCACCTGAGCAATTAGAAGAGATTCCTTAATTTGACAACTTTGCATGGGAAAAGCAAATATCTCATGGTAAACCGGATCTAGTGTATACTGAGCAGTCTTTGTACAGTGAACCAGTCTGGGTTGTTCTGCTGGGTGAAGATAGAGCTACAGAAAAAAGCAAAACATCAACTTATTAAAAACAATGTAAGGTAAGAAATGGTAATAAAGCATGCTTTAACAGTCAATAACAGTCCAGCTAAAAGTAAATATAACTACAAAAAATATCTATGAATTCTATATTCTTTCATGAAACTTTATCCAATAGTAACAACAATTTTACCACAAAATTAGTAATTTGACTTTACTCAAATTTTATAACTGGTGATAGGATGGTTATAATTGCTCGACATTACTGAATTGTTTGTTTATATTTTTTATTCATTTGAAGCTAGAATTGATCATGCAATTTCCAGCTTTAAATGACGAAAAATAGTTCCACTCGTAAAAAATAGACATCTCTGAAATTGTTTAATTTGATAAACTGAACTCAAACCAATTTCCAAACATTTTATTTCCTTGAAAAATTGCTTGCAACCATATAATCTGTCCTAGCAGTACAAGGGGTAAAATAATAGCACAACTTTCTGTTTGAAATTGACACATTTGTGTTTCATGTACATGTATGCTCACCTCCAGCCTAACAATGTGTTACTCTGAAGATTAAAAAAAAAAATTGCAAAAAGTTAACTGTAAATTTTGAGATACTGTATTGAGTAGTTAAATCTAAGTTAAAGTTAGATAAAAAAAATTAGAACTCACAGTAATTCTTTCAAATTTAATAAAACATGATTTTCTTCAGAATAAACCCAAGACGTTGAATCAATGTTGGTTTAACCCTGGTCCACCCCCTACGACGTTGGACAAATGTTAAACCAACATTGATTCAACGTCTTGTGTCTGCTTGGAAATGCACTAACTTTCACAAAAGGATCAGCTACTTTTCCTCTCAAATCTTTTGCATTAAGATCCTGTGCCTTAATGACTTTTACAAGCAGCAACTCTCGCTTAGCATCATATTTAAAAGAGAGTTGTAGTTGCCCTCTTCTGATGTAGCTACCTGTTCCCATTATACTCGGATCCATCTTTTTGAAGAGATGTTTCAATAGTTGCATATTTTCCTACCAAAACATAATTGTTCAATTAAGTACCTGTAGGTTCGAAAAAACATTACAGTCTATAAACTTGTTTGAAGCATAACATCAGTTGAAATAACATTTAACAAAACAAAATGTTCCATAATGGTTGTATTGCACAGCATCACCTTTAGATGATTAAATCTATGTTTTTATCAATTAAGCACACAGGCTGTTATTCAGCACATGATGACATTCTCTAACATGAAAATTCAATATGATTGTGTCAGTTCATAATTTGAATATTTACTGATAAGGCATCGCTTACCATATGTAAATCTTTATAATGTAGGCTAACTCTATGGACAACCTCAGAATTATGGTATGACGGGCTGCCATTAACTGTCATTATAACCCTGCTGTACGATTAGCCACTCCATATTAATAATCATGCTAATTCAACTTATTACTAATTTAATGATCAATAAATGATAACAATTATGCCACACATGAATATGTTTTTACTATGAAATTTAAAACTATTAGGCCTATAATTGATGAGAATTGAGAGAAGTTGAAATTGATTCCATCATGGAAAGATGTTGAAAAAAGTAATAGAACTAAATTAAATTAAGATAAATTAAAGTGATTTTAAACTAAATGTGCTGCTAAGGTGCCTTTTAATAATAAATATAGTTATGTCAAAAAAAACTTAAATTTGTAATTATATTTGGTTGAAACTGTAAAAGTTTTTGGGCTTACTCTGTGGCAACTGTAACTTCCTAAAGTTTGTTCTTTTCTTCTTTTTTCTTCAGTCTTCAAGACCCTTGTAAGTCCTCTGATATTCGTGTTGTGATCCATGTTTTCTAATTGAGCAGCCTCAGGATCATGAAGGACAAGCTCGGAAGTGTGAATGGTTTTCTTAGAATTCTGTAAACCCATGTTTTATAACCAGATGGTAATCTGTAAGAAAAGAAAAATGTAATCAAAATATAAAAGCTAAAGATTTTTTTTGCACAACCTGTCTGTCTAGCAACCAATCTACTAAAGTACATGCCAGGCTGGCTAATTGTCGCTATGTCGCGCATCAGAGTGACAGACAAGGTCAAAACGCACTAAAGGGTTATATTGCACGACAAGAAATGACTCCATGTATGTCAGTATTCATCGGCTAAGTATCACTAAATTAAAATATGTGTGTATTTGTGCGTATATATGACGTGTTATATAATACACACAATTTTGTTTACAATGCAGTAGGCCCACAGTAGTTCATTTCCTATGTCTATGAGCACCTGGGCTACTGTTATGGCTATGTCTTATATTAGATTATGAGGAGATTGGAGTTTAGACTTCCAAGACATTACAGCAGTAGCTTACTCCACTGTCTCCATAGGGGCCTATATTATATGCAGCAGCACCTGGTGATTAGTAATAGCCTAAATAGTTAACAATAACATTTATTGTGAATTACATCATGTTTATTTTAATTAGTATTTTTATTTTACTTTCAATATAAATATTAATAATGATATATTCATAACAATATATAATAAACAATAAAGTGCACGTCGACGTGCCATAATCATAGAATGAATGGGATTGGACATTTGTTCATTTTTGGACTATACCCGGATTCACCTTTCACCGTGGTGGATGCTTTTTCGCTCTTATATCAATATTTACCGTTTTTAGTCGATTTTTTTTACATATTCACTTACTTTGTATGATGGGGCGATTTTATTTTCAGACGATTATTCAATTCAGTGTGATTACTGGCTGTGAAGTGAGAAAATAAAAAATCATCTCCCCAAAATTCCGCCCAGCATGTTTGTTGATCTTTCCTCTTGTGCACATGGGCTGTAATCCTGGTACTTTGGCTCAGCCCACTCATTTTAAAAGGTGCCGAGGGTTATCTCTCGGCTGGGTGGCGCGGGGGTCTACATTCTCATTTTCTATACCATTGGCGTATTAAACAAACGGGTCATTCTCATGCTACGCTAGCAATTTAAGCATTCTAAATGGAAATAGTTTGGAGAACTATTTAATGTTAAGTAAATAAACTATGACAATCAACGCTTGTTTTACACGCATGGTAGCACACACAAAATATATATATAATATATTTCTATGGATTTATCAGATAAAGGCATCTAGGCCTATTTGCCGTGATGCACTCTCCAAAATGTGCCTGTTCCCGCTGTATCCTAAACGTCCAGGCACATTTGGTACTATATAAGGCCTATCTGGTATCAGTTATGTGCCTTTATAATAGGTTGTAGCTTTTTATGTAGCTCATTTTATGATTATGAGAAAAAGTACCAGACTTTAATTCATATTTTTGTATACATATGGCCTACCGGCTATACCGGTAAGACAAATATGGAAACTATCAGAAACTGTTATAGCCTGCATGAATAACAAAATTACCGGTAATGAGGCCCTAGATCTATGTATAAAACAATTTTTGGGTTGACATTTTTTCTAAGGAAAAGTTAGGCCCTACGGAGATCATATTAATTATAATAGGCCTATATAAATTATTAGGCCCATACCTACATTTTATTTTTCATATTAATTAGAACACCCCCCTGTACGTGATTAGAGGGGGTGGTGGAGTAGTAGATTAGGCTATTATTTAATTATCATATATAGTGTAGACTACATGCGATATTGTGGGTTTTATTTTCAAATCAGGGGTGCACTGAGCGTTTATTTGATTATGGGCATTATTAGATTGAATACGGTATAACTAAACCTTAGAAAAATCACAAAAAAATTCCTGACTGTACACTTATCTTATACACGTGTGATTTCCTTCATATAAACTCAATTTTTATCATGTACATATGGTGGTACGAGCGTGATAAACAGTGATATATCAGAGTGACTAAAAATACCACTGTGTTGGAAAGTGAGAGACACTTGAAGATGCGACACTGTAGGCTAGCCCCAGTGGCTGAAACAAGTTTCAGCCACAGATTGACTGCATACAAAATCGTGGGACATTTCTTTGACTGTCATATCGGAAAATACGGGCCATGATCAGGTCGAAAATAGTTTTTTTTAGAATCAGCAACATTTCAGTTCCATGCCGGCATGCTCAGCTCAGAGGTCGCACAGTCACTAAAAAGTTATGGACATTTATCGGACCTTGGGGTCGCGTTCGCTCTCAGTCAGCGCCTTGTTGAATTTTTCGGGTAAAGCAAATACATCAATCCACGGCCTGGGAGGGGACGACAAGGCTAACTGTAGGCCTGCAAGAGAGGCTCCAGAAACCCAGATGATGAAAAATAAGAGACACAGTGATTTACAAGCAAGACGGAATTATCATTAATTTTCAAAGAAAAGGAAGAGATAAAAAACTAATAGCTAATGGTACAAATTTGACATTTTCAGGGAACCACCGGGGCGCGGATATATAATCCAGCGACTCCGCCTCCCGGAGATTGAATAGTGCCCCCCCCCCCCCTAACAGTTATGTTGACTATAATTATATATAGTTAATTTAACTGCCTGCAGTGAGTCCCATATGGGTGACTTGAAGTCCCGGGAGCGTGGGGACTTCCGAACAACTTCGGAACTTGAAGCGTCCAGATATAGATTACTTGAAGTAGAAATATTTGGTTAATAGATCTACCATATAAAGGGATAAATAAAAATATGCTTTTGTTGTTGTGGGTCGAGGGGGTTGTGGGTCTAGGATCGTGGGTTTGTGGGTCGAAGGGGTTGTGGGTCGAGGCTTGAAGGTCGAGAGTTGTGGGTGTGGGTTCGAGGATGTCAAGGGGGATTTGAAGATAACTTGCGATTAGGAACATAAAAAAATTGCCGAGCATAGCCCGTGGGATTACAGCTCAAAAGGCCTACAGAAATGCCCAAGAAGCCCCTCCTTTTCAGGCGAGGTTTCGAATCATTGATTTAAAATATTTACTTCTTGGGTTAATTTACCTCATGGGGGTGGGCCTACAACCTGTGCACAAAGACCAAGCAACTACTAACTAATCAATTAAAAGAAACTAGCCCACCACCCAATTTTAGCCAAATTCAAACTTTGCAAGGAGTATCAAGATTCTTTCAGTTTTTGTTATTTTGTATTGTTGAAATGCTTTAATCTAATGACATTTTAGCAATTCAAACTTTTAATGTACCAGGCAAGTTTCGACTTTTGTATGTGGACTGGTACCTTTATAGTCAGGGGGCCAGGAGCTGAACCTGGAAAGTGGGTCCAAAGTTTTTTTCTCAATGTTTTCATATTATATAGGTATTGCACTCTATGAAACCGCGTGATGGCATTCTCACAGCATTGAGCATTTTTAAATAACGCGTTCTCATTTCTTCGCCTATCGCGGTACAAAATAGTGGTTTTAGGTGATCGGGAAAAACTGAAAATCCCTGTATATATTCACATAACTGATGGCTATTAGTTTGATTGTTTGTATATTGATGTATATTAATAATAAATATCATCGGGTCAAAGGTCAAGGTTATATTCAAGGTCAAAGGTCAATAATTCAGGTCCATCATGCCTAATTCAGTATCGTTTGTATATTACACCCTCCACATTTTTATATGTTTATATAGCTGAACCTGCATTTATTGTCTTATAATTTAGGTTTTTGTTATGAAGTTCCATGCATCTTGATAAACTAGATAACATGTCGCTCACCTATTCTCGTTCCTCTAGGCCCCACTCCTAATGTGGCCTATTTTACCGTATCCATTTGCCGGGATGAAATATAATGGTAACATTATATGGCTTAAATTGTGTAGCAATGGATTATACGTTGCCATTCTATTGTATGGGGCAGTCAACATGATTCACTAACCCAATGTTGGGTCATCATCTGCGACGCTATCACACCATGAAATCACCATTAATGCGCTGCATTGACTCAACGCTCCCCCAATGTTTAGATGCCCGGCCGTTATTGAGACACTCAGAAAAAATTTGTGAGCCTTAATAAGGTAAATTTGAAGGCCAATTGGCTAGCCTCTGTGTCAGGCATATGCCTAATTTAAGTTATAAATTTTAATTAATTTTTTTTTCAAAAAAATATAAATTTTGTTCATCAATGACAATGCGGCTTGCATTTTTACTATGACGTAACTATGTTCCATTCTTGTGGTATGAAAGTTTACCAGATGAGTAAATAATTCATGAATTTTTCTTTTTTTATAGTTCCAATATCACAGCATATCTATATCTGACTATATGGATACATTAATTATCAATAATGTGGTGTAATAATTCAGAGGTTGCTGTAAACTATCAAAATTGCACGTAATCGTTATTTAAAAAAAGTTCTTTATCTTAAACAAGTTAAATAATCAGCAATGACACCACCGCCTTTGCCATCATTTTGTTATTTGCTATATATAATATTAAAATTGCTACTACCTTCCTGTTCATTGTTTGTTTCATCATCTTTTTTAATGTGGTACTAGTATACATCATATTCTGATACAAGACGATGTATTCCTGCTTAGCTGCTTCCATGTTTCATCCATATACTAATGGATCTAACTGGCTCAGGGCATTATCAGGGCATTATTCACCTGAAAGTTTGTAAATGTTATATTTTCAAATGTTCCTTCAAGGCTTTCTTGGTTGATGGCAATCAACATAATTATGAGCAGGTGGTGCTCCCCCGGCCGACTTACTAACAACAGAATAAGTTCCTTACTACATCAACTGAACAAGCTAGAGATCATTAATATCCCCAAGAAGCCTTGTTGGATGATATTCAACATGATTCCATTACCAATGCATTCAGCCATAGCATAGCATCGAGATAAGAAGGGTCCTGGCAGCAGGTTTGAATCGAGGTCAGAATATTCGGCAGTGACAAAGACCAGTTTGTTTGTGGCCAAGATCACATTTGTGGTGGCTGAGATGATTTTTAAAGTGACTGTGATGGCGTATTTAATGGTCAAGTTTACTTCTGCAGTGACCGAGATCACTTTTTTCAGGGGCTGACATAAGATTGTTAGTGGCCAAGATCACTTTTGTAGCGGCCGAGAAACTATTAAAGTGGCTGTGATCACTTCTTCAGAGCCAAGATCACTTTGTAGTGGCTTAGATATTTTTTTCAGTGGCTGACACCAGTTTGTTTGTGGCCAAGATCTCCTTTGTAATGGCTGAGGTAACCATTAAAGAGGCTGTGATCACTTCTTCTTTGGCCAAGATCACTGTTGTAGTGGCTGAGATAACATTTAATGCGGCTGTGATCACTCCTTCAGTGGTCAAGATCACCTTTCTAGTGGCTTAGATAATTTTAAAAGTGGCTGTGACCACTTCTTCAGTGGCCAAGATCACTTTTGTAGAGGCTGAGATAACTTTTGAAGTCGCTGTGATCACTACATCTTCTTCAGTGGCCAAGGTCACTTTTGTAGCTGCTGAGATAACATTTAAAGTTTCTGTAATCACTTCTTCAGTGCTCAAGATCATTTTTGAAAAATGGCTTCATGGAATCTAAAAATAATAACAAAAATCTGTACCTTATAAAGTTAACATGAGAGAGAAGTCCTGCTGGTATTCACTAAAAAACGTTGTAAATTGTTCAAATGGAGAGATAAAATACAAACTTAGCGCTGTGTTGTACATTTTCGTATTTAACAGAAATACAATATTATGCATCCACGTTAAAGCACTTGATAGTAGCTTTAAACTGATATCAAAGATGCTGGTACATTGTTTAAATTTTGGAACTCATTGGGCAAAAATATGAGACACAGTCTATTTTCCTGAGCCGAAAGAAAAGTGCTCGAATTTTACGTCCAACAAAAAAAAAGTGTGTAATACGTTGAAATAGCTAATTATTTTTTACTTCCAAATGGGTTTATTTTAAGTCAACAATAGTTTTAGAACATGTTTGAATCAAAACTAAACATATATACCATACAAAAATCGGCTAAGAGAAAAGTATTTTGACTATTTAAAGTAATAAAAATAGGTGAAATTAAAGGTTAAAAATACCAACTTAAAGCTTGTGCATTTTTTCAAAAATTGGACAGAAAATATGTTACATCCACGGGAAAGCCTGTTCCAGTAGCTTTCTGTTGGTATCAAATATATTGATATAGCTTCATTACTCAGTGGGCGAAAATGTTTAATACACTAGTTTTTTCCAAATCGGAAAATATCGCGCATAGGTCATGTACACCTTTGGCCATATTTCAGTAAAGCAGCTACAGTGACCCGTACAGGTTGATTCTGGCCCTGAATAGTCCAACTTTGTGAAAATAATAGTGGCCTAAATTCCCATTCCGTGTGACACCTTACCCCCAGCCACGTCTGGTCTAATAATCCTGCTGACGGATAAACAAACAGACAAACCATCCCGACTAAAAACATAACCTCATATGGCGGAGGTAATAAACCACACAATGATTTCTTTCAAGAAAATGAATAAATCTATAAACAAATATTTTGATGTTAAGTGTTAACATCATTGGATGACGTAATATATATAATATTTTAGAACGTATGGCCACAATTACACATTATATTATCTCGTCGATATATATATAAATAATAATTATTGCGGTTACAAATGTTTTATAGTTGCTTTGCGATATCACATTGAGGTTCGTAATGAAATTCCCTTCATTTTGACATGTCACACGCTTATATTATTATAAAATTTGATAACTGGTAATTGGGTTTATGCAAGACCTTGGGGTCAAAGGGTTCACATAACTCAAAACTTCTGGTTCAATCAATTTATACAATTATGAAATCACTTTTGCTAATATTGAATACATACTAGTTCAAATAATGGCAAATATAGATTAGGTTAGTGCTTTATATAAATATTTATATTTTTCGAACCGTGGGAAACCATTATTTTGCATCCCGATTGACGTGATTTTATAAAACGTGTTATATAAAAATGCTCAATGTTGTGAGAATGCCATCATGCAGTTTCATGGACTACAATACCTATATAACATGAAAACACTTAGAAAAAAACTTTGGACCCCCTTTCCAGGTTCGCCCAAAAATATGCATTTGACCCCCTGACTATTAGCCCCAGTAGCTGAAACAGGTTTCAGCCACAGATTGACCCCGTACAAAATTGGACGATCATATCAAAGACTTGCCCTTGAATAATCAGGTCGAAAATAGTTTTTTTCATAGAATCAGTAACATTTCAGTTACATGCCCGCATGCTCAGCCCACAGCCCGCGCAGTCATTGAAAAGTCTTAATGGACATTTTCAGGCCTTGGGGTCGAGATTACTTTTAATGATTTAGGCCAGGCTCTCTGGTATTTTTGTCTCTCGCTTTTCATAATCATGATAATTGCTGTTTTTCTTGGCTCTCTTGTATTTCTTTACTCTCCATTTCGCTTTCCAGCCTTTTGTGACTGAAAAAAATTGCGTCGCCGAATTATAGCCCTGTTTCATCTGCAGTAGAGGATGTGAACCGTGTGAGGTGCGATTATAATGCTCATCAGTTATTGGACTTATATCCATTTATGCTTGGTCATCAATAATCAAAGACATTATACATATATTTTTGACCGTTTAGGCTACATGTCAACTTTGACATATTGGTCATTTTGTTTTCTTTATTTCTTTATAAGTTTTTTGATGCGGCGCAAATCGGTTATAAATACGTTTCTGTCGTCATTATCCCACGAATTTGAACAGTTTGGGTCACTGCATGTGTGTACCAGGGAAAGATATCGGCCGCAGCGGGACTCGAACCCGATACACCCGTGCCCTGAGTTAGCCAATGAGCCTGGCGCCACAATATACCAATAATTTGTATTGTCAACATCAATCAATCACCTATATTATATAGGCTATGTCGGTCACTTATTAAGTGAATTTCTGGCGATATATATAGGCCTATGCCCAGCAAACTTATGAGACGTTGGACCAATTTGCAACGCTGGTTTACCGTTGGACCAGCGTTGCAAACAGTAAACCATCGTTGGGCAACGTCTCATGTTTGCTGGGATAGGGCCCATGCGTCATCACCAAATATGCGTGTTTTTTTATCTTTATATAAAAGCTATTGAATTCAACATCTATAAGTAGGCTAGATATCCTAAATCAATCGGTGTAGAGCTATTTTGTTATGTTTATGATGAAATTCTTCATTACCAGTAGGCTAGGCCTAGCCTATATTGCACCGTTGTGGAAAATAGTTTCATTCTATTCACTTATCTTGTTCAGCATTTTGCTAATTGTTGCTTACCGGTTATACATAAGCCTATACTATAATAAATCTAATCAAATCAATAAAGTCTATAAAATGTTTATATACAAACATATCAAATTTGATAATAAAAATAAATAAAGTAAGGCACCTTACATTATATTGGCATGAAATTATTGTTTGAAAGGAAGTGAAATTAAATCAATGATTATGTTCACTTCCCATTTACCATGTTCACATTGAGTAATAGCCTACATCTGTGATTGACGCTAAATAAGTAAATATTATTTTACAGCAACATTCAACTATTGAAACTGATAATTGAAAAGTAATTGCGCGATCAAATTGCACATGGAGGTAATGTTACCCACTCTTCAGGAGCCCCAGCCACCCCTCATCTGCAAGGCGGTGCTAATCAGCTCATGCTGGTACTAGCATACACAATAGGCTAAGTGGATCACAGAGCCTGATTATTATACAACGCACCTGTATACCTAACAATTAAAACAACCTGCTCAACCCGTCAGGCTTTATTGACTTGTCCTCGTGTACACGTGTGAACGGCTGCAGTGAACATAACTTGTTTATTTGGTTGAGTGGCGGACCGTAACTATATCAAGTAATATTTTAACCCTTTCCATCTGTGGCATTATTCAAACTAATCAAATGAAAATAGGTTGTGTTATGGTAGAACATATGTTTTATACTGACTCAAAGTTTTAGGTCAATATTGTGAGTACTTTCCACGTAAATAGCGAATCAGTAACACCATATGATCCCCCTAAAATGCGATTTTTAATGTGAATGCCACTATAGCAGTCGTGCCATATCCTACTGGTCTCGGTAAGTAAATTCATTTTTAGTTGGCGTGGTGTCGGATACATGTGTGGTGAAAATTAGATAGCACATGTAAAATCCTACTTTCATTAGATTATTAAAACCGAGCACCGAATCCATCTACAATTATTCTATATATTCAGTTTATGTCAGTAAATTTATAAAGTTGTTTACATTCACAACAAGATCGTTCTGACCAATGTTCAAACACGTCGAATTTTAAAATCCGGAACCTTAGACCTTACTGCAGCTATTTAATCTGATTACAGCCTAGTCCATAATCATCTCAATTTTATCGCTCAATGTATGTTGTTTAGGCCTACAGAGTAAACTTTGCTCACCTGATTTTGAAGATTTGATTCAAATGTTTGACTTATTTTTGTTTTAAGAGACTAAATGTGATGATACTGATTATATGTGAATAGTATTAGGTTTTGAAGGGGGAAAAATATGCCCAAGCAGGAAACCTTCCAAATACCATTAGAAATAACATACTACAACTCACACTAAAACAAAGCCGGCCCCTACCTGCTGGAAATCACCATTGATCAAAACCTGAATTTTAACATACAGACCAATAATATATGCAATAAAGCTAATAGTACTCAACGGAGCCCTCCCAGCTAACACCAGAACGTTTCAAGAACGTTATGAGAACGTTCGTTTGAGGTTACAAGAACGGCCAGTGACGTTTATGTTCTTGTTTGGTTCCCAGAACGTTAGTCAACAACGTTGGTTGAAAACTTCCCAAGAACATTCCCTGAACGTTGTTCATGAATGTTAGGTACCTAAGAACTTCCGAAGAACATGCTCTGAACGTTGTTTATGTTTGTTGGGTAAAAACTTCCCAAGATCATTCCCTAAGCGGTTTTTTTATTATGTATGAGGGTTTGATCTAGCGGTGAACGAGCCCACAATTCAAAGGTGTAGTTAAAATTCTGTTTCAACCACGTTGGGGCTAGGATTGATCCACGATTATGAAAAGATATAACTTCACCTGCATCTGTATATGTAGGCCTATATGTGGACTAGCCAAATTCTTTCTTAGCCAAAAATGACAAAGAAATAACAAACAATTGATTGTACAATATTCAAATTCATTTATTATTGCTCATTATATTGCTTCATCACTGCTTCATTTTTGGTCTCCATCAGTTGCATTTTTATTATTTTCTTCCTGCAAGTAATCACAAAAAAATAATGTCACAAGTGATCTTACAAACACTATGATTAGCTCGAAAACACCCTTCATACAGCTAAGGGGGCCACCATTCAATCTCCAGGATGGGGGGGGGGTGGAGTATTCAACTTGAGCTGTGAATCACCCTCGCTGATACACACCTTAAAATGAATACAACTTACTAAAAACTACAATTCATAAAGACGTCTAAACTTTACCCTTTTTAATTATTTTTAGAAAAGCTAATCAGTAATGTGATTATACTTGACTGTGAACCCCGTAGATAAAAAAAGTGCCACATCAACTTTGTTTTCTATCAGCCGAATACATTTTGTGGTGCAGTGTAGAATAGGGTAACCGATAGCCTGCAAAAATTCTATTGCATGGTTGCTGTATTCTACATTGCACCTTTTACCAAGTTGTATTTGGGCTGGCACGAGTGTAGCAGTTTTTGTCCACTACGCAAAATTCCAGTCGACTAGGCATAAATAATGAACCTGAACCAGAACATCCTATTCCCAGCAAACGCGGAGCGTTGGCCCAGTGTGGTTTTATTGTCGGGTCAGCGTCGCAAATGATGGGCCCATATTGAAGTAACATGGGTAGTCTACAATGCTTTGCATTTGCTGGGTAAATCGCTCATGAAAGAAACGTTAGGGGAACGTTCAGCTAGCGTTCGTCGTTTGTTCCTCTTGTACAAACATTAGACGTTGGCCCAATGTTCTTTCAAAGATAGGCCAGTGTAACAAATGATGGGCCAACATTGAAACAATATCGGGCCAAAGTTTTGTGTTTGCTGGGCCAATTGCTCACAAAGAAACAATAGGGGAACGATCAGCTAACGTTTGTCGTTTGTTCCTCTTGTTATCGTCCACTCCGAATTGTCTCACAGGGGAACAAGTTAGCTAGCCTACCAGACTGACATTGTCCAGTTAACAAGTTACCAGGATGCCTTGATGTAGCCTACTGTACACACCACACTACATGCTGTATCGTGTGGCATGTAGGCCTACATGGCATCATGGTGCGCAACAGGGCATTCACTGCACTGCATGTACTGGCCTACACAATGACTATCAGACGAGGATGGCTGAATAAACATTGGTAAAATATGCAGTATTCTCAATTTGCTAACAGAAGTAAAAGATGATAAAACAATCTATACTTCTCTCTGCTTACTTACCTTGATGACTTGATGCTTCACAAAAAACCTAGATATAATTGGATAATTCAATTCAATTGATTCAACAATTCTTCTTGTTTTGAAATTCTGCCTGAAGAGAAAAAAACGGAAATGCTCAACACGCATGTGCAAGATGGCTGCCAGAAAACAGAAATGTTCCCTCTATGTTCTCCTAACGTTAGTGGAAAACGTTCTGTGTTGGTTCATTGCAAACTTGAGGGAAAACATTCTTAGAACATTCCTGGAACATTACCATTTAACATAACCTATTGAGAACCATATACGAACGTTAGGTTAACGTTTTGTGTTAGCTGGACTGAAAAGGACAGCACCTTTTTTACCCATTGATACCAGGGCTCTAATGTTCAACACCATGGTTCTTCCACACCCCGACTACTGTTGTACTATATGGGGAACAACCAGTGACAATAACATGGGTAAACTAGAAAAAATTCAAAACCGTGGCATGCGTATCATCTTGCAATGTCATCCTAGGACACATATCGCGGACATGTTTTCGAACCTGAAATGGTTGAGTATTAAACAAGGAATTATGTTTTTGACAGCTGTCCTGGTATTCAAAATTATGCTTTCCAAAACTCCAAATTACATGTCTCACTGGTTGGTCCCTGTTTCACATCAGTACGGTACAAGGAGATCCACCTCCAGGGATCTTTTTGTACCCAGATCACACCCGAATTCGCTCACTACCAAAGGCACTCGACTCTGAAATCAGTTACTGAAATCTACTTACCAACACTATATAATATCACATATACACAAACATCTACACAACATATCCGCATGGTTACATATACCATCCCACCATCAATTCCCATGCCAGTACAGAGACATTTCCTCAACACCAAGCCTGCCAAACTGTTTTTATTTATTATTTGTTACTATTTACTTTTTTTATGGGCACCACGAGAAACAGCAATTTATTATATAGTCATATTGTACAAAGTTAAATGGTTTTCCCCAATAAATATTCTTATTCTTATCCTTGTGATTCCCGCTGGAACCTTTTCCAATATATAAGTTGGCGTCCAAGGTGTTTTGAAGAGCTAGGGAACTCATTGGATACAATAACATTTAGGCAGTGTCAAAAGTCTTAAAATAACGGTGGTGCTAGAGGGGGGGGATATGGCAAAATAAAATATAAATGTCAAATAATCAAAATATTATTTTTACCAAATAAGGTTAAGAGATTGTGTAATACCTCATTTTCATGGGATTTTGATTGAGAAATCCTTTTATGGTATACTGTTTGTGATTCAAGGTGATTGAGGTGATTTTTACTGGATAATCCACTTCTGTTATTATTTTGGTGATACAAAGACTTCCTCAAGATAATAAAAAATTCCAAGGTCAACATGTATGATAAAAATTGAAGAATTGAAGGTCTTTAATGTCAAAACGTCAATTTTAAGGTCTAGTAAAAGTAAGTGTAATACCTATTTTTCGTGTAAAACGAGGTAACTGACCTAATCTAACTTTCTGGTATTATTTTAGTGATCGATTCAACTTCATCTTCAAAGTCAAAATGTCAATTTTAAGGTCAAATGAAAGAAAATATGATTCTAACAAATTAAAATAACACAATGTAATACCTTATTTCAATTTGATTTTGAGTAGAAAACCTTTTTCTGGTAGTAGTTTGATTCAAAGTCAAATTACAAAAAACATCTTACACAAATAAAAATAGAAAAAAGTGTAATCCATATCTTTGATGAGGTTTTAGATGCATTTCTTGTAGTACACTTTTGATAGTTAAATGTCATATTTCGAATCCTGTATCTGGAGGGCATGCAGTGTCATCTCATTCATCTCACCATCCTCAGGAGGTTCTCCTGGCCCAGATTATAGCCTTATGTGCACAAAGGTGGCCTAGAACCCCATACATTTTATTTAGTTTGTCATATTCATGAGTATAAGTATATGGGGAAAATTGAGCTATTTTTGACTGAATAAAGTGTTCTTCAACGCATCCCAACTTTTTTGTCGTTATTCCACTACCCTTTAACGCCACCAGATAATCTCTAAATTCCTGCCAATCGCCCATCAACACATTCCAATCGTCATGCAACGCCTCTCCGTCACCCTTTACCACTTACTCATCCTCTTTTGTAAACCCTCCATCACATTTTAGACCATAGCAATACCATTTTTACATCTTTCTATCGCCTATTAAAGCCTCGTTGTCACGCTTTAGCACTGCCTCGTCATTCTTTAACGCCTCTCCATTGCACTTAAACGTCTCCCTGTTTCCCTTTATGGCTTCTCGATTGTCTTTTAGTGCCTCTGTGATGCCCTTTGAGGCGCGTTTTCGTTGCCCTTTAATGCCTTCTCATTACCTTTTAACGCATCCCATCACACTTGAGCGCATATTACTTGCCCTTTTGCGCCTCTCCATTGTCTTTTAACGCCTCTCCAGCGCCCTTCAACGTCTTATCACCGTCCTTAAACCATTGCACTTGAACGCTTCCCCCTGCTCTTTAACGCTTTCCCATTACCATTTAACGCTTCTTAGTCGCCTTTTAGCGCCTCTCCACTGCCTCCTCTCCTTTGGCTTGTAAAAACTTCTAATTCCTTGTAATTTCTTGTTTAAAATGTCATTTTCACAATATTAAGTTGATCTTTTCACCTTGATCATGCTTAAAATCAGTAAAAACTAGAAGAGTTATATTATACAGTCAAAATCACACCCATACTAAGTATTATGCATGCATCTAATTTTTTGCTTATATGTTTTTCACTTTTCCCGGAAATTGAGACGGGTGGGTGGTACACCAAAAGCAAAGTATATAAGGTTCCTTTTTATGTCAGAGGAAGGGGGTGGAAAAACATATACACGTGTTTTTAGCTTGATAGAAGAACTGAACAAAATGAATGATGTAAACACAATGTAAATGTATTCCTTGAATTTTATGGTATAATTCCCAGTAAATTATTGCTTTACGTCACGTTTTGGCACTAATGATCATTTATGTGACATTGTAATGCGATAAAAAAACAGTACAGACCATTGATGAGATGAATGATGTACATATGATGACGGGAGTTTGGGGTGATAGGGCATGTACGCGTGTTGTTGAGAGCGTTTTCCTTCACTCGCCCGATAACATAGGGCTTCTGGGCATGTCTGGGAGATTTACCCCAGACATGTCATACGTCCAGAGACTCTGGTCTAACAGTCCCCATAGTAACAATAGCTGAATGTAACTATATTGCCGGTTGTTCAAGGCTACCACAGCCAACAACAGTGCCTGCACTGACATTGACACTTACTTAAAGAGTAGGTATACACTAACTAGTCATAGCAATTTCCTTCATCTAGAGTCATTGGTGGCCATCTTGGATTTAACAATTGGTCTCATTGGTGCCAAAACCTCTGGAAAACAACTTTGATATAACTTTCCGGGGTGTTCGAGTGGATGTTTGCATAAATTCATCACCTAATATCCCTGCTTATAATCAACATAACTTCATGATGTTTATTCAAAATGTTCTTTTTACAAAAAGATTACAATGAAACAGGTTTTGAGTCATCTTTTATTTTTAATGATTGCAATAGTATTTAAAATGTCATACATATCAAAATCTTGCTATTTTGCTTTTGAATATACCTTAAGTTGCAAATAAATTATAAGCGTGACTATTTAGTGACTCAGAACATGGATAAATGCACATGTGGACATTTAAATCATAAAATTATTTTGATTACAAGCCGAGATATAGCGTTTTCTACATTTTTGCAGCCATCTTGGACGCCATCTTGAATAATTGAAAAGTCTCCTGCAGGAATCACGGAGAGTTTAAGTATGTTGTTTCTAATGGTATTTGGAAGGTATCCTCAAAAATTCAGCTTGGGCATATTAATAATATAATACTATTCGCTTATTTTGTATGACTCCCAATCAAGTTTGAAATAAAAAAAAAGAATGATCAAATTCTGGATGAGGCTAATTGATGCAAATAACAACAAATTGTCCAGCAACAAAGGATCTGCGCTATAAAAAACATTTTAATTTTTTGCGAACTCACCTATATTTTGCTACAACAGTGTAAACAATCGGATATTTGAGTAGACTATATTTTAAAACAAAACATTATTTTTTTAATTATAAATTATATAAACAGACATTGGGCTTTAAAAAATACATTGATATCTTAATTACCATATCCAAAATACTTCATGTTCGCGAAATTCAGAACTTGTAATCATAATTAGGCTCCCAATTGAAATTGGTAGATATACAAATATTTCCAGCCAAGAACGATTCAGGGCCCGTATTCTCGTACAAGTTACGAAAAATCGTAGGCTTCGGATTGGTCGAGATGGCCATCTCGACCAATCCGCCATCTCGACCAATCCGAAGCCTACGATATATCGTAACTTGTACGAGAATACGGCCCCTGTACACTTTGTGACCAAAGATGTATTGGAGATGAATTTCATTTCGTGCTCAAGTGTTCAAAACTGAAAGTGTTGAGAACCAATATTTACCAATCGTATATAAAGCTCGTATTTTCTCCAATAAGCTGTTGTGGTGCTCTAATAAGCTGATGTAGTGCTCCAAACAGCTGCTGCGGTGCTCACAGCAGCTGATACGGTGCTCCCATTAGCTTATGCAGTGCTCCCAGCAGCTGCTGCGTTGTTCTCAACAGCTGCTTTGGTGTTCACAACAGTTGCTCCAGTGCTCCCACCAGTAGCTGCCTGCGGTGCTCCCATAGACTGCTTCGGTACTCCAAACAGCTGCTATGATGCTCCCAGCAGTGGCTACAGTGCTCCTAACAGCTGCTGCGGTACTCCCAGTAGCAGCTGCATTGCTCCAACAGCTACTGCAGTGCTCCCATAATCTGCTTCCAACTGCGGTGCTCCAACACACCTGATGTGGTATTCTTAACAGCTGCTGCGGTGCTCTTAAGTTGTGGCAGTTCTTCCAACAGCTGCTGCTGTGCTCTAATAAGCTGATGTAGTGTTCCCAACAGTTGCTGCGGTGCCGTAAATGCCAATACTGTTGGTAGCCAACATGTTGTGAGCAGAGACTACCATAAGGGGTATAAATTAATGATATATTTTGAAAAATAATAAAAATTGTTAATTCATGCACTGATGGGTTAATCCCAAAATAATCCTAACTAATATATATAAATATAACTAATAATTAAATATTTTACTATGTCCGCCGGCTAACCCGCAGTCCCACACACATGTTTGACTATTTCAGCCTATTGTGTAGACCTACATGCGCATACAAGGATCCACAGTCTGTGGGGATTACAGCTTGTATCCTTTAAGAAAAACTGATGTCACTGCGCAGTGGATTCCCACTAAGAATTATCGAAAATGCAGATATGCTGTTTACAGTTTGTTAACTCCCCCTGAGAAGAATGATTTGCAGGTGTATTATAAATATTATAGATGAGCTACATGCAACAACAAAGAATACCTGAATTAATGTTATGTTACGTCATCTTCGTGTAGGCTGATCTGGAGCGAGACACCTGTGGAATGATAAACAGGTAAATTAAACTTTATAAGACTGTGTGATCTTGTGAAGTGAATCCCCATACCCTATCCTATCTCAGACAGTAGGATGTACCTACTTAAAAATGTACCTACTTAAAAATGTTGCATTTAATTACTTATGTTCGTCTTTGCAGGACGCAAGTTACTATAGACATGAATTAAAGCAGGTGTCTTCGCAAATGCAATGACCCAATGCTGGTTTAATATTGTTGCACTGACGACTATGTGATGTTCATTCAGCATTAACAGGTTATCGGTTAGTATATACTAATTTTACACGTCCATAATAATAATAGCAGCGAAAACATTTTGGCCAAGGCTCAGCGTCGACAGTGCTAAATCAGTATACAGCTATGCTGGTTAAATTGTTATGTTATACCTTATCAGCCGGTGACCTCTCATGTATGCACTAATTATTAGACGCAAACATTGAACGTCATCCCAATGCTAGTTCAATATTTGTATATTGTATAAAATACTGACCAATGCATGCATGAACCAAGCATTGAGCTAATATCTATTGTAATATGTGTGGTGCGATACCACCCCCTTTTGTGTAAAATGACAAACAATTCATGGGCGAAAAGCATGCGTTGCATGAGTAAGTTTAAGACAGTTGCATAATAATATATAAGATGGTTAGCCTACCTTTGTTTTGTGTAGTGGGGTTGGGTATGTAGTCTAGAGTAAGTAGCACCTGTACAACCTGATATAAATATATTTTAGAACTGATGGAAATAATATTATAATTGTATGCTATTATCCTAAATTTATTATGGATCGATCATGATAGGGAGAACATGCTCTACATAAAAACTAGTTCCCCCCAAAGTAGTACAAGCTCTCAACATCTGTTCTCTATGCTAGAAGATAAAAAACTACATATAGATGCATTACACTGCCCACCCTAGACACTGCTACTTCGCATGTTAAAATGTGCAGATGGTTGACGTCATATGTCCCCCGCTCTCAATTTTCAAGTATTGTAGTAAGCTTGTGATTGGCCGGCTGTCTTGCTAAAAGTACCCTGATCGGCTGGCGAGAATATTATGGTGGGGGAGGGGTGGGTGTAGACAGACACCTGTGTGGAGCCCAGCAAACGCGAGGATTTGACCCAATGCTGTTTCACTTTTGACCCACCGCCAACGGCGCTGGACCAACATTGAAACAACATTGGGTCAAGTCTTCGTGTTTGCTGGGAGAGCTGTCCGCATTATGATACACGCGTGCCGTCTGTGTCTGGTTGGAACAGGCTGCATAGTGCTCTGTGTAAGATGCATGTGCATGGTTTGTGGCCTCTTGGAAAGTAATACCGTCCTACAACTGATATGCTGGTTGGAATCTATATACACACATATGAAAACCTAGTGCATACAGTACCTGCTCCCCACATGATTGTGAGTTTTATTTTTAATGGCCTTATAATATATAAATCGAAGCAATAACCACCTAACTCACGTAACTCACGTAACTCTAGCACTAAACATAAGCTTATATAACCAGCCCTAAAGTATTTCTCTGTACCTAATTACTTTAAAACTGTAAACGTCGCCTGTTTCATGAATAATTATCTTGTAAAAAAAACTGTGTACACCTATATCATGGTAGAAAATGGGTACCCACTTTCATACTTTGATAGAAGTTGTTTTCCATGGACAAACATAGGAATGTAACCAAAAACACAAAAGTCGGCCGATCATGTATGCCTGAAAAATAGGAAATTGGGTCAAACGTATATTTGTATTAAGATATGTCATTGTGTTTGACATTTTCCAAGAGCCTGTAACAACTGTGTTATATTAGGCGATATAACAATTAGGTCTTGTCTAAGATATTTATCTCCCAAAATAGCAATTTTTTAATTATTAAAAATAGATTTTCGGACTTAGCAGTAAAAGGCATTGCACATAGATATAATTTATACACTTCTGGTGTGAAATATGTCCGATTATGTGGTAGGTTAACCCTTCCATTACGACCATCTGACATGAAAAAGGGACAAAGTATGGTGAAATATACATTATTTATTAAGTTTATTTTGCCTGAGTTTTTGTCCTATTTAGGGGAAATATCGGTGCTGTGTGTGAGAAACGGTTGACATTTCTGTGCTCCTTTCCTTATGAATATACATTTGTCCAATATAACGTTTGGGGTCCCTAGGTTAGGTAGGCATACTTTCGTCTTTAAGAAGTGTTCAGATAAAATATATCTTCATGATTAAATATAGTGATTAGACCATAAAGTGCTACGATTGGAATAATATTGGCCAAGCGTCGCAGACAGTGGCCCAGCATTACATCAGCATTGGGCCAATGTATCGTGTTATCTAGTGTTTCTGTCGCCTGATTTAAAGAATACCCAGTGCCTGACTTATAAAGAGTAGGCCTAACTGCGGGATTACCACAAAAAATAAAACTGGCCCGACATCACATCATTCTATCGCTGCGCCACACTTTGAGCAATATCTTTGTTTTTGACGCAACAAGTCAATATTAGTGGGCCATAAGATTTTTCAAGATAAGTTCTAGGCCCTGCCTGCTGAATTAAAGGGACTGGCTCAGGCTAAAATCATAAAAAAAACAGTGATTCTATTTTGGCTTATTATTATTACCATATGATGTAAACATGTCCATAGAATAGAACTGCAAAAGTTTTTTAATTGTTGTGCTGTGCATTTATCAGTTAGGCTAGATATAGAGACGAAATTCCCGTATTTCTTATTTTTGACATGGTAGTGCCGCCAACAGATGCCCATTACGGCCCACACTGTCAAATTGTGAGCTGTGTATCGCTGTATTAGTTTCAGTATTAGTATTCAGCGTTGTTAGAACAGAGTCAAGATTCGGTATCCCATGATCCAAAACATAGGCCTATATGCTTACCAATAAAATTTAAATGAAGTATGGCAGAAAACGAGCTACTGAAACCAAAATGTAGTTTAAATGTTGCTGATTCCAACGAAATATTGGACTGTAACATGACTGTAACCTCGCCACAAGGTAACCTCGCCACAGGTAATCTCGCCACAGATTTGGTCACCTTGCCACAGAAGGCTGAGTATAACCTCACCACAGCTTTGGTAACCTCGCCACATGGGGCTAAGTAACCTCGCCACAACTTCGCCACACCTGTTGTATCCGCATTTGTCAATGTATTTTCAAAGGTTAATCTCTACTTTGAACGTGGTGTAGACTTAGACTATATGTGCCATTAAAATCAAAAGCAAAAAAATCTAAAAAAATGGACCAATATATAACGAATAATAATAGGCGTACAAATTTATTTTGTACAGCAAATATTGTGGAAAATGTGTTCATTGTGACTAATAGTAGTAATATAATAAGCCTTAAACCGCTGAATTAAATAATTTAAATTTTCAAACACTTGGAGTTGTGTCTCACTACCTTGACCCACAATTTAAGTGAGAGAGAAAACACGTATTTGTTTAATTTTTAATTTAAGACTAAGCAATTTACAAATCTTGATGTTTCAAATGGCTAATAAAACGGATTAAAGCGACTACAGCCGCGCTTAGCGGTTTAAGGTGATTTATGTGTAGGCCTAGCGGCAACAACAGAGGAAGTTGATGGCACTGCCCCAAGAAGAGATCCGACAGGACCCAAGGAAGACAATGAGTAGCACTCAAGCTATGTGATCGACTCCAATAACACTCGATATTGTTGACGCAATTGATTGACACAAGTGACATTAACTCATGTGAGTGCGTGGTGACGTGATGACACTTGTAACCTACTTGCAAACGCTTCTTCGCTTCGGGTTTTAAAGGTGTAGTCAACTGTCAAAATTCGCGGGACAAGGGTCCCCCAGAAGGCAATAGTGCCCGTGGGTAAGCCAAGGCCCTATTCCATAATAATACTAAATATGCGTTTCATACCCAAAGCCTCATTAAGAGCAAGTTTTCAAATCACAGCAAGTTCATATATACTTGAGCGACATCTATGAGTTAATAATTCAAAGCCCTTGTCTTTTGCCCCTACTTGGTCGCCTACTTGCAAACAAACTGACTGTATTACTTGGGGATTTGGAAACTGCTTGACCCCCAAGTTTGTATTGTCACCCAGTAAACACAAAACATTTGTATGACTTTATGCAATGTTGGACCAACGTCGAAGACGTTGGGCCGACATTGCATAAATGTCATACAAATGTCTTGCGTTTGCTGGGCAGGAGGACTTTCTCTCAAACATTGTACATTTATCTAATGTTGGTTCAATGTTGGGCCAGCGTCGCAGACGTTCGCCTAACATTAAAACAGCATTGGATCAATGTCTCGTTTGAGTAGTATCTTGTAATCAGTTCAGTGGCTATATTAATGCCGTCAATCTGTACTCAATAGGCTACTGTTGGCCTACACTTGACCGTCCCAGGCATGCGCGTTTTGAAGCTGAATGATTCTTTAATAATAGCATAACCGCCAATATGGTTGATGTCCACATGGTTTATTGAATGATTTTACTTCTTGTGTGCCAATAAATTGAATCTTTGATATTTCTATCAGCATGAACACCTGATGAATGTTTAATATGGAATATGAGGTGATATGAATGAACCTTAGGGGAGATGCGGGCGAAGGGGGCCGGTGGGCAAAGGGGGCCATCAATGATATTTTAATTGTGACATGTTGTATGAAATATTAATGACGTCATAGTTATGAATTATGAGCATATGTATACAAAAACCATAAATAGACATCTCATACATATCTTAGATAGAAATAATAGACGAAAGGGAGTTTTTGGCAACAATCTTATGTATATAAGCTTATATATTTGTATGAATCTCTTGATGAATTTATGTGATTTCTTCTGAAAATCTTTTGTTTTGTGTGGTACAGTATATTGTCTTTGTTTTCTAGTCATTACTTTAGTCAGGAGATCACTTTGGGGAGAGATAATAGGCTAAATTTCCCACCTCTACCCCTTGGGCAAAGGGAGCCAGGGCAAAGGGGGCCAGGCCATTTCAATACAAAGAGCATACAGCATGGCCCACTTTGCCCGCTAACTTTCAATGAGTACATATTTCATACACTACTTCTAGTGAACGAAAGTATTTAGTTTATTACTTAGTATTATGTCCAACAAAGCATGTCACCATATACATCAAACGAAAGGTCTTTTTCATATCTGTTTTATTAGGCTCACTTCAATGTACACACTTGTGTATCAAAATAATAAAAAGTACCAAGGTGGGGGTGGCCCCCTTTGCCCAATGCGCTGGCCCCCTTTTCCCAAGCTAATTACGAAGTACTTGGTACTTGAAGACAAGTACATTGCAATTACATCCGTTTTGTTCAAAAAAAATATATTATAATTTACTTTTTCAGTTATTCAGTGCAACAATTTTGATAATATAAATGATCAATTGTTGAACGCAAAACAAATTTAGTTTATCTACATGTATCAATCTAAAGCGTTATCACACATTCTTGTTCTGGGTGAGCTGTATATTGTCCCTTTGATCTTTCATTCATACTTCTGGTGATACGTCCATATAGATGTAGCCTACTGATAAAATTGTTAAAACAACACACAGGCGTAACAGCAATGGGTATCGTCCATCGTTATCTGACACAGCTATGCACAAGCCTGACCCGGCAAAAACGGGATATTAACCCAGTGTTGGTTTATTGTTGGGTCAGCGTTGCAGATGATGGCTTAATATTGAATCGACATAGGGTTAAAGTCTCGTGTCTTCTGTAGAAGGGGGAGCTTTCATTGTTTGCGCGATTACCTCTTATAAAACCATATATAACTGCGAGGGTCATCTATGTTCACGTTTAGAAAAGTACTGTTCCATCAAAGCATTGCAATTATATTTTAATTGGTCTGGGAAAAATATATTGTCGCCTGTTGTGCTTAAATGATTACAAACACGCCGCATAAATTATCATTTGAATTTACGACACCAAACTATTTCAGCACTATACACATTATTGACATTATGATAATTGCATATATATCCTTAAAGTTGAATAATATTATATTCTGCTGAAGTACTTCATATTTGATGTGTTCAATTGAGCGGAGAATGTGGTTGCCCATGGCAAATTAAAAATTCTAACAAATTAAGTTTAATCATATTCCTCGTTAATAACTAGATAGATAGATAGATATATTATTTGACGACGGGAAGTCTATGCGTCATTAAAAATGAAGAGTATAAAATATATATGTACATGCCTATGTACAACAGGATTGGTTCCATAAAATCACATGAAAATTAATATATGCATGATATGTATAAGCTTAAAACCAAATAATATTATATACTAAAGCAAGTACAGAGTAGTTAAAATATGCATCATGACAAATTATAATACAATTAAACAGCACTTTCATGACAGTTAATAACTATGACATTGAAAGGAAATAAATATTAGGTCGCAACACATAGGTCATTATGTTTAATGGCAACAGACATACCCTAGTTATTAAAAAAAGGGGAGCGATTTTTACACCTCCCTGTACTGCACTCGGCGAACACGAGACGTTGTCTTAGTTGTGGATCATCGATGATTACATAGCAATAAGCCAGCATTGGGCCATTGCGCCGTGCCCGCTGCAGTCAACCCACAATAGACCATAGTAGTGATCCTATTCAATACTGGGATAGGAAGCAAATATAAATGTTTCCCCAATTTAAGCAAACTGGCGTTAGCGTACCTGACAGTCTCTGCATCATCTGTTGCAGTCGAGAGACTTTTTAGTATTGGAGGCAAGGTATTTAACCATAGAGACGCCAACTGAACTATTCAACGTTTCAAAAACGTATCTTCATCGGATGTAATTCACAGAAATGAATAACTGTATAATAGCATTCAATACTCAAATATGCAATGGATAAACAATTTATTGAGCTCACATTGACTGCTAATATCATTCAATACACAACTATTTATTTAGATCAAATTGACTGTGAATGTCATTCAATACACCAAAATGCAATGAATTTTAAACAATTTATTGATCTCACATTGACTGTTAATATCATTCAATACATAAATATGCAATGAATAAACAATTTATTGAGCTCACATTGACTATTAATATAATTCAATACAACAATATGCGATGAATAAACAAGTTATTCAACTCAATATGACCTTTGTTTCTTAATTTAAGCATTTAACGCTACATTTTTATGCGTTATATTATACATTTGTACTTGGTACTTGGTAATTGTACCCAAGTACATTTGCAATGTACTTGGGTAGTACCCAAGTACATTTCGCAAAACCCTGTACTTGTACTTGTCCTTGTACTTGAACATTTTTAATGTACTTGTATTTGTACCCAAGTACTGAGTCGATGTACTTGCCCCAACTTTCCTAGCAGGCACCAGGCTGGTGCCTGCTAGGAAAGTCAGAGATTACGTCTACATGTGATAATGATGGATTAGGGCTACTGTATATTTCACGGCTGAGTAAGAAAATCTAAAAGCTGATATTTTACAACTTTGTTAGGCATATTTTGGGCAGAAGAATTAAAATTGAAATCTTAAAATTTCGTGAAAATTCCTGGTTAACTAGGGCATAATAAAAGTCTCAGAAGAAGTAATAATTGCACTTTTGTAGTCCTGTGAAATGATTCTTTGTCAAGCATATGTCACTAGGTGCAGTGCTTCAGAAAGTGTGTAAAATAATCAAAATGTATTATGGGAACCGAACATAATAATATAAATGCCAATGATCGATATAAAGGATTTACATCTTTTCATGATAATGCATCTTAGAGTATAGATATACATTCTCTGACACAGGCCACCCTTTTTCAGCCCCAAATCATACGAGAACTCAAACAACGTAGGCCTACCAAGCCCAAAAGCAAAAAAAAAATCATTTGCACTCTTGCATTAATATGGCAGAGACAGCTGCATCAATTAATTGGACCAGCTGTATCTGGATACACTGATGGGACCAGATGTGACTGGATTCACTAATAAGACCAGCTGTAGCTGGATCCACTGATGGGACAAGCTGTGGCTGGATCTACAAATGGAATCAGCTGTGACTGGATCTACTGATGCATGGAACCAGTTGTATTTTGATCCACTAATGGGAGCAGCTGTGACTGGAACCACTAATGAAATCAGTCGTGGCTGGGTTCACTAAGAGGACCGTGCAGGGCCCTGGTTGTGGACTCACCAAAAAAATTAAGAGGACCAGCCCTGGTTGAATCCACTACCGGGATCAGCACTGGCTGGATCGGATCCATTAAGGGGACCAGCAGCGTTGGCTGTATCCACTAATAGGACCAGAGCTGACTGGATCCACTAAAGGGGCCAGCACTGTCTGGATCCACTGAGAGGAACTGCTCAGACTGGAACACATAAGGGATTAGCACTGAGGAGATAAATAATAAACTGTTATTTCAACATTTCAACATTGCCATAGGTGCAAATTATAATCAATCACTTTTCTTGTCATGTCCCTTTCTTAAGTGTGGACCTCTTCGATGGGCTGCGTTCCCACGAGTGTGTTTCTTTGTTAATAAAATTCAAAATAATGTATAGAGCGTGAGCTTACGATGACATTGTCAAGGCAAAACAAGACAATTTAAATAAGTCAACTTTCTATATTTAATACTTTTTCAAATTATAGATGGGTGTTATATTAGCACTGATATAACAATAATTGGTGTACTGGTATATAGGAACCACTAGGTCAAACAAGGATGCTTTTGATTTTTGCCCATGCAGCTGATGAGCCTAACATTCGACATACAAGAATAATTTAATTGCACAGGATATGCCGGGTAGGCTATTATGTGTGTTTAATACAGATAGGCCATTTTTTGTCAAATTAATTTTAACTTGTCATATATGACAGGCTGGGCCTAGCGCTCAGAAGGATTATCACCTGTTGCGATCCCAAAAAGACTACACCTTGTTGTGAAAAATCATATAGTAAAACAAAGCATAACAATTTTATCATCATTAGCCTTCCTGTATTAGTTTCGCTTATTTAACGGCTTAATAATATAATTATCAGATATATTATATGGAGGAAGTATAAAATGATATCCAGTTATTGGACTGTAAGTTACATAGGGCTAATCACGACTGGTCGATTTTCTGTTCACAGCTGCCATATGGCTTGATCACCCTAAACAAACACGATACAATCACTCTAGGAACTAACTTAAATAACTCAAGTTTATCGTAATGACTCCGTATTGACTCCCAAGTTATTATTAAATAATAAATATACGTTATTTTTTTCATATAGATTTTTATACGCATTTAATAAACCCTTTTTTTAATATGTTGTTTTTATTGTATCGTGATGTCATATTCAGTATATTTGGTTAACCCTTTGAGTGCGGGCGACGCTTTTAAGCGCATTCATACTGTTTTTCTGCAACTAAAATTTGACAGAAATCGAACAAATATGCATGCATAAATCTTGAGTAAAGCCCCTATTGTGAAATTTAGCAGGTTTAATTTTTAAGTGAGGAGGTATTTTCCTTTCATTTGAAGTTGGCAATTGCGTGAGCAATGTCAACTTCAAATGAAAGGAAAATGTTAAGTAGTAATGAAGCACTTAAAGAGTTAATAATCTACATTAATATGAACACGGAACAGTCCAGCAAACACAAAACATTTGTAGGCCCCTATGGCATTTGTAGGCCTACAATGTTGGATGAACGTCGAAGACGTTGGGCCGACATTGTACAAATGTTATACAAATGTTTTGCGTTTGCTGGGAGGGCATATCTCCACATGTCTCCACTGTAGGCTATATTAATTATGTCATAAGTACATAGGTCTAAAGTAAAAATCACTTTAAATCTGTCGCTTTCGCGCTGCATGTTTTTCGCTCATTGCTCATTCAATTTTCATCTGATTGTCACGAATTTTTCCAAGCGTTAGTTTCTAGTTTTACGGCACCTGCCCTGATAAAATATTATGTAGTCTAAAAGTTAGACCATTTGAAATGTAGTTTTTGCGAATTATGACGCTCCTCTATAAACCCATTGAACGCTAGCTATCAGCTTCATGACTACATGTCGAATAGCCTAACTTTTGAAATACTCATTGATTCAGTATTGACTGAGAAATCAGCGAAAAACACCCAACGCTGGTGGAAGTGGTCTTGACTGCAACTAAAACTACATTTGTACGTAATGAATATTGTATAAAAGAGTACAATATTGCCCGGATGTCGTCGCAATTCCGAGTGTATATTTCTAGCAAAAATAACGCTAACCGCTATGATGATCGATCCTCTCCATAAAAAAAAAACTGACATAATTGAAACTACAATGTGTTTGTTAACAGCGTTGAATTCTTTAGTGTGCGATAATGATCAAAACTCCTTGGATAAAGTGTGAGTGTATGATTTAAGGTGTGACCAGCTGAGTAATAGGTGAATAAACGGACCATTAGAATCAATCGAGGTGCTAAACGCCAATTAACTTCAAAAATATCAAAATATTTTTATTTTTTAAATGATAAAATAATTGATAGCCTTTAATTATTTTGCAATTGGGAACACAATATTAGGCCTATGCACATGAATAAAAATCAGGATAAATATTTTAAAGGAATATGACATCACCATGGAATACACATTTAGACAGTGATGTAGGCTACTCATAGACAGAAATTCCGTCTCTAGCGTAAATTTAAATTTTTAAATCAGCTGGCTGTCGGTGAAAAGCCATGAGAGGACTGTTGTACAGGTTAGGCTACTCATAAACAAATAGGCCTACATAATTGTTGATCATTATAAAAACCTATTATTATTTTGCTTTTTTTATGCATGATTAAAAATTAGCTTTCATTTAGCGCACCTTGCAAAATGACAACCATTTTAATACTGCATGTTGACGAGAGGACACATGACGAAACATAGAAACGTCTTGCAAGGCTAATACTTCCAATAGTAAGTTACTTCCGTTCAAAGACAAAAGATAGTATCTCCCCGATTTACAAGTAAGCAGATACTGCTTTTCAACTCTGCAGAGCAGAATAGGATACCAACATTATACGTGCAGTATACGTGTGTACAACGAAGCACATGTTCACGTCATCAACCGGATGTGACACGTTTTTTCACTTTTATATTGTTTTTAACTGTTTATCAAGAATGTTATTATATTTCTTTGTCAGAGTTGTTTTATTTTTTGCTTGACAATTATTTTAGCACACTTCATTATAAATATAAATATATTATACTTCAAAATGGTGATGTGGTGACGCGTATACACCGGTCACGTGACCCTTACGCCATCAACCATTTTTGGTTTCAGAAGTGAGTGCTTGGGATTCGCAAAGAAAGCTTCCTAAGAGCCGGACTACAACGGAATTACGACCCAGGCTTGGCCAAACCATCTTCCACAATGGGTAGTTAGTATTCCTAGCACACTTTTGATAAACTGTTATATCTGGTTTGTATTAAATTAACGTCTAAATGTTGATCCTCTTTCAACATGTTTGACGTGTCGTGAAAATGGATTGTCAACTGCTGCCAGTGCAGTGAACACTGGTGAATGCCGGTTTGTGGATTTGCTGCCGTCATGTTTTTGGTGTAATCGTGCATACGTGGCTACGGCTAATTCTACCACCTGGCTGTTTCAGACAGTATTAGACTAGTGGAAATTTTATTAAAACTATTTTGTAAATTACTAAATAGACTCTAGACTCTAGTCCATTCTATTTAAAAAAAAATTCTGTTCAATCAAGCAAGGCAGCTGTTGAACTGAACTTCTGAAGTGCTGAGTGTTGTAAATGTTATTCATAGACAATTTAAATGTGTAAAGTTATTTATCGGTTTGTTATAATTATATGCTAGTCAAGTCAACAGTATCACCTTGAAATACATTTTAATTAGGTTTACCTAGCTTCTTGACCATTCGTCAGTTTATGGATCCAATCATCTTATTTTGTAACATACAATCTTTTATTTATCGTGTGAGAGCATTTTTAAAAAGCAGTGGCTAATCATACGAGATCACGTGGTCAGCCTCGTTTGTTGAATTACCCCCATTGATAATGATTGCCATTATAACTCTGCCTTTCAATTAGCCAAGTGTGCTGTTTTGAAAGGAGTTTATTTTGTACCCCCCTGGACGATGATAAAGGTTTCCGTCATTTAGTATGGGCGGTAAAATGTGATAGTGACTGTGGGGTATAATAGAAACTCTTTCCAATTTTGCTAACACAATTTTCAAAACAATCCTTCTAGTCTATTATAGTTATTTTGACATTTATTTTGTGACTAATAGTTTTTTTTCTTATTTGCAGTAAAATTTTTAGAGTTTGTAAGACCGTTTTGTGCGGTCTTGCCAGAAATACAGAAACCGGAGAGAAGGGTTAGTAGTAAAACTGCTGTCACAATTTTAAAATTCACCTCTAAATTCTTATTTTTTTAATTTAGATGCTCAGCCTCGTCGGTAGGCTACTACACTTATCTCTTGCCCACTGTTGGCATCTCTGCAGTTGTAATATTGTAAATTTTGATAATTATTTATATCTAATTCTTCTCGACAAATTGATATATTTTGTATTTTTTTTTATGTGTGTGCTCCAGCAATTTTTATAAAATTAAACCATAAAGCCTGATTTGAATTTCAAGTGACATCCATACCATCCATACTAAATATTAATATGTTGGTTACAGATTCAATTTAGAGAGAAAGTACTATGGACGGCCATCACATTGTTTATTTTCCTCGTCTGTTGTCAGGTTAGTATTCTTCGCTTTGAATTTTTCAGTTTGCATTATGTGAAATGGAAATAAAATTTGCTACAATTCTGAACCATTCCATTGACTAGGTTAATTTTTGGGAGTGAAATACCCAGCAAACACGAGACTTTTACCCAATGCTGTTTCAATGTTGGCTCACCGTCTTTGACGCTGGCTCAAAATTGATGCAGATTAGGTGAATGTCTCGTGTTTGCTGGGTAACTATATGACCACTTTTTCACAGGGTTTATACATTCACATTTGTTTTTATTTTTGTTGATCACAAATTTGTGTAAATATCTAACCTTATCCAATATATGCTTTATAAGATAAAAACCTAAGATTATCCAAAATATGCTTCATAAAATAATTTGTTATATTTGGTAAAGGAACCTGGTAACTTGATTGAATATGTGTGTCCAGGATTTAAAATATTTTCCTGTTGTAAATGTCGGTGGATGTGAATAATTATCAGTCAGAGGTTCGTCTGGTGGTCCTATAAAACTTTTGGC
Organism: Flabesymbios commensalis; assembly: GCA_964017125.1. Lineage (NCBI taxonomy): Eukaryota > Metazoa > Annelida > Polychaeta > Terebellida > Flabelligeridae > Flabesymbios > Flabesymbios commensalis. The sequence goes on from OZ024911.1 coordinate 61,219,607, forward strand.
CATCAGGCAACCAAGTTGTGTATTTTGTTGAGACATTCTTGTTGACTGAATTATCTCTCACTGAAATATGATAAAGCTAATATTAGTCTACATGTATTTTTGATTTATTTAAATAGATATTTTTCTGCTGTAGATCCCTCTTTTTGGAATCATGTCTTCAGACTCAGCAGATCCGTTCTACTGGATGAGAGTGATTCTGGCCTCAAACAGAGGTGAGAAAACTTGACATCATTTCCAGGGCGGGGTGCACAACTAAGCCTCAGAGCTCTATCTCCATAGACTAATGTCACAAGAATGTTCATAGTTTTTTTAATCTGAAATAATATGTTCCAAAACAAAATGTGAATCGAAGGGACTGTCTTTAGATGTCACATTGATCAGATTCTGATGTTTGAAGACTGTCTCCGCACTGAAAGAATTTAAATATTTATAATACCCATAACATAGGTATTCAAATAAAACAGAAAGAGCTAAGGCCAAAGAAAATATATCTTTGTTTCCGATTTGCTGTCGTTTTAACCAGTGGGTAGGTAGGAAATTTATTTAATTTATTTTTTATTTTATTTTTTGTCACTTCAACCAATCGGTAGGTGAGAATTTTTTTTTATTTTACTAGGCGCCTGCCAAATTCACTTCCATGCATGTCGTATCTGTACATTACGTAACAATTTTTTTATTTTTTGGACGCTTTTTGACCCCCCTCTCCTTTACGTAAGATTTTTTGGAGTTACTTTGATTACAGTCTGTAACTCATCCCTTAACTTGAATTTTTTTTTTTCGAATTTTTTATTTGAAAATCCATAAAATAAATTTGGGTCGCACATGTTTTGATAGGGTTGGTCAGAAATCGGAAACAAACAATATTTTTTTTAGGCCTAACTAAGACATTTATGATGATTTCAAATTAAAAAAGTTATTCAAGTGAAGCAGAAAAAGCTGACAAATACATTTATGGTGATTTCAAATTGAAAAAAACAACCTTTAGATTCCTTATTTTATACAAAAAAAATTACAGCATTGTAAGGGTTAATGGTTTAATTGTGCACTTCAAACAATGTAAGTAATTGACACTATCAGATGAGAATCATAAGAATCTTTTTCACACTTAATCTGCTTTGCAAAGCCAGAAGGGATTATCTGCTCAGGGTTTCCGCCAGGAATGTTTGAGAGGGGGGGTCCAAAATCGGTGGGGGGGGGGGGTCTGGGGGTTCTCCCCGAGGAGAAAAACATCAAAAGTTTTAAATTTTGATGAAATGACAGTGAAATATGGAATATATTTTTATTTTCTCTGCCAACAAGGGGAGATATCCCTGTTGCGTTAAGCCAAAAGGCAGTAATTGCTTACTTTTCAAGTCACATGATATTTCAGAATGAAGTCCTGTATCACCTAGTACATAGAAGCATAGTGTTGTGCTTTATTTAGAAATGTATTGATTTGCTTTTATTTATTTTTTTCTGTGTCTGTACAGGTACACTTATGGAGCTGGGTATTTCACCTATCGTTACATCTGGTCTTATTATGCAACTTCTGGCTGGCGCCAAAATCATTGAAGTTGGGGACACTCCAAAAGACCGGGCACTTTTCAATGGTGCTCAAAAATGTAAGTTTCAGTAAAAAACTACAGTAATTATCCGTTATAGCACGAATCGTTACTACACGAATCGGATATAACACGATGCAACCATGGATTCCAAAATTTTACACTATCTTTTTTACCATTTTTCTGTAAAAATCGTGTTATAAATATTGAACATCCAATTAAGCATGAAATTGTCCGCCAACGTCACATGTTAATCGTGCAGTAGCGGTAGGCCTAATCCTTCACGCATGACGCTCACGCAAAGTCGCCGGCAAGTGGTATTGCACAGCACATAACGGCACCCTTTTAGAACAAGAGTATCTTATTTCGTATTTGAACTTAAATTCAATTCAAACACGAATCGTGTAATAGATAATATAAAACGAATAAGACGTGCACGATTTGATCTTAGAAAATGTATTTACTCAATCAAATTAACTTAATGAGGCGTGTTTAGCAAAAGAACATGTTTATTTAAATCGTGCAATAAAAATATTATAACACGAATAATAATGTTTTCACATGTTTTTTTAATCTGTATTAAAATATTATAACACGAATATGGTGATTCTGCAAGTTTTTAAAATCGCGTGTAATGAAATATTATAACACGAATATGATGTGTTTTATATCATGTGTTTTATATCGTGTTATAAAATATTATAACACGAATATGACGTGCACGATTTGATGTCAGTAATCCTAGCTATTAAATAAAATTAACCTAATTTATCAGGTTCAACCGAAAAAATGCTTATTTTTAAATCACGTAATAAAATAGGTAGCCAGAGGTGATGACACGCCGATCGTTTGATGAATGCCACACAACTCACAATGTCGAGCAGCGTTCTGGTTTGTATTGCAAGGTGTTATGTTCGCGATAAACAAGTCATTTTGTTAAAGCTCACCGACAAGTTTGATTGACAAGCGTGTTCTAACGCTGATTGGTCAATATCTCCCTCCCATCTCACCTAACCACGACGCTGGCCCAGCATTAAATCAGCACTGGTTCATTTGCGGCAGTTACGCGATGATCAACGCCGCAAGTAAACGTGAGCGTGTCAAACCATTTCAAGCCTACAGGCTTGGTAGTTATCCTATGAATAATATAACATCAGTGATATGCTGTTTTATTACACGATTTGGAAAAAAACATAATATTCGTGTTGTAGTAATTGATTGAACGATACAAAAAATGCAAAGAGTTAAGATATCGTGTTTGTTGTGTTCAAACGCTGATTGGTCAACACCCGCCTTCCATCGTACCGGGCCGTGTCAGGATGATTGACAGTCTCGTATGATCTCACGTTGAGAGTGATATTTCACGAGATTTTGACACCTCTACTCTCAAAACGATGACGTCATTAAACACTGTACATGACACGGACTTGTATACACAGCGTCACTCTGTTCACGAGTCCTGTATTCCTGATTCAACTAATTTTACTCCTACTGTTTATATTAGACACATTCAACCAATTCACATTTTTATTATTTACAGATAATAATTACTATAACTTCTAAAACTCCGATATTTGTACAGTAAAAAAGGCCTGGAAACAACGTTATGCTACAAGCTATTATATTGTCCCGTGTCAGTTATTTATATTACCGCATCCCGTGTATCTCCAGTCATATCGTATCTAGTAGTACTAGATAAAATCGGACCATTTCGTATAACACGATCGGCTTATAACACGATTCGTACTTATGGACCCCACCGATCGTGTTATAACGAATAACTACTGTAGTATATTACCTAAATCTCCTTGCTTGTTTCCACAATATCAGCAAGTAAATTTATTTTTGAATAGGGGCCATAGTGCAATGCATTACATTACAATTGATTTCCTAACAATTTCATCCCAATTCTTTCTTTTTGATAGACATAGAATGAATATGAAAGATGTTTTTGATCACTTCCCGAATTGGTTGTTTACTGCCGATATAATGTCAATTCAGATATGTAAATATATTTTCAGATATCGTTTACTACCTGCCCATTTTAACTCTCATCACAATATGAATGTTCATTATTTCTCTTAATCAATATGTATCTTTTTTCAGTATTTGGAATGGTTATCACAATTGGGCAAGCAATTGTGTATGTGATGACTGGAATGTATGGTGAACCTTCAGAAATCGGAGCTGGTGTTTGTTTACTGATCATATTGCAGGTAATAGTTTAGGTATTTTCTTGGGTGATTTATTCATAAAAATGCTTTAATCACCATACTAACTCAAGTGTTGTTCACAGCAGCTAGTTGAAGCGACAAAATCAGACTAAAATAATCAAAATATCTGTATTTTTATTTTAGCTCTAGTTCTTAATACGACCATGGATATAATGTAAACATGTACAACTGCAAAAGTTTTCAATTTTTGTGTTGCACATTTACCAGTTGAGCGAGGTATAAAGACAAAATGCCCGGTTTTTTATTTCGGACATGCAAGTACAAGAAAACGGTGGATTTCCTCTTTTAAATTGTTTAAGACTAGTTTGCTACACACGAATTTAGGACATTAATACAGTTAGGTTCAGACAATAGATCCAAGTGTGCTATGCAATTGAAGACTTCTTCAGCAATGAATGGTATAAACCACTGAGCACTCTGTCACTTAAAGCTGTGTCAAGCTACTGCGATACACAACTTCAAGTGACTGAAAATTCATGTGGTTTGTGAAATTTAAATCCTAACATATATCATTGTTTCAAGATTAAGGGCCTGTTTACCTTTTAACAACTGGTTATACAGATCCTTATAATATGACAGAATATCTACTGTAGTTAACATCAGTGTTCTAAGGCTTGATGACTCCTACTGCAATAATATTTTGTATATTAATTTACTGAAATCTTCTTTTTGTGTTGTAGCTGTTCGTTGCAGGTCTGATCGTTTTACTTCTTGATGAGCTCCTTCAGAAAGGTTATGGTCTTGGGTCTGGTATATCACTCTTCATTGCCACCAATATCTGTGAAACTATAGTATGGAAGGCCTTCAGTCCAGCGACCGTCAATACCGGCCGTGGTACAGAATTTGAGGGAGCCGTGATTGCATTATTCCATCTGTTGGCCACCAGAACAGACAAAGTACGAGGCTTGAGGGAAGCATTTTACAGACAGAATTTACCAAACCTGATGAACTTGATGGCAACAATCTTCGTGTTCGGGGTGGTAATATACTTTCAGGTAGATATTTTCTTCTTTTTGTCTTTTTTATGTATTCTTTTAAACCTTTTGTTGTATGAACTGATACTGATTACCAGATTGATCATAACATAATTTTGTTGTTTTCTTTACAGGGCTTCCGTGTTGACCTACCCATTAAATCAGCTCGTTATAGAGGCCAGTACAGCAGTTATCCCATCAAGTTATTTTACACCTCCAACATTCCCATCATTCTTCAGAGTGCTTTGGTGTCTAACTTGTATGTCATCTCACAGGTAAGAAATTCCCCATTTTGACAACATGATTATTTCTCTAAATTGAAGATTCTAGCCCATCATTTACTTCTACTAATGGTTGTCGTAAAGTATAAACTAGCCTCGTGTATCTTTGTTGTGATAATTTCATTAAGCTAAAATATTTTAGCAATAAAAGCTAAAAATCAGTAACTTGATGCCCAATTTGGCAATGTTTGCTTTTTGAAAAGCATTGTTAAATCCAAAGAAATATGTATTATAACACATGAAGTTCAGGTTATTGATGATTTTGGTAATATGTTTTATGTGTTATATCGCTGTAGCTATGACAAAATAATATAGTTTGACTTGATCTTTATAATTTATGTTAGAGAAACACAATTGTTTTACTTCCAAGTCATCAAACTTTATGTTGCTTGTTACAGATGCTTGCAGCAAAATTCAGTGGTAACTTCATTGTGAATCTTTTGGGAGTGTGGGCTGTAAGTATTTTAACCTTTCATCAGTGTCTTCTATTTTTGATAGATTGTTATTTACATGTTGTTTCATGAATTCTGTCACTTCGTATTGTAGGATGTTGGAGGCGGCGGCCCTGCCAGATCCTATCCTGTTGGTGGACTGTGTTATTTCTTATCACCACCAGAGACGCTGGGGCATGTACTAGAAGATCCTATTCATGCAGTCCTTTACATTGTATTCATGCTGGGATCATGTGCTTTCTTCTCGAAGACGTGGATCGAAGTATCTGGATCCAGTGCGAAAGATGTAAGTGACTAAGTCAATAAATGCATGTTAATAAGTAGGTATTTCCAGTGATAAATTGAGATAATTTGTGTTTGTATTTTTCCACCATGGCCATAAATTTATTTAGCTCTCACTTAATGTTAGCCAATTCATTTTATATATGGCTTGGACAGTTTCCCCATATTAAAACAAAAATTACTTAAGTATGTTTTTAAAATTTATTTGTGTGTATTTTTTTTGTAGGATTTGTTTAAAAGTATTTTAGTAAGTTTCGGAATGGACAATGAATTTGCCATCTAAGTAGCATCTACTGTGAGCAATATTTTTATATTAATTGAAATGTATATTCTTGTTGTCAGGTTGCTAAGCAGCTGAGAGAACAACAGATGGTGATGCGTGGATTCAGGGAAAAATCCATGATTCATGAATTGAATCGCTACATTCCTACTGCTGCTGCCTTTGGTGGTCTCTGCATAGGAGCTCTCTCTGTTCTCGCTGATTTCATGGGTTAGTTTAATTTGTTTGATTCACTTGTATATTAACCCTTATCTTGCTCATCACAACTATTGTTGTTTTTAATCTGTTTTATTAGTCGCCCAAATCACTGATATTGGGAATGAAATGTGTCAAGATTTGCAAATATTTCTGCTCAATTTGAACAAATCTGAGTAATTTTGGGCCACTTGAAGTTGTGGGTCGCGGTAGCGAGACACAATTTCAAATGGCTAAAAATTTAAATAAATCAACTCGGCAGGCTGAGGTTACGTACTATATGAGAATGAAAAATTAGTGCCCTCAGTTTCACAATGACGAAAAACATGACTGTATGCCATCCATATTTGTGACTAAAAATGCATTTTGTATAGCAGAATGAACAGTTGTCTAATAGATTGAACAAAAAAATCCTGGAATATTCAAACAACATTATAATTCTTGTTTATAAATAAGGAGGGTTTTGGGAGTGCTTGGTACAATAATGATAGATAAACTTATTTACCATGATAATTATTAAACTTTGTTCTTTTTCAGGTGCTATTGGAAGTGGTACAGGTATACTGCTTGCAGTCACAATTATCTACCAGTACTTTGAGATATTCGTGAAAGAACAGAGTGAAATGGGTGGCATGAGTACGCTGCTTTTCTAAAGACTGAATTCGCCCCTGCCCCCACCCATTTGTCTGTACATTTGTCACACAAAGCACTGCTGGAGATCTGCATCGTCGTCATATTTAAAATACTTAGAGAGCAAGTGTCTCATGGCCAAACATTTCACATCCATATATTTGTCGTAAGACAAGTATCATGTAAGTGAATTATTGAGTGATTGAAACCTCTTTTATAGGAGGGTGTATTGTATGTTCTACTTTGTTGTTTTCTGGTGTTTTGTGTATGTTGAGAAGCAAATGAAGCCATGTATGTGTGTAGTGGTTGCATCTCTATTCTGCAGTCATCAAATGTGACATAGGTAATCTACTGCGATATAAAGTTGCCATCTGCCGCAAGTTTCTCTTGTGTAATAAAGGAGATAAACTCTTCATCCAGTGATATTGGAGAAGTGTCTGAGAAGGATAGCAAGTGGAAACCCAAACACAGGAGCATTCTTTCAAATAAGACTCCATTAATTAATGTGTATATAATATGTAATGTATTCAGAGATGTCCAGTATAACAATTTGGTTTATCATTTGTTTTACTGTTTAAACACAAACTTTTATGGTGGACTATTATCTGAATTGATCAGGTTCCTGAATCCTCCAGTTCCCTTTTTTCATTGGAGTATGCTTATCTGAAAGAATGCCTGCCAGTGTGTTACACACTGCATCGAAATCATCCAGTTAGTTTTTCTCTATTTAAATTTTCATCATCTTCATTATTTGTTATGTAGGCCTACTACATAGCGGAAAGCAAACATTTTCACAGTTCATGACGTTTTATTAGAAACAGTTCGCCACAGCATAGTAGTTTATTTAAATTCAGTTTCTTAAACAATGTTTTAGAGAAGGTGACAGGAATAAAGAAAAAAATATTAATTTGTTTTTGTGTTTTATTAGCTCCCCCTGTTACCCTAAGGGATGGCAGGGGGTGCTTTGTTATATGGCTTAGTTCGTCTTGTAAAAATTCTTACACCTCTAACTTGGGAAGAAAACAATGGGGTGACTATGTGGTTCACTTTTTGCTAGCTGCTGGACAGTGTGAAATTTGAACTGGAAATGCATGCAAGGTCGCAGAAAGCATTGAAGAATATTGGGTGGTCCGGATATCATTCAACTCTTAGAAACTACTTGTCCAATTATGTGACTTAGGGTAACTGTACTTCAACCTAGTATTTAATGTTCCCGCCATATTACACATGGGCGCGTTACCATGCCCCTAAATTCGGCTTTTCATGAGGGTTATGAAGTGTGACCTATTTTTACAGGAGTTTCTTATAACTTATTTATTTTAATACTGCTGATAACTGGCAAACCGTGGCTAGACCTTAACTATAACCTAAGATGTGTTTTTTTCAGGGAGGGATATGCCCTGAAAAATGTAGTCGACTTGATCCAAGGTCAAACTGGCAGATATCGGCTATTATTATTTAATATACCTGATATCTGACAAACGGTGTCGGATAGCTAGATCATTACTTTACAGCAAGGGCGGGGGCCCTAGGGTAGTGGTTAGCACCGCTGCCCTTCACGCCAGAGTTCGGGGTTCGGTTCCCGGTCTCGGCGGTTTCAAAGAAACAAAAAATGTTTCTTCCCCATCCACGTGTGAAAGTTAGTATTGTGGGGAGCCTCCGTGACCGAGAGGTAGCGTGCTCGGCCTCAGACCGCCAGGGCTCGAATTTCGAATCCTGTGTCTGGAGGACAGTGTCATCTCAATCATCTCACCATCCTCAGGAGGTTCTCCTGGCCCAGTTTAGCCTATATGTGCACAAAGGTGGCCTAAAGCCCGATTCATTTCATTTCATTTTACTTTACAGCAAAATGTGTGTTTTTCATGTCCTTTTTCTACTCTCTATCGCATTAAAAATGCCATTATTAAGTTTTATTATGCCTGATATCTGGCAAACCGTGCCAGAGAGCTAGATCATTACTGTAAAACAATGCGTGATTTCAGGGATGGATATGCCCTGGAAAATTTAAACTCCTCGTCTGATTTGCATCCATTATCGACATTAAATGTGCATAATAATATCTAGAAAACCGTGCAATAGTTACACCATTGTATTACGCTTTTTGGACGAGATAACAAGCAGCTTGTCCGCTATATACAATAAATTTAAGATACAAGATACTATAGTATTAATTCCACATCAATGTTTCATTAAGTTAGGAAAAATATCAGATTCATGATGGCATCTTTCTTGGTCAACCTGTTCACCCCAATAACTTCTAATCCGATAAACTCCATATTCAACATACTGAATGCTAGTAGGGCTATTAATTCCTAGGCTCATGCATGACCATAATTTTTTTTAGAAATTTGGGCAAATAATCAGTCATTTTTTTCGTGAAATGAGTACCTTGTCACCCAAAAGCTGCTAACAGCTTATCCGATATACTTAGTAACGATTTACCCCATGTAGACTTCTGCTTAATGATATTACCTGATATTTACATGTGTAAATTGATTATCAGCCAACATAATGAATTGACAATTTCTTTTTAAAAGAACTGTTGGCCCAGCACTTCTATATAATGTATTATATATTTATTTAGAATAGTATGTGGAACATCATTAAACCATTCATATGAGGTAAATCCATGATCACTATTATTAGGTAAACCATTATTACAATAAAACGAGATGCCTGGCATCCATTAGTTACTTTAATATACCTAATATCACTGTATATAGCTATAAGCCTACCATTAACCCTTTAACCGCCGGTGTCGCATATATTTGGGTTTTCATTTTTTATTAGCACATTAAGTACCACGTTTTAAATATGTTAAAGATAAAATGTGACATCAACCAGCAAGATTTAAAAAGAGTTGACCTCCATTTTGTCAAATCTGAATAATTTGCACTCACTTGACGCGATCCACAACCTCAAGTGGGTGAAAATTTTGAATAATTTGGCGGTTAAAGGGTTAATGCCATATTTTATATGTAGATGAGTGAGTTAGTGAATATATATAGCTTCTCGTCGCTTTCTGTACAATCATGGCAATACTGTGACCGGAAGAAGCTCGAAGCTGGGACTAAGCCCTACTCTTGTTTCAAATGACTTCAAGGGCTCTTTATAGTGCACAGTACCATAGGCAGCACTGTACACTCCCAGGCGTTTGAACACTTTGGAGCACTGTATATATGCACAACCACGATGACAAATATCCGGCTCGACTGGGATTCTAACCTGGTTCCTCCAGATTACAAGCCCCAGTCGACACAAAGGAGACATGTAGACTGGTATCAGACCCCGGGTATCAGACCTGATTGTATTACGGAATTTAAATGGAATTAGACTTAATAATGACATGAATTGGAATCAGTTGTCGAAATTTGCACTAGAAAGAAAGTGGGTGGGCTTAATATCCGGATCTTCCCCAAAATTGTATTGATTGGTCTTTGACCGAGACACACCTCTGGTGATAAAATCGTTAATGTATAGTGGGCCCAAAATGTTTTGGTAACCACATTCATTATGGAGCAGCCTTCATCTTCGAACTTGCCGATCTAGAATGGGAGAGCTGCACGCACTGTAAAAAATCAGAGGTTGACTATTGGGATTTTTTTTAACGGATAAACATTGAAAAACTTAACGCGCCAGTTACAGGAATTGTGCACTAACTTGCCAATAGACCAACACACACACGAAGGGTAATTAATCCCTAGCCCTTTTCTGAAGGGTTGGAGATATATTGTCAAATTGACTTGCAAAACTCAACATTGGGGATACACATATTGTCGAGTACCGTGGTCTGGGTATAGGCCTACTGCTCTGCAAAACGAAAAGGCAGTATCTGCTCACTTGCAAAGTGAGCAGATACTGCCTTTTCGTTTTGCAAGCCACTACGGTAGTGGTACTACAAAAATTCATAGACATAGAGGGATGGACAGTCACCTTCAAATCCCACGACACTGGGATTGTTCACTTCTGCCATTAACTGTCAACTGTGAACCATGTGCTTTTTGATCGTTTTTTCATGGGTATGTTAACATTGTGTTGATCACAATTTCAATCACAGTCAAATTAATGATCAACAAATGTATTCGATAAATGAATAAATTATAATAGTTCCTTCTGCTTCATTATAAACATTATTCAAATATTACAACAGGAATAAAACATCCGAAACACGTAAAGTATGCATCTCTCTTGAAAATATGCAACCGGTCATTGCACATGACTGTGTGGTCATAGATCATAGACATAGTAATCACACATCATGTCAAATACACCCAGTGACCCAGCAACGCCTATGATTTGACGTCTATACATGCATTCAATTCAATATGATAATTGTCCGAATTGAAATCTATACTGACATGCTGTTAGTGTGTGAAGGGAGTTTTCCGTATATGTTAACCCTGGTCCTGCTAGACCCGGATATATACGGTTTTAAGCATATTTTAAGGCCAAATAATATTTCACCGAAATAAATAATATAGTTGGTGGTAGATGTTCAGTTAGTCTAATAACTCAATTAAGAAAATGTAAATTTTCAAAAAATAAAACTATTTTTCGTCATTTGAAGCTACGTTAGCGTTAGCAATTCCAGCTTCAAATGACGAGAAATACAATTCAAACAATTCAAAAGACAAGGGTTAATGTGGGGAGAGCAAAGTTGTAGGCAGTGACAGTCAGCGGTGGTCAGGTCAGTCACAGTACAGTCCAGTTTGTAACGGCTTCACTTTGGCATCAACATTTAATTGTAAACCTCAATTTTCATTGTTTTTAACGTATATATTTAGTATAAACATAAAAAAATACATTATTATGAACAATTAGTCAGTTCAGTGATTTAAATTATAGTGACAAAATAGCCTAAATTACTCGAATATCGAGCGGATGAAAAACATAAATACACAGCAGTAAAGGTAGACCGGAAATCATATATCCCTGCTCCTAGCCGCACATGCGCGCCGTAAGTTCACAATGATCTCACGCCACTTGACAATCCATACCTCTATGTCTAGGAAAAATCAAAGCAACCACTTTTCATGTGCTTTAATCTTAGCATTATCAATTTTTAAAACACTTTTTAGAAGAGCTTTACAAAACATCTGTTATTTTAATAAATGACTCACCTGTACCGTACTGAGCAGATAATAATTCTCTCAAATACAATGAAAAAAAAGTAGAACTAACACAATATTTTTAGTTTTAATACAAAATATTACAAGCAATAAGAAACAACATTCACGACTCTTCAATAGATAATCCTATAGGAAACAGTTGTAATACAATTCACTTTTAAAGTGGATGAAAGTTGGATAAGACAGCATTAAATGAAGAACTGTCCAAATAACCTAAACTTTCAATTTAATTTATTTAAATGTTATTTAATTTGCAGTCAGATGAAAATGTGCTTTCTTCATCACCCACATCAGCTTCAACACCCACATAAATCATCAAGGCGTACCGTGACAGCTAACACAAGACGTTGGTCCAATGTTAGTTTAATGTTGAACTAAAGTCGAGGACGGTGGGCCAGCATTAAACTAATGCATTAGATTCTCGTGTTGTCTGGAGTGCAAACATCGAAGATGATTTCAGTAGTTTCAATGGAATGTTTTGCAGCAGCACAAATTCTTAGCCTGATCTTTGTACAATCAGCTGTAATTCTTGGTGTGGTGGTTTATTGATGGCCACGCGACTATAACCAGTCTTTGTTGGTGTATGAGCTACATTGATTCACCCAGTTCAGTCACCAGAGATGAAAAAGCTTTTAATGCACAACACTTGTATAACATTTGTACATTGTCGGATCAACGTCGAAGACGTTTGGGCCGGTATTGTACAAATGTTATACAAATCTCTTGTGTTTGCTGGGTTTAGACTTATAAGCTGTTCCTAATCACACAGTTTGTTAAGATTATTTCATATATTTATCCTGGTGTTCCGTGAGAATTTTTGCAGATGATTTGGCATCGAAAAATAGTTCATTGATTTCTTCTATTTCATCTTTTCCAATGGCGTCTTTCCCGTTGATCTTGCTCAGCATGCTTGATGGCGTGAGTAGCTGAGCGGCATATCTAAACAGAAATATCATACAAATAGATAAATCAAGTAGCAGGCCTACTACAGATGTGTATTTTATAACACATCGATTACAAATTTGGGATGTGTTCAACTAGAATTTTTTATTAGTCTAGGTTTGATTCTTTAATACCCTAGATCAGGCATATTAAAGTAACTAAAGCCACCTGTCGCCATTATGAATTTGCTGTAGTTGACATTTTTTCAAGGCATATTCCTCCCTACCACGTCACATTTTGTATAACATTATTGGTTTTCAGGTTGTATCCCTCCGTAAAATGTCAGATTTAAATGTCCAGCAAACACCACACGTTGAAATACTGATATTTTAATGTTGGGCCAGCGTCGCAGACGTTGGTCCAACAATTAAACACCATGGCTGCATGTGTCGTGTTTGCTCGGTTAGTGTTTATCTGCCCCGCTTTCCCATATCAAAGTATAATGGCTGCCAATCTCCAGTTTTGAATTTGATGAGGAGTTGAATTTTATAAGGGCACAATCCACCCTGCAGGCCAAACATCTGCAAATTTTGATAGTTAAACACTCATTTCATTTCCAATAACAGTGATTCAACCAGCTGATAAACAAATTAGAAACAATGACAAAGGTGTACCTTAGTGTGGATTTAACTCCTATTTCACTGAGGAGCTGCAATGATTCATCATTCACATCAATACCTTCTGTTTGCGCTCGAATTTTCACAATCTGTAAGTAGCAGAATGGGGAAATAATCAATGTATATTTTCTATAGTGGGGTTCAATTTTTATATATTTTATAATCTTAGTCTTTACAATCTATCCTCTGAATTTTGCACACCAAGAGATTTACATTGCATAAGTTCACATGACTATTTCTCAATAAGCAGAATTCACATAATAATACAGATTACCCTTACAGCGCGGTGATCAACTTTAGACGTCAGATTCTGATGATTAAAGTCGATCCTCGCACTGAAAGAGTACAAATATTTCTAATGGCATAAGATCCATAACATAGGTATTCAAATTAATCAGAAAGATCTAACATATATGACATATATGATTATTTTAAATTGAAAAAAAACCTTTAGAGCTCCACAGTTTTCATAAAAAAATTCAGGCCTTGATGACATAGATTGTTAACCCTTTGATTTCCAGGCTGAAGTGCATGCCACGATCCAGGGGTACAGGTGTAAATATAGGCTTGCATATGCTTGGATATATTCAGGGATTGGTGTCAAAACAAATATCGTCTCATCACCAGAATTTTTAATTTTGTATGTCACTGGTTCGAATATGCCAAGCCTATATTACAGGTATTGCGCCAGATCATATCGATTTTGTACCCCCAAAAAAATTAGATGGACACAGACAGGCTTTCACGTGATTAATCTCCAGGAGGTCGTTGAAAAACGGTTCTTAGCTGTGGTAAATTAGAATTTAAAAAAAATAAAGAGCTGAATTAGAACAGGATATACAAGAAACAATCAACAAACTCTACCTGCATGATTTCTTCTTGTGAGTATGGCAGAGTGCGAATTATCATCAATCTGTCCAGCATGTCAAGAGGAATACCATGGGGTGATACTAGATCATCTGTTCCTCTGGTTAGGTCAAAATAAAAAAGAAGCAATGTCTTAAAAAAAAACATTTTCATTAAAAATATAACATGGGTATTACACAAATTTACATATTTTCCTTAAAATATATAAAAAAATCGAAACTTAGTTAAAATCAATATCTAGTGAAATAAAGTTAATTATTATAGGCATGCCCGGCCTGTTTCATCAATTGGAATCATTTTTGGAAATATCATTATTACTAATAATTTGATGAGATTTGAAACTTCTTATTTTCAGCTCTGGCAAAATTTAAATGATAACATACTTTATTGTAACAATGTCGGTTGGAGGTATCTTTTTGTATGTTACACGCTATATATGACCCTCCAGGCTACATGGAGTATGACATTACAGAGTATGACATAATATAAATTATAAATTTTTTTGGGAAATCTGATATACATACCAGTAGCGCGAACAAGTTATAGACCTGTAGTGGCGAATGACAGACAATTTTACCTGAGGCTTACAAATTAAACATGTAAATAGAATGAATTTAAAACTATAATTATTGCACTGAATAAAAAATATATAACATTTTTATTATGAGTGTCTGTTTGGTAACTCTTATCTTTAATAAGTTAATAAATTTAAATTTTCAACCACTTGAGGATGCGTCTCGCTACCGCGATCCACAACCTCAAGTGGTTGAAAATTACTCATATTTGTTTAATTTTACACCAAATATTTACAAATTCGATATTTAAACGCTCATTTTATTCCCAATAACAGTGATTTACTCTGCTAATAAAACAGGTTGAAAGTCATTATTGTTGTGATTAGCAGACAAAGGGTGAAAACATGTAGTAAACTGAAAGAACCACAAGCAGCAACTGGAGAAGAAGCCTAGCAAACACGAGACATTGACCCGGTGTTGGGCCAATGCTGGGCCAGCGTTGTAGACGGTGGGCCAGCTATGGCCCAAAATCGGGACAACGTCTTGTGTTAGCTGGGAGGCAAGTTATAAACATTTTTAGTATCCACCTTATAGTGCATTTTCCTCTGTTAGTAGCGAACACAACAATGGGAGCTATTGTAGATTCTAGGGCGCGATGGAGATATGTGAAGCACTCAATGTCAAGCATGTGGACTTCATCTATGAACAGCACACCTGGTACAAGTTCTGCTATTCCCTGGTCGATATATTTATTCACCACCTTGTTTATCTCTTTCCTTAATTTATCTGTAATAAGAGAAGTAGAATATTGCTTTTATCTATTGATGAAGCTGTTATCCATTGCTTTCAAATAAGATCCAGATCATTAGTCAAAATAAATTGCATCATATAAATCTACATATATTAGAAAATTGCTAAATCTAGGCTATTTGGATTATCCTATATACATAATAATATGTGGTATGTACCTGTAGAATTTGAACAGAATTTGGTATTGCTTGTGTCTAAAATGCGAAGATGCATATTATATGTGTGCCATATTATTTCTAATAACTGTCCTGGGTGTTATTTAGAATACCGGTAACCCCTGAGGCTACGTGGGGGTTAAGAGCTTATTAGAGTATTTTTTGGCAAAAAAATGGTGTATAAAATAACCCTGCGCATTAATGATTGCCACGTAATAGACAAGGATGGCCCTTTGCGCAGGGACACAATCGAGCTGGCAGTAGGGGTAACCAGTTCTTGAACAAACTAAACATAGACTGCGCGAAGAGTACATGCCTGCTCGTAACATGACCAAGTCCATGCATGTGGATTGCTACAGAAAATATGTATGCCTACATTTAAAGTCTACAGCATGCTGATGCATGACATCAACAGAATTGTCACCAGACAGCAACAGCTTGCCGTTGCCTGATAACTGCTCTGCGGGCGGTTTTCCAAGATCAGATGCAATGCTGTTGCAGGAGATTCCAGCCCAGCGTAATAAACAGCTTCCAAAGAGATCCACATAGCCCTGACCTCACACAGGAAAGTAGAGTGCCAGGAAGACACAATTTATAAATGCTATCATTACATTTTTGTGTAATAAGAGGTGATTTAGTCTGATAATTTAAGCCATTATTGTTGAGTTTGATAAATTTTTGACTCAGTCACAATGGTAATGTGGCGATGTCTAGGCTACTACCACATCGTAAAACTAATTAGAACTGAAACTGTGACTGTTGAAATGGAGGTTTTTATGATCATGGCTTTTATTTTCATGGTAGAGAGAGGGCATTTATAGGAATATGAGCATCTATTAGATTAAGAATAACTACAGTGTATATTTTTCAGTTCAGACAAACCTGTGATTTCTGTTTTTTTCGGCTTCATTAACTGACCCATCATTGATATAACATCCTGGCCACCCTGTGAGAACAAACAAACATAATTCAAGCATACTTCGAAACCCTTGAAATTAAGTGTCAGAAAATTGAATTGATATAATTTTGAAATTATTCTCTGTCTGCCATAACATGAATAAAATATTGCTATTGCATTGTGTCTGATACACAGACCTGAATTCAACACCCAAGTATTAAAGAGTCTGCCACTTCAAAAACTGGCAGGTATCACTCTTTAATATTTAGGTGACGAATTGCAAACCCAGAACACACGAGACGTTGACCCATTGTTTTGTGTTTACTTGGATCAACTGGGATAGTTCTCTGTACCTGAAGGCAATGCTTTTTTCTATAACAATTCATTTCAAACTGGCACAATAATCTCCCAATTTTACATATTTTTACATTATAAAACTAACTTGTCATTTCCGTCAAGTCAACAAAATACAGTACAATCCCGTTATAGCGCGAATAGTTACACCGCGATATTGGTTAAAACGCATGAACCCCATTTTTTTCAGGTTAAAATTTGACTCCTAACTAATATTGCGTATTTTTTATTCTTGATCAGGCCAGTCTGGTTAAAACAGCCCCCATATACGTTCACGTGACGGTGTGCTGACCAGGTATGTATGGATGCAGTAATCATTGCACCCCTTCCCACCCCTCGCGGCCACACTGCTGGCAGGTGCGACCAAGGACAACGCTTCGAATTAACCTTCTGACTGCTATTGTTCAAAATGAAATAATAAGTAACAATTCTGTAACCGCGCTATATATGTTATACCGCAGTATATGGTGATCCAGTTACCGCGGTATAAAAGAGGTGAATAAATGATTCTGAGTTCTGATGATACTGTTAGTGTTATGGACCATCGTGAAATAGTAATTATCGTCTGGTATATGCTCATTTAAACAAAGGAGACTATTTAGCGCCAATTGCCTACCTCAGGAATGACACATAGATTTTTTGAGGATTGTCCGTGTCCAACAACTCACAGGCTGTAAGATGTTATGCTTGTGCAAGATCATAGCAAGGAGGACAATAACAATTTGTTGCGTGTATGTAACACATGTGATAAGTACACCTTTCTCTCATTAATCACCACTGGCCCATTAACTGTCTGGCCGTCTGTGTACATTAACAGTACTGGAGCTTAACAGGTCTCCCATTGTGACGGCACGTTACGCAACATCTACAGCCCATTCTTTACACATCTACAGCCCATTTGTATACACAAGGCAGGTGAATACAGAACAATGCCGGGCCAACGTCTCAAATAAAATTTGGTTTGCAATGGACACGCGAGGACGCTGTCCCAGCAAACACAAAACATTTGTATAACATTTGTACAATGTCGGCCCAACGTCTTTGACATTGGTCCAACATTGTACGAAAGTTATACAAAAGTTGTGTTTGCTGGGATACTATACATCTATTGTGACCTCAATAATCATGTACAATATATGGGAAACAATATAATTCTAGCAAATCTCGTTGAATCTTAAGGCCTTGTTAATATACGATAGAACCGCACCCTTTCATAATACCTGTCAATCAAACTGTTCGAAAGCGTTGATTGGTGGGAGGAGAGCTCAGACCGTCCCTATCTCGCATAACACCTAACACCGTGATGCCTGTGAGATATTGCGAGGTTCCGTCCATGCACATGGGAATGATCAGTGATATAGTCCACATTCATACATGATAAACTAATTGTTGCTTCAACGTTGGGATAACATTTTCAATTTGGCCAGTGCTGGCTCAATGCTGGCTTAGTTTAAATAATTATATACACCTCATTTTTTGCATTAACCCTTTCACCACTGAAGCCCGTTTTTATGTGCTGAATGCTATGGCATTCAGCACTTAAAAACGGGCTTCAGTGGTGAAAGGGTTAAACAAGAGTGTATTTGTTATAAAAACATCTAGCCTAATCACGTCTTGTGTGATCTCATAGCATTCACAGGGTCGGTGTAGATCCCTTACATCTTTCATTCACGCCTAAAGTCACACGTCAATCTGTTAACTACAGTACACATGGAGTGATTTCACGGAGCGCAAGATGTCATCATATCTCACGAGTAGCCAAAAGGTTCTAATTGCGTTCAACTAGATATACTTGAGACTAAATAACTTGTATTGTAATCCCAGCTTATTATTTATTCCAATCATTTGTAATAAATACAGTGTTATATCTAGCACATAGCATCTACCACTGCTGCGTATAGCGTGTCCATATAGAGCTAATGTATTGACCACCATTAGCGGTAGAACGTTTGTCCGGCTATAGCGCGATCCACTTATAACGCAGTCCCGTTTTTTGGACCTCAACTACCGCGTTATAACGGGATTTTACTGTAGTCAAATTGTTCAAATTATAAACTTGGTTGTTTGGGACAAGAATTTATGTAGAGCTCTAATTTAATCATTCAGTCGTCAGGTATCTAAGCATTCTCCATCTGTGTTATTTCCTAACCTGAGGTCTTGCATTAGCCACATCAAGATCATGCAATGTGACATCTTGAATAACTTCCTTCTTTTTATGTACATCTCCCTTTGGTAATGGCACATATTCTTCTGCTTCTAAATCAAATTCTGTGGCAAATGTGTCAGATCGTCCTTGTCTCTGGCAAACAGCAACATATGTATTTAAAAACTACACTTAATAATTATCGAAAAAATTGAAATGTACATGTCCAATTAAATCATTATTTTTTGCCTGTCACGTTGATCTAAAACATGTTTGAAACTGTATACAGGCCTAGCACCACTGAAGCCCTTTTTATGTGCTGAATGCTATGGCATTCAGCACATAAAAGCGGGCTTCTGTGGTGAAAGGGTTAAATAATCGCAAATCTTGTTAGGTACTACTCACAAATATATTTTCAATTGCATGATAATACACCATTTGATAATTTAGTTACCTTGACAGCGCCACTGTTAGCCTCAATATATATGACATCTCCAGCTTCAACTTTTTCTTTTTGAAGACTTTCATAAATGGAAGGGTCAAGTTTAAGCTGTTTTGTTCCTTTTGCAGTCTTTAGACCAATAACGACATGGCTGACTGTTTTACCATAGCCTGAATTTATAGAATGGATACAAGATATCAGTGAAGCACAGTTACCCACCGATTAGAGTGAGTACCGGGTGACAGTTATTATAGTGATGTACATGTATGGTATGTAACTGAAGGATAATTGAATGCTCCAACAAAGCAGCATTTAAAGTCAAAAAAGGTATTTTTGGCCAAGAGATGAAGTTCAAAGGTCATAAGTCCCAAAAGACACATGCACACCCCCTAAGGATTGCAAGTGTGCAATGAAAGAAATGCCACCATATATTTGATTCATAGATATGATGATATAAACCAACATTGATTCAACGTATTGTGTCTGCTGGGTGAGATGTGAGCAATGAATAGCAACCGGCTAAGAATTTCAATTACTGTAGATCTGGTACCGTAGTTTTAATTTTCGTGAGGAGGACAAATTCACAAATTTACCAATTATTCTTTATTATAGCACTACCTATCACATAAAAATTATGATTTGCAAATATTTGGTTTCAAATTGAACAAATGAGTAATTTAAACCATTTGAAGAAGTTGTGTGTCGCAGTAGCAAACACAGCGTCAAGTCAGTGAAATTAAATTTAAGGGTTAAAAATACAGATAGACATACCACCCATTGGATTCTCTGTCTCGACAGGTGTCAGTTCTGTTACTTCTCCTTCATAAACTTCCTTCGTTTCTTTAATTCTCATTCCTGCCATAAAAAAATATATTATCAAAAAAATCATAACAAAGTCTGCAATGAAACAGGATAAGTAGCATTATTGTGAGATAATTGTAACCACTGGATATCAATTTGGCGTCAATTCAATATTACACACAAAATTCAGTGGCAATATGTATGTATATTAAAACTATAGATCAGTCAAAATATAAAAGATAATTTACCTATTGCTCTACGGAAATTCTCCATCAATACTTCAGTTTTCTTAATTTCAGATGAGTATACCTCACTGCCAACCATTGGACAAAATGGAACTTTATTTCCTAATTCTTGAGCTACAGCCAGTGCAATTGCCGTCTAAAAGAAAGAGTGACTAACTATAAATACAAATATCTCAATAAAAAATTTAGGTGGTCCAAGTGGCTCGGCCTAATGGAGCTCTCATTATCATTTTAAATTTACTTCAAAAAGATCATTTAAACCCCCAAAGCGCTAAATTATAAAATTTAAATTTGCATCTATTTGTCATTGTGTCTCGCAACCATAGCTCAGAAACTTCTAGTACTGTAGGTAAAAATTGCTTACATATGTGCAGTTCTGTTTAAATCAAAATAGATGCCAATTTACCAAATTTGATGATTATTTCTCCTTCAATATAATTTTGTAAGGACAAATAAAAAGGAGAAAAAGGCCACAGATGTGATTAGCGCTTTAACACTTACAGGGCTGAAATACTTTTGTATAAACAAAGGAGACCAAAGAGTTTTTTCAATTTGAAATAATTCTAAATGTCTTAGTTAGCTCTCTCCGATTCATTTGAATACCTATGTTATGGGTCTACGACCATTTTAAATATTTTTACACTTCCAGTGCAGGGATCGACTTAGTCTTCGACTTTAGTCGGCAGAATCTGAAGTCTACAGGCGTCAGATTCTGATGACTTAAAGTTGATCCACGCACTGTAAGGGTTAAGGATTAAAAGAATTTCAACTACAATATGATGTGATTTAGATATTAATCCAAGATCATATGCGGGTCACTGGAGAAAAAAATCCCCTCACATTAGTCCTTATAAATGTAAAATATAAAGTTAATACAATAAGACAGGTTGATATTATGGGATTATTTTTCAGTGTTAAATAACCATGACCTTGAACTTAAAAAGATGAAGTCACTCATCTTTGAATTTGATCTGTATTTTTCTAAAAAAAGTACCTAACCACAGACATTGTCCTTAGCTAATCATAGGAGAAAATCCTGTATCCAGATCTTTTAGTTCGCGACGGGTAATATATATGCATCAGCCCTAGAAATTTATATATTTTTCAAACTCACTTTTCCTGTTCCTGGTGGTCCTGCCAGCAGCACAGCTCGGCCAGCCATCTTTTTTGATTTGATCATGTCTACAACTATCCCAGCCGCCTGAAAACAAAAATATAAAAAATATTAATAAAAGAACACATGTGCTAAATTGCTTACCGGATATATACTGCCATTTTACCTAAATTTGCATATACTAGGAAACGTAATCTCTGTGATTTGGAGAAGAAAATTAATATCCTAAAAAATCCTTAATCCTTAATCTTAATCTCACTCCCTCTCCTCTCCTCTCTCTCTCTTCCTGCCATCTGCGTCTACAAAATACACAAAGGCTAAAGTTCTGTTAAATCTCACATGGCCTATTGCAAAAAAAATAGTTTTTTTAAGGAAAAAGGTGTAGTGGGCAAATATTTCTAAGAACAATTGCTAACAAAAATAACCAGGGGTAGGCCTACAGTGTTGAGGTCTGTGCATCTTTTTACGGATCTAAAAAACTCCTATTTTTAAGAAAATGATGAAAAATCACCCAAAAAAGGGTAAATTATGCTTGTAATAAGTTAGCATCTATTTTTATATCAAATTTCATTCACATGTTACATCAAACAGTTACTATATATATTGTTTTGGGTTTATTCTGAGATGAAACTTCAGAAAATTAGTTTTCCTATGATATATAATAAATATATATTATTAGTTCATTTGAATGAATATCAAGGAAGAATCAAATAAGTGCCATGTAATGTTTTACACTTTTTTGCATGTTTTTGTGTGTAAATGTTTTTTGTATGCTCATCCAGCTTTGATATGAAATAAATACATGATGCTAGGGTGTTTACATTGGTCTATAGCAAACCACACCTGTCTACTTATACAAAATAGGTCAAGGAAATATTTTTTTTATTGTAGTACATCTATTAGAGAAAATATAATTTTCATGTCAATGTAAAAAAATAACTGATTTTGTCACGTACGTCCCCCCTATTTTCCGATCATCAGTACTTTAACAAGAATCACTTATATTTTATATAAATTAACCATGGTGTAAGGAAAACAAGTGTAAGTAATAATCATACAATGATTTGATGATGACTCTCTTATTTTTTATGCTGGCGATATATAATGGCCTTTCACTTAAGTCCCCCTAAGTGTCAAGTATGTCACCCTATTAAGACAACATCATATTACAACTGAATTACCGTATATAAATTTATACATATAATTCATTCATTTATGATTGTTGTCATATATCCTTCAACATAAACTAATTTGCACAGTATACTTACAAATTAGATTTTAACTACTATATTGTAGATTTCAATGTGTAGGACCGCCTCCCCATGCTCCCCACCATAATCTAATAAGCATTCCTGAAAAAATTGCAATACTTGAGCTTGAAACCTATGCAGTTGTACTTGAACCTATGCACACATACTTAAAGACTTAGACACTCAGGCATTCACCATATTATTAAAACAACTTATTTACCAGTACTTCTGATGAAAAATTAGTCTTATAGTGCTAGCATCAGGGGGGGGGTACGTGCATGACATGTGACACACTGATATCTGCGTTCGAAATAAGGGTTAAAAATGAGGTTGTCCGTCGGACAATCAGGTCATATTTTCGAGTTGTCCGCTGAAATTTCAGATTGTCCGCAAGTAATATATAGCTACGACCCAGCCTGTTGCCACAACTTTCTGAAAACATTAGTTAACCAGCAAGTGGAAGCTCACCACTGTAATCAAAATTTTCAACCCTGACAGTCACTTGACTTATAAAATTTACAAATAATGTAATGTGAAAATTTCCTTCACAAAAGTTGGTTGTCCGAGCGGACAACCTCATGGTAACTATTGATTGTCCTCCACAAATTTTGGTTGTCTCGGACAACCGGAAGGGCCTTATTTCGAACGCTGGATATAGGTGCATATTTGTGCACAATCTTTTGGATTTGAAGATGCAGTTGCAACTGATGATGACTGCATCAGAAGATGACACCAAATATGAATTTTACTGGTATATCTCTCCCGAATTTGTCTGACAGACTGTAATGATGATAACCTGACAATGGAAAATTGTTCTTCTAAATCAGTTGGTGGAATATATACAACAAAAAATTGCTTTTCATTGGTGTTGCCATGTCTAGCATATGTGTGGAAATGTATATATGTAGACAGACAGACAGATATTTTATTGACAGAAAGAAAGTCATTACAGACTTATTTGTCATAGAATGAGAGATATATATATGTAAATGTATACAAGATTGTTAACTTGTTAAAAGTCATGTGACAATATACATCGCATATCATAACATAACTGAAATCATGTTAAGTGGCATTGCAATAATAAACACTGGATATTACGATAAAACAAATGACAAATTACTACTTACAATAAAATTGAAAGGCATTGCCAAGAAAACTTAGGGGTCGTTTCATTTCCAGCACAAAAACCAGAGATAAAATAGATATTATGTATAACATGCTAGAATGTAGAATTATGACCAATTCTGACATACAACTGTTTTATTTTTACGGTGTTGATGCTAACACAAAAAGCCATTCTTTTTGCAACAGGCCACATTGACACTACCCCTGCAGTTTTTCACAGTCGTCACAATTATCAGATTATAAAATGCTGTAGCTACATTATTCCTCATTAACTTTTTTTTTCAAAATATATATAGAAAAATCAATTATAATATATATGCAGTGAAACAGCACTGACAATTTTAGTAATTATTTTGATAATAAAGAGGTCTTAGAAGATTCAATATAAATGTGCTCAATGCAATACATTGTAATGGCATTAATAATTATTTGCTGAACATATTCATCAACATATTACCAGTACCGGTACTCTATCAAGATTTTGGAAATAAAACATCACTAAATTAATAAAAAAATATGTGTTAATTCGAGTTCCAAATCAAATTTATAAACATTTCTAAAAATAACTTCTCAGTAAATATTTGAAGTAAATCTAATCCAATCTCAACAAATCATTACACATCTTTGCACAGGAGTTAACGTGAGATATTGCATAACAGTAAATGGCGATCGGTGGACAGCACAGGGTAAAAGTGTGACCTCTAGTCAGTAGGCGTTTATAATTCAGGGCTTTTCTCAAAGCGCAAATCCGCGGCACGCTAAAACAGCACCGCGCTGACAAAACAGTAAAAAAAAAAAATTATATTGGTTCATGAACCTATGGAAATTATCTGAAGATTCTGCCAGAATGCACCATTTCAGGACTGTACCTGAAAAAATTTCAGGAGGCATACCCCGACCCCCTTAGAACCGCGCGTCTCTGGCGCACGCGCTTCAGGCATCACTGGTTAACACTGACAGCGCACTTTTCAAAAATCCCCCACTATTTTTTTTTCTAGGGAAAGCCCTGTATATACCCAGTATACAGGCAATAATATGGTCACATGGGGATTTGCGCTACAGCAGCTTGCTGCACTCGCAAAGGCCGTTGTAACACACGGCTACATAGGGATATGCATAAAGTATTAAATACTACAAGAATATCTTCAATATAAACCAAATCTTTTTATAAGTTTAACTTTTGGAAAATACTCTTATACCCAAAGTCACATTAAAAGTGATCAACCAGGATCGCATGTTTTTCGTCGATTTCTCGGTCAATTGTCAACCGATTTTCATGAAATTTGGTAACAATCATATTTCAGCAGAATCCTAATATCCCTAAAAATTTCGTAAAATTATATATCGTATTTTAAAAGTTAGACCATTTGACATGTAATAAATTGAAATTACCACGTCCCTCTATAAAACCATTAAACTAATTCTAGAATTTTATTACATGTCAAATGGTCTAACTTTTGTAATATTCGGTATAATTTTGCGAAATTGTTACCGCTGTTAGGATTTGAATAGAAAATGGCCTTTGCAAAATTTCAAGAAAATCGGCTCAGAATTGACGGTGAAATCGCCGAAAATCATGCGATCTGGGTTAATTTGACGGCGAGTATAGTTATGAACTAGTTCTACACATATGTTTGATTTTCGGTAGCCTACATCAGTACATGCCGAGTGGTTTTCGCAATTTAAAAAGTGGTTTTCGCTATATCAAGTGGTTTTGGTACGGTAGGCCTAATATTTAGGACTGCCCTCATAAAAGTTAAACGCCCACCATTGTACGCTATACAATTGACGATAACTCAAAAAATATTTAACCGATCAAGACAAAATAAAAAGCATTGCCAACATGCATGTCATGATTAGGGCACACAACTTCACAAGATTCAAGACGCAAGAGTTTTGTCAGATGTTAGGTTATTTAATGTGTATTTGTGTCAATTCACAATCACCAAAGTCAATTCAACAATTGTGACTTGACTTTGAAAATTTCGTTGGCTACCCTACCCTCCCTTATCACAGTAGACTATAGTCTATAGACTATATGGACAGAGTCTGCTCAGACTCAGTGTGACTGTGACTGTGAGCAGCATGCTTATTTAGAGTCTAGACTAGAGTAGGCTAGAAGCCTAGGCTACGATGATTTGAATGACTGATTCATGAATGAGAAATTAGTCTCTCTGACATAGACTATAGTCTAGGCTATAGTAACTGTTATCAGGTTATAGAGAAAACAGCGAACAGTGTCAGTGGTCAGGTGGTGAACACGTGCCTCACGAGCCTGTTCTTGCCCGACCAAGCCGGCAGCTGATTGATGAGCAAAGCCATTTTCATCGAGTCCCAGCCCTTTCACGTGACTATGCACAGCGATTCTCTGTGACTTAGTTGTGCTTTTAACTTCTTCTATCTTCATTTTTAGATATAAACACAAGACAAAACGACAGATCCCGATCAATCTAGAACAAGGCTACAAGCGTGTTGCTGCAAGCTCCTGGAAATTGGTAAACACAGGCATGTAAACAGAACGGTAAATAATCACCAGAGGGGGCTTCTCCAACAACCCAAAATACGAAAAATATTAGCGTTATTGGAAATAACCAGGTAAAAGAGCAACCCCTTTTTAGATGGCGATGGTAATAATACTAGCGCCCTTAGGCCTACTTATAACTTCGGTTATGTCGTCTAGGGATAGCATTATTGAGGGTGCCCTAATGGTAAAAAGAATGGTGACTTCAAAGTGAACACGAATTTATTTATTTATTATTTGTTTTAACATTTTATACAGGGTGAACTAAATCTAAGATTCTAAAAGGATGCGTAGAATAATTAGACTATCAGTGATTATCAGATTGTGGTTCAATACTTTTGATGCGTACTGTAACACAACAGTACACCCCTTAGTGGCAAAAGGGCTGTGACTGAGTAACCCTTCACAAAAACAATTTTAATTTATATACATGCATATGGGCAAATATTCAATAATGCAGGTTTTCTAGAACCCTCAACTTTAAAAAAATAAAATAATTATATCATTTTTCATTGTTTCCATATCGTAACATGTGTTGTAACGTTATACCTGGCATAGGTTTTTCTAAACCATAACAAGTACAATTTACTTTACAGAAACAACTCACCACTCTATGATTGAACATATCTACAGAGAACAGGAGTTGGTGGATATCCATGGTCCCTTTGACAAGACATAGATTTGGTGGAATTTTAGAGTCTACCTTTTTAATGTCCTCATCTGGTATATTAAACATCTTTGCAAATGTTTTATCAACTAATGCCTCGTACACGTACATCTCCTTCGCGTCAGTGATGTCTTTTAATACCATGAGTAACTAGGCGATCTGCCTCTCTTTTCACTGTTCCTCCAATGCCATCTGCCGCACCCTTACCGTGCCCAGATTTGAAGAAATTCCAGGTCACTTCTTCAAAACTCATTTCAAAAGAGATATTTTCCGCAAAATGGAACTATGTCATATTCTTGGACAAATTCCATAACAACTCTCCGTTTATGAGGGGGAAGCTGGCCGTTACCCATCTTCATCTATCCAGTTGTCTGCCACCGGCAGAACCTGAATAACCCGTATATGTGCTATGAGGTTAGAACCCCCCTCCTCCCTCCTCCTCCCTGGCCAATTCACAGTTGATTCAGGCGGTTCAAACAATCTGACCTGAGTGTGACCTCCACACTGCGGTCAGTAAACAGGTGACGTCATAATGAATATTCATGTTGCTCGCACCCCTTTTTTTCGTACCGGCTTCACACACACCTGTTGTCAAGGTCAGACTGGTAGTCTGACGGTCAGACCTGATACGGCAAGATGGCCGTTACCAAATTTTGCTGATTACTACATATTAACGTTTATAACTTACATGTAGCTATATTTATATTTCTGATGAGATTGTGAATCTTTGTAATTATATCTATCTGTATGTCTGTTGGTGGCCACTATTTTCTGGCGCCGCTGCCGCTCAATTTTTTTTATTTTCTGGCGAGATTATGAATCGCTGCAATTATATTTATTTTCCTGTGAATATCTGTTGGTGGCCGCCATTCTCTCGCGCCGCTGCCACTTAGACTTTCACTCGTTCTTGATAAAATATGTGGTTTAACATAGTTAGCATGTTTATCGATCGTTTTTAACTAGCCTATGACCGTCTTGAATGACCGCCGTGGGCTCGTTCATAAACCGATCTGTTATATGGGGAATAAAAAATAGTACCATCAAGTTTATTTGTTTCTTATTCTATAACCTCGTTATACCCGATGCGAACACTCCTTTTTCCATCAAAAACGCCCTATTACTGCCTGAGATGAGGGGAAAATGATGATTGCATAACGTTATATTTTGTGATATACCGGTCAGAATTATATTAGGCCTATACACCAAACAATATATAAGGTTGTAGGTAAAAGTCGCATCGCGGAAGGGTTTTTTCTCCGGGGATTATTCCCACGGTTTTCCCTTCACAAATAACGGTTTTTAATAAAATAAGTGTAATTTATTCTAATATCATTGAACAGGCACTATCCTTCACACCTAACATTTGCTACCTTATATATGGCTATCACGTAATATTTCTAACGACATATAGAGAATAATTTAACTAAAATGTTTTCCGTCCAGCAATGCTAATACAATAAATATTTGTAAATTCACAGATAATGGCCTTACCGCCGCAATTTAGTACAATTTACAGACTTACCGAACTACACTGCTACATAAATCACAAAAATTCAGTTTTTGAATGACCAAACACATTCTGCTGGAAATTGTGTAGTATGCTCAATTAAATACACTTTGACACGAGTATAAATAAACTAACTTTGTGTTCCTCCCTTATTATTAGATAATTATTGAAAATATTCCTGATTATGGTGGAGATTCTTTAAATAAAATGGGGTAGAATGTTGTGATTTTGGTGTTAAGCTGATTGAATCGTTTTTTTGCGACCAGAACTCTGTATTGAAAGTGAGTCTCTGGTCAGTTGTTCTCTAGTCCCAGTGCTGTGCAGATGTGCCTGTTTTGCTCCCTAGCATCAGTGTACATCAGACAATGGGAACAACTCATACTTATTAGCAAGAGTTAAAGTAGCTCTTTTCAACAAAATGCTGTAAAGTCGCAATTATCGTAACACCAATGGAACCGAGCTAATACTATGCCCATATTAGGGAGGAGTTCTCATTAGTTAATAGGCTACAATTCCCCAGCAAACATGAGACATTGGCCCAACGTTGGTCTACCGTTGGCTCACCGTCTACGACGTTGGCCCAACAGTAAACCAACCTTGAGCCAACGTTTCATGTTTGCTGGGTCAGAACCTATATTGTTTACTATTTGATCATATATCCGTTATGTTTGGATTATATAAATATAAAATTAGGAAATTGTATTTAAATGACATTTGAGTAATTTTTGCTGACATTATCCAATGTTGTCTGCTTATTATTTTACTGTGATAGTCTTAATGTTTAAAATTTTATTTTAGCCGAAATGATCAGCGTCTTTTATTCAGAATTGGGGTCCAGCCACCTACTTTTCTTACATTCAGTTAAATATACGATTTCACTTCTTATGTTCGTAATGATGCACCAATTGTCAGCTAATAAAGAAATAAATCGGCACTATATCTATCTTGATTATCCACCATGAATAGTCAGAGCATAATTTATAATTTAAAAGGGATCTTGTCACCGAATTTCAGCCTTCCTACTATCGCGATGTCTCCTAAAAATATGGATAGTCCATTCAATCTCTTGTAATGTTATGACATCGATACTAATCTAATATGAAATACGCGTCTACAACAAGAATGAGCAAATGCTGTATTTCTTTATAGTGACATCTTTTTGTACACTTTCTAGCAAGTACGAGGTATTGACACAATGTCGCTGTAATGTTGGGCCAGCGTCGTAGACGGTGGACCTATATTACAGCAACATTTGGTCAATGTATCGTGTTTTCTTTGTTTGTGGAAGTCTGGATTATCTCTAATTTTGTTGCTGAATGCTTCCATGTGGGTAGCTACAGATGATTGGTCCTGGGGTCCATCATACAAATCATCTTAAAATTAAGATCATCTTAACTTTCTCTTATTTGCATTATAAAAGTTAAAATGAACTTAACTTTTCTAATGCAAATGAGAGAAAGTTAAGAGGATCTTAATTTTAAGATGATTTGTGGGATGGGCCTGGACTCTGCGTGTGTACCTACGATCAGGCTGGTCTTGGCTCACAGTATAGGTAGACGTATTTTCAGCATTATTTGTCAATTCATAAAACTGAATAATTCATAAAAAATATATATATTCATATTCCTTCTATCTATTAGACATGGCGATGTAGGCTTAGGGGGATTATTTTCATTAAATCATTGCGAACGTGAGCCAAATTATATAATGTGATGTTAAAATTGCATAGCTAATTGACGGGTGGTGTAGTCCCACCAGGCAGACAACTGACCCCTGGAGATGCGCCTATAGTCGTATTTGCATAGTAGGGCGTAGGCGTACGTATAATACTTTTTATTTTAGTACTATTAATTTTATAATACTATTTATTCTACTACTATTATTTTTCCCATGCACTTCACGAAAGCATCACCTGCTAAAATGTTACGGGTTTTTTATATTTTAAGTAGGGCTCCATATATATTTTCCAGCTCTATGTTGCGTCCGTTACATTTTATGCCTGCTTGCGTTTTGTGACACGCCTATATTCAGACAATGTAAATAACAATATACATCGAGTACTAGACACATGATTCTTCAACCAAGTCGATAAAATAATACAATACTTAGGCCTCTGTGCAATAAAATGTAATGGACAAACAAATTCCTGTCCTAAAATAACATCAGTTACAGAAAATCCTGTTCATTTTAGCACATCACCGTTTGTCAGAGACAAATGGTTGTTATGTCAGCATGGGGATTATGGCAAGCAATAATTAGTACTGACATATGTGTAGCTTATTATCAAAACATTGGCTACGAGACATATAGTTAAAGTGTGTGGTACAGCAAACAAGCAAACGGACGTTAAATTGCAACGGACATAACTTTGTATGACATGAATGAAAGACATGCCACTGACCTTGCACTTTGCCACGTCTCCATTTGCCACGTGGTTTATAGGGTTCCGGTTGAACTCGGACTCTAACTAACTCGGACTCTGCTAAAAAAGTTGTCCGAGTTGGTTCACTGCAGTGTCCAACTTGGTAATGGTAGAATAGTGTCCAAGTTGGCAAAGGGTACGATTCGTCTAAAACCAGCTCGGACCCTATTTCATAGATTTTATTACCAATAATAAGCCTACTGAATATATCAGGCCACTATGTTTTTTTTGTTTTATCTGTTATCATTATCATTCAGGCCGCGCAACAGGCCTACCAAAAAATACTATTAGACTCAAGAGACGGGTGGCTTATTCACCCCAACACAAGACGGTTCACCATACAGTGGGAATAGTAGCTTATAAAATAGAACCCAAACTTAATAATTCTACAAAGTAATACCATAGAAAACGCAATTAACATCAACAGTGGAGTAACAACTTTTATATTCCATTCGTTATCCAAATAAAATGTGGGTCTAGTCACACTAAACTAGGCCAGTGGCTGATTCTGAGGGCTGTTGTGTTTAAATACATTTTATCGATATTTTTTTTTATTTCACCACCGTAATATGTGGTGGGTAGGAAATAGACACTACGTAGAGTACTTTTCATAAAAAATGTCATATATTGGCTCATTCTTTGTGAATTTGTTGTTAGATTATGTCCATGACAAGTGCGTTTTTCCCTGTGTCAAACGTTACATCGCCAGACATCACATTTTGAGAGGATGAATAAAGGTCTCTGTTTACCGCATACTTAGCTGTTTTTCATTAAATTATGTGCAATAATGATAAGAGTTGAATTTATGGCCACAATGGGGGTAATCTACTGCTTTTTACATAGTTTTCATGCGTTCTAAACACAAAGGTAACGTACGTGACGTTCAGTCAAATATTTTTTATTTCCGAAGAAAGTATTCATCAATTTGTGTAATTTCTCTGAAATAAGATAACAGATATAAAATCTTGTACTCCGAAGTCTCAAGTTTTATTTCGATGGAAGGTCATCTGTATTATATAAGTCTTGGCTTTTCAATGATCAGTTGTTTCTGAAGGGATGCAAACCATTTTGAGCATCATGTACGTTACCACGATCTTTAACCACACATCACCATTTCTTACATGGGTCAATTGCTATGCAAGGGTGTGCAAAAGTTACTTGGCGTATCAGATCATCTCTTCACATCAATTTCATCAGCTTAGCTATTATATCCCCCATTTCAAAAGAGAATTATGTAAGCATCACATATGTGACCCTCAAAGCACCAGGCTCAGAAAAAAACATCTCCTGAGCTCCACATCGAGCGAATTGACTTGCAACTTCTCAGCAACAAACTACAGATATTGTACTATCAGGAAATGCAAAAAAAATAATAATATATAATGTGTTTTATTTTGTGTTATCATGTAACACTTTTGGCCTAGTTTAGTGTGACCAGACCCATATACTAGTCTGTATTTGTTGTTATTTCTTTATCTGATAATAAATAACAGCTAATATTTACAGATACAATGATGATCACAAATCAAGAAAATACCACATTCCATTGATATAAAGATTAATTAATAATAAGATATTACATTTCAGATTATATAATATGTTGTCTCTGTTGTCATTTCTTTATGTGTAGCGAGCCACCCCTCTCCAATCATTTTTATTTGCGAATTTACTAATTTTTTTGTGGCCTACAACATTTCTAATTCCAACCATCTCTAATAATCAACATTTTACTATGTTGTGCCAAACCGTCCTGTGATTGTGTCGCAAGCGTTGTGGGTGGTTGCAATTTGCCAGAATGTTTATTTCTATAGATAATAAAAACTATTGCTCCAGCTATGTTTTTTTAATCTTAGTGACCTTAATATTTGTAATATTCATCAAACTCTTAGCTTTACGCCTTTTTATTATTTAATCTACTCAACATGATCATGATCAAAGGCTTATTCCTCTTTTGACTGTTAAATGCGCAATACAACACTATACATAGAGCCTATCACCTGGGTCCAAGCCTATGATAGGGCCTATCAGAAGTGTCCAAGTAGTGTCCGGGTTGGTTATATAAATATAATCATAGGATCCGACTGTGTTCAACTTATAGGCCTATCAGCGGGGTTTGAGTAGTGTCCGAGTTGGTTATATAATCATGGGGTCCGAGTTAGTATAGGGTCCGAGCTAGTTTATCATAGTGTCTGAGTTGATAGTGTCCGAGTTGGTCTAGGGTCCGAGTTGGTATAGGGTCTGAGTTGGTATAGGGTACGAGTCGTCCGTCACACTATACCTCGGCATAAACCAAACAAATGAAGGGTTTGTCGTTAGTGCAGCCGCCTAGTGAGTAAGTGGTGAGCGTAACGGATGCTACAAATTGACGGAAAAAACGATGCAAATAAACATTTCAATTTCACAAGCAAACTTCACATTTTGGTCCAGGCTACGTTCCCGCATGTTATCACCTTGGGGGTGGTCAATAGAAGTAACATATCTTTTTTCATCAAATCTATTTGTTTGTCAGATTTGCGATTGTAGTGAACGCTATTTACAGGACGGAAACAATAACGTCCGTTACACCAGTATAGGCTATTTGATAATTTCTCACACATCACTCAACTGCCATGACACTAAAATATATTGTTGTAGTGATAGTTTCAGATCTTTCGATTCTGCCAGCACTATTTTTTTGTTTAAATTTGGGCTAGGAGAAGGCGGAGCTTGGAAACCAGTGGCGATTTGCAAATATGTCACAAATAATAGTCCAACTATCAATAGGCTATTCAGTGATGAAAATCTAAAAAATTTTTTTTTAAGTAAAGATATTTAGCCAATTTTATGTCTACTATACAAGCACCCAGTCACTGTAAATGTCAAATTACCTGAGTTGAAAAATAGGTGCTCCGATAACGAGAGTGTGAATTCATATACCCCTACTGCACCCCCTGAGCATATTACGACCCAGTCCCAAGGTCTGAAATATGTCCACAACTTTTTAATGACGGTGCGACCTTTGAGCTGAGCATGCGAGCATGGAACTGAAATGTTACTGATTCTAAAAAAACTATTTTCGACCTGATTATCCCCTGATATATGCAGATATGACCGTCCAAAGAAATGTCCCACGATTTTGTACGCGGTAAATCTGTGGCTGAAATCTGTTTGTATGTATCATTATTATTCTTTTTGTATTATTATTGTCACTAGGTGGCACTAAACATAAAATTAGGTTGTCAGATTTAGCTGTAGGGAAGTTACCTAACTTAACAGCGTACAATTTCCCTCACTCTCCCCTATTGACTAACGTTAGTTTATCTTATACAGTCTTCTGTACAGAGGAAACTATTTTTTCATCTGCTATTTTTTTAATCGAAGGTTATTTGCTACAATATAATTATACACATTTTAATTTTTATTATTATTTAACTGAAAAAACGGATTATTAGTGACTATAAAGGCCGTTTAAGACCTTATTGTTACATTCCATGCCTTGCCCTTAGCAACGGATGTTTGGGCGGCCATTTTTTTGATTCACGAGTCGAGATGCGAAACGGATGTAAACAATGAAATTTTCACCAACCTGAACGCAAATTGCTGGTTATTTGTCACATTAAGCTAAACATTGTGGTACAATTTATTTAATATTATATGTTTAGATTGTTTTGATGTTTTGCAATGTATTGAGTTTGAATTCTTAATCTGTTAACTTCATGATCAAAGTGTATGTTAGATCTAACGTTAACGAGTCTAAAACTAGTAAAAAGTAAAAATAAAATTAAGACAAACTCAACTTCTCAAGACACAAGTCCACTGTCAAGGCAGTGAAACTCAGAGTCAAACGCTGTGTGTGACTGTGAATGTGATTTACAACTTGTGACTTGTGTCGCAAGTTGTGAGTGTGACAGTGCAGCAGTGTGAGCACTGGCATGACTGGTGAGTGTGACTGTGGCTGTGCAGTGTGAGTGTGAAACGCCATGAAACGTGCAGTAAAGACAGTTGTGAGTTGGAGTTGCAGTCAATTATTCAAGTCAATGACAGTTCAGTCTTTACAGTACATGCAGTTGAGTTAGAGTGTGATTTATTTGTGAACATCAACATGCTGATCAAACTGTGTGTGACACATACAGTCACTGACACAGTTCAGCATGTTCAGTTCAATTGCATGAACTATGAGTAGGGTGGTGGAGGGTATTTTCGCGCAGGAGGTATTTTCGCGCACCCCGTTTGTTTTTTGCCCTAGTTCTTAAAGGGTTTTGTATTTTTTTATCTTGTTTTGATTTTTGGTCGTTTTTTCATCCGCCATTAAAATGATCTAGTTCTCTTTTATTTTAAGTCCAAGAGAATGCCGATTTTTTTGGCTTCCAAAACTCAAAATCAGTAAAATTACAATTTTTCAAATTTTTTTTGCAGGTTGTATCAGGTTGAAATAAAAACAGACATGTGACGGAAGGAATCCCGAATCCATTTGGAAACAAACTAAATGAAAAATATATGCAACGTGGGCCTCCACTCTGTTACACAATGGGATGCGCGAAAATACCCTCAACTGCGCGAAAACTCCCCCAGAAACATAGGAGATTGAAATAATCTATGCTCCCTATTTCCAATTGACCCGGAAGTATATTTTCATCAAACCGGAAGTGGCTTAGACATACCAATCACAATACGACCCACAATATTCATACGCGTCCATTCTGTGCACGCTGTGGGTCGTATTCGGTTAGGTGTGCGAAAACTACCGCCACCACCCTATGAGTATGAAGACATTTAAGAGATACGGGTCCAATCGTTTATAAACGGTCGCAGTGACGCACTTCCGGCGAGTGCTTATAAACACTGTGCGTTTTAAGGCATGTTAAAAGGGCGGGCAATATATATATTCATCATGAAGTTAACAGATTAACAATTCAGACTCAATACATTGCAAGTATTCCGGCGCCTAACACGTCACCCTGAAAATTTTGTGAAATTTGAGTGAGTAGGCCTATTTCAAAAATTAGCCAATTTGACATGCAGTAGAATTTTGAGATTAAAGCTGAATGAAATCAATGGGTTTATCAGGGATAGAAATAACTCAATGTGATCCACTATAAAAAAAAAAAATAGACAAGGGGGATAGTGAGATTGCGATTTAACTATCCCCCCGGATATCGGGCAGGCCAGACACAGAGCGCACAAAATTTGAATCGACACATTTTAAATTTGAAATGTAACATCCTGTTTACTAAATTACTAACGTTAGTGTAAGCACTTGTATGTAGCTAAAACGTTGCATAGTGCTACTCTTCAGCCTAGACTACTGATACCCCACTCATAGATGGCCCCATTACTTGGCTAGACGCCGAGGACGAGACGCCGTGGAACTGGGGCACGTGCAACGCACACTGTGTCTGCAATATAGTGCTAGGCCTATATAGCCGTATACTTTATACACACTAAACATGCTAAAGCAGTTTACACAGATCTAGACTATGCACAGCGGGCAGGTATATCAACATGAACCACTGTGACTGCTCACCACGAGTTGACTGTAGACCTGCTTATTTTAGCGCTAATCTCCACGGGTGATCCCCCTTCCACAGAACAGCGGATTTCTACTACATGTACTACTAGTGCTACTACTAGTAGTATACCACGACTAGCCCATGTGTGATAAACAGCTTCCAAATAGCATTATCCCGACGGGATAGTTACTATACAGACTGATTATCCCTACCATTTTTTGATT
Source organism: Flabesymbios commensalis (assembly GCA_964017125.1). Lineage (NCBI taxonomy): Eukaryota > Metazoa > Annelida > Polychaeta > Terebellida > Flabelligeridae > Flabesymbios > Flabesymbios commensalis. The sequence goes on from OZ024911.1 coordinate 61,256,716, forward strand.
AGCCACGGGATAGCGGGATAGCACTTATTTTGACCCCTGGTTTATAGAGGAGCGTCATAATTAAAAATCACTACATGGCAAATGGTCTAACTTTTAAACTACATAATATTTTTTCTTGAAATTTTAAAAGAAGTTGCCGTTAGACTAGAAAATAATGCTTGCAGAATTTCATGACAATCAGATGAAAATTGTGTGAGTAATTAACGAAAAGCATGCAACGCAAAAGTGACATATTTAAAGTGACTTTTACTGTAATACTACGTAGTGATATGTTGTGTCAATTTATACATTATACCAAATCTGGTATAATTTAAAGAAAATGACTGATATTATGGAATAAAATGTACAGTTAACCAGTCATATTGGCCGACCGTTTTTAGACGCCCGGGTGTTTAAACAATCATAAATGGTTGGGCCCGTGCCTGTTTAAGCATGTTAAGTGTCAGTCTTGATTAAAAGAACATTTGGTGGCTATAATCAGGCCTATAAAGTATAAACACCACACTGAGACAAAATTCTTTTTGGCATCAAACTATCCCTGATTGGAATTCTCTTTCGGGAGCTGCTATAGTCATAGAATCGAAAACTGTGGCAGCGTTCAAGAGTCAGCTGGTCGATCTGCCAGTCTCTTTTCCCCCTCCAGTCTGATACTTCACAATGGACGGCTGCTAGAGTACTATTAAAAATTAAAAGTTCAAGTTCATTCTTAGACTTTGAAGTTTGACAGTGTCAGTGTGACTGTGAGTGTGAAGTCTGGAGTGGACTGATCATGTTCATAGGGCCAATGATTTCGTGCGATCATGGAAAACGGACGGAATTCGCGGAATATACCCTGTGAAACGAAATTGTATATTTTAAAGTTCAAACGGAAACATCATTTTATGAGTCCAAAACCACTTATTTCACTCTGTTTTTCATTGACTTCAACCCTTATCCTGTTGATCGCGACTTTGACAGTGCTGATTGCGGCGTATGCCGTGTCTACATGTGATCGCGGCATTTTTCCGTTTCGGTAATCCATTGCATCAACGTCATCAGGTCATTCAGCTTGACTATTTTTAGCCATTTTAATTTTAGACAATTATTCCGGCTAGTACGGGATCGGTTCTGGTACAGGACGCATTTTTAAACATTATGCAAATGAGCCGGAGCTTGCCGAAATCGGCCAAGGACTCCCGAATCACAGCATGCGTGGTATGACTTAATGTTGGGCCAACGTTGGCTAAGGTGACTGGGAAATGAGAGTACAATCAATACCACCATGACCGCAGCGTGTGCGTTGATGAGGGGCTGGATGGGTCAGCACTTTTTCTATCGGCGATTATTATACCAGTCAATTTGTTATTATTGCTTGGCATTAGTAAGATACTAATATATGCAGTTATAATATGAAAAGTGTTTCGTTCTGTTGATGATTTTGGCAATGAACAATTGAGTTGTTATTCAATTACAGAGCTGAGCTACTTATAGCACACTCAGTCACTGGATTTTAGTCAATAATCTGTGAAAATCGCGCTGAAACGGAATGAAACGGAATTCACCAAAACGTAAAACGGAAAATTGGCCCTATGTTCAGTTCAGTTCAGAGTGGATTCACTGAACATGCCGTACAACAAAACCCCATTTAAATAGGTGGGGGTTGACCACAGATTTATTTTCTTTGTTCAGTTTTGTTCTTTGCTTGGTTTTTGTGATCACAAGATGAGAATGACCACCTACTGTCTGTTGAAATTATTTTTGGTCTGGTAAAATTTTAGAGTTTACAGGACCGTACTGTCCAGTGATATTTTGCGCTTATTGGGAAAGACTGCAATAGATGTTATTTACTACAAATTGATAAATGTTTACTTCTTTTTCGGCAAAGAGCCATAGGCCTATTATCCCTCAAGCAGTGCTGGTCGTTTGAAAAATAGTGGTGTGTGGGAAATCACACTCCTTGAATGAGCAAGGAGTGTGATCAAGGAGTGTGATTTGCACTCACTAAGTGTTGTCTTTGTATTTGTACATTGTACGAGGTGTGCTGTTTTTCCTACACCTCAACTTTGTTTTAGGCGTGTGATGGCGTGTGCGTGTGATCACACGCCTCATATGACCAGCACTGCTCAAGTGACAACCACTATATTCTATGCAGATATATAAGCGTACCCTAATATAATATGTACACGTAGATAAATATACACAGAGCTCCGCATTAAGGCTTGTCTGCTTCTCCGGGACAAGTAAAATAATAATTCAGTCAAGTTGACCATATACTTACTTGTTTAAATCTACCAGCCTCTTTCTCCCACCAGCCTGATACTCTACATCAGAGGTGCTGCTGGAGTATTAAGTAAAAGTCAAAGTCTTGCCTGAATGGAAAAATCAATTTTTTGGTGAAGGAAAATTATTAAATTCTGATATTTGTGTGATGATCGAAATAATTCACACCAGCATTTACTCGTAAAGATACCACTTTATTGTTCCCAGACTAGGTCTAGATGAATTTGCTTGATTACTTTTAGATCTATGTATTTTTCAAATCATGTATTTTTTCGGACAAGTAGGGCCTACAGTTTTGATTACGACAAGCACATTTCATCAGTGACTTGTCCATCAGGCAGGTGATGTAGAATCTTTCATGTCAAGGCCTGATACATGTTTTACTTTTGTAACTTTTCAGATAGGCTTACTGCCAAAAACAGCCAAATATGAGTGACTTAGAAAATGATGGAGTGGATGCCTCCGAAGTCGAGCCCAAACCGGAGAACGGAGATGATGATTTGGATGAGGAACGTACACAAACACCACCAGCTTATAACCCGCCTATTTCTGCTCTCCCCCCAAGAGTGATTGCTCAAGAAGAGAGCCAGGTCGAAGTATCGGCTAGTCCTGCTTTCCAATGTTTGGATGACGTAAGTTATCTCTACATTTTTATTTTCTTCATTTATTAAAAAAAATCATATCATGTCCATGCTTTAATTTTAAATTGAATAAATGCCTTGAAAGTTGGATAATATAAATGTTTAATTAGTCCATTTGATTTCTGATTACAGAAACTTTTCAGTATGTCTTTCCCTTAAAATTAATATTTTTTTAAACAGTATACCAGTAATATAATGATATGTTTACTCTTATTCATTGCGTGCTGGTATATTATTACAGAAGTACGTATATAACAGGATTTTGTTTAAACTTTATCATGAGTTTTTTTTTTCTTTTTGAAATAACTGAGATAACTGTTCCTTTTTTTATTCATGACCCATACATTTTCTGATATATATATTGTATTTGTTAGCTATTCAAAGAAGGAAAGCTTACTGGCACCAAAGCTGCATTGTTGAAAGCCAAGTACACAGATTTGCATGAAGCACTTAAAGAGTAAGCTCTTGTGAATTTATAATATGTATCTAGATATATATTTATAATTCTAACAATGTTCATACTCGTGCGAGACTAGTAATTAACACTTCTACTGTTATAAAAACAGTCGGTCATTTTTAAGATTCAAATTATTATTGAAATGTCTGTAATAAATTTTTAATTTTCTTGGGTAGCATTATTTAACATGGCAGTAACATGGTCAGAAGGGAAAACAAGTCCAGGGATGTAAATTTGCACTAGCCCGGTAGCCTGAGGCTAGTGGAATATTGTAAAAGTTAGTGGATTTTCCTTAGAAAGGTATGGTAAATGATGGTAGGGGCTAGTTGAATTTCTCTCTGGGCTGGTGAAACTTATTTGCATTTGCACCCCTGAAGTCTGATATTAATTTAAACACATAGCTTTCATTTATATAAATTTATATAACGATGGGTTAAAACAATGGTGTGCTAAGTGACATTTTTGGCCTTTAGAAAAATAACCAGCTAAGTCACCTATAATATGTATAAAGTTTGTATTTATTTCAAATTCAGAATAAAACAACAGATCAAGTCGACTTAGCACAATTATTATTCTCGTGAAAAGGAGCACATATTAGCATAATATCTGTCCAACACAGGACCAATTTGCCTTGACACATTGTTATTCTGGTGTTATATGCTTATGGGCTCTTGTTTCTGGGACAAATACTGTGCAAGTGCACTTAGCGCATTGTTATTCTGAGACTTGTGGAGACAACACAGGGGAAATGCCTGGACTTAGTTCATTGTTGATCTAGGAACAATCTCTGCATATTCTGTGTGTTCCTGGAGTAACAATGAGCTAAGTCAACTTGGTGTCTTGTTCATCCCAATTCTGCTTCTGTAAATCGTTTTGGTAAAAAAATACGATAACTTCACTTGATCTACTGTCAAATTCCAATCCTTGTGTGTTTCATCAGTCTACATGCTGATAAGCGCATTTAGCAGACTGTAGTTCTAAGCAAAAAGATAAACACAATTTCGCTGTCAAGTCGACTTGACCCACTATTGTTTTAGACCATCGATAACGTGTTGGGCAACACTATATTTACATAACCAGCTAGTACATTTGGAGATCTATAACTTTTCCATTTTATTATTAAGGGTCTGCCTTACCCTTGCCATGATGTCATGTGTTTTCAGTCTGTTGATTCTTTTTCAAAACAGTTTAGTAGAGGGCTCAGTTCCAGGAAATTATACACCTTTCTCAATAACAACACGCCACACAGTGAGCAACGCCGAACTGTTTTAATCAGACAACTGTTGCACACAGTTCAATGACAACACGCCACACAGTGAGAAACGCAGAACTGTTTTATTCAGACAAACTGTTCACGCACAAACTCGTGCAAGCAGTCTATTCTCAAAGTCAAAGAGAACTAACACTTTCGTCTGATCCCAGCAAACTCAAAGAAATTGTATAACATTTGTACAATGTTGGACCAACGTCAAAGATGTTGGGCCGACGTAAATATAAATGTTATACAAATGTTTTGTGTTTGCTGCCCTTATGTTCACTGTGTGGACATTGTGTTCAATTTATTCTCATGTATTCTAATCCCCTTTTTAACATGTTTAATGAAGTATTTCTATGTATCACAAATACAAGTTGAAGATTTCTCACAAACATCACTCCAACATGTTTTCCACAGGAAACGGGAACATGAATCTTCTCTACTGCAGGAGGCAAAGAAATATTCTAAGGAGGTGGAAAATCAAGATACAGAACTGGACAAAGCTGATGAATTTCCAGAAGGATCCAACACTGAAGTTTCACAGCTTCGCACCCAACTGCTCCAATATCGTAATGAGCTGGCTCAAGTGGAAGAACGTGAATATCAAATGAACTACAAAATAGAATGGTATATATTTCAGTTTTATAATCATGATTTATATAAACAGAATTTTTATCGTTGAGTCGTTTGATATTGTTAGTACACTATCTACAAATAGAAATAATAAATTACCTTATTTATGTTCCTGCTGATGTATAATTTCAGCTTAGAAGAAGAGCAACGACTTGTAGAGAGGGAGTATACAAGAATGCCGAAGGAAGAGGTATGTCGACTCATTTATGTTTTAACTCTTACAACGCTGAATTATTTTTGCATACCGTATATCCCCGTGTATAATGCGATGTTTTTTCTTAGCTATTCATGTCACAAAAAGGCACCTCGTATTATACATAGATGTAGAATTTAATATAAATTATTAGCTCTCTAGCGGTAAGTTCAGCGGTAAGTTATCTAGCGGTAGAACGTATCTTTAAACATAGGCCAGTCAGCGTGTTTGGTAAGCAGGCCCATACACACGATACTGTGCCTTTCCAACTAGTAGCAAACAAGAGACGTTCACCCAATGCCGGTACATTGTTGGGCCACCGTCTGCGACGCTGACACAACATTGTACCAGCATTGGGTGAATGTGTCGTGTTTGCTGGGAGCCCCCGTCTCACATTCCCGCCGACGCGCGTGGCACCTTTGACAACCACGGGCAGATAAATGGCGCCGTTATTCTGCAACCAATTCACACTCCTGACCTGTTCATTTATATTGTTAATGATTCAATCTAAGATCGCCTTTCATATGGGAGTGTTCTATTGTGTACGACAAATCTGAACATGATATTTTCATATTGGAATGAGAGAATGCGTTGACGAAATATAACAAGATATCACTGATTATATCTCCTATCGCAAATTCAATACATGTAGGCCTCAGAATGTCCATATTGTTGGGATAACATTAACGCCTACCGCTGTTGCCGCGGCTGATACGGTATTGAGCAAATGGTGGTATCTGTTAGCTGTAGTTCATGGAGCGCTGCTGTGTTATTGCACCCTGACACTTATATAACCAAACACCCTTTGTGTCTAGACAATGCGGCTAGTCTGCAAATGTTTTACAATCACATTTCATCTTGGAATGTTCTTATTTGAGCACGACGATATTAAAATCTGGTCTTTGTAATAGATAAACTAAAATAATATAAATTTGTCGGCGAAATATAAATACGGGTATTTTAAAATCTGTGTGTATATATATATATGTAGCCTATGCAGGCTTCAGAATGTCTGCCGATCGAGACAGTCCCGATGACGTCCACTCTGCCGTGGAGAATGAAAATACAGTATCTGCTTACTTTATAAGTAAGGAGATACTGCCCTTTGGTTTTGCAGAGCTGTACTGTTGCCGCTGTTCCCGTCATTGAGCATCGTCTATGCAGGTGTCACGGCGCTATTTAGTAGAATAAGATAATATCCATGCCTCACATTTAGAGAATAAGATAATATCCATGCCTCACATTTAGATGGCCCGGAACGCTGCCGACCGGGACGCTGCCGACATCCAAAATTTGAGGTCGTATTATACAGAGGGGTAGACGTTTTTCACGTCATCCAAGGCCCCAAATCTTAACTCGTATTATACATGGCGTCGCACTATACGCGGGGATATACGGTAATCCATGGAGACCAAAGGGTTTTTTCTATTTGAAGTCATAAATGTTTTAGTTAGCTCTTTCCCCTTTATTTAAATTAGTTAGCTCTTTTGGCTTTATTTGAATAACTATGTTATGGGTCCACAGCCAATATAAATATTTTAATTCTTTCACTGTGGGGATCGTCTTTATTCGTCGGAATCTGACGTCACTGTGGGGATCTTATTTATACGTTAGAATCTGACGTCTACAGACGTCAGATTCTGATGTATAAAGACGGTCCCCGCGCTGAAAGGGTTAGGCATGCTATAACCATGATTTTAAAATTAACTGACATATGTTAAAATACTATGCTATACATGTACTGGGTGTCAGTAGCGTGTCTGTATTTATTAGTGTGTCGACAGGACCATGTTGTGGCGGAGGATAAACACAGCTATCAGCCTGAGGCAGCTTTGGCCACTCCCTGGAATTTTAGTTTGCCTCTGTTTGGCTTAAATACCTAATAATATTGCTCCATGGTTTCAGGAAATGAAGAAGAAAATTGAGGAGTTAAAACAGGTGTGTGCAGATATGAGAAAAGAGATAGGCCAGAGGCAAATGGAATCAAAACGGCTAAAAGAGGATTTAGAATCCACTCAGAGACAGGTTCAAACCAGCGAGAAAACCTCAGAGGAGATGCAGGAACGTGTGGATAGCCTCAAGGTACGTTTTGAGCAGTTTTCAGCCTTTTTATCCCTCAATGACTTTACCCAGAACAATTTGTAGGAGAAAGGGGAATTAATTTGTCGGATTGGCAAGTGTTTAGGTTTAAATTGTACATATTATGTAAGTAATTTTTGCCCACTTGAAGTTGTGGGTCGCGGTAGCGAGACACAACTTCAAGTGGGCGAAAATTTCCATTTGATATCTTAGTGCTTTATGGTTCAACCCTTTAGCCGCCAAATTATTCAATCTGAATTTTCACCCACTTGAAGTTGTGTCTCGCCGACCCGATCCACAACTTCAAGTGAGTGCTAATTATTCAGATTTGACAAAATGGAGGTCAACTGTTTTCAAATATTTATGATTGATGTCACATTTTATCTTTAACATGATTAAAAGGTGGTACTTAATGTGCTGATAAAAAAATGAAAACCAGAATATATGCGGCACCGGCGGTTAAAGGGTTAAACCCTTCTACTGCTTGCATCTTATATATATATACGTTTCCTATCAAGTTTCAAATCAAACAAAATTCAACCGAAATTGATAAAATAAATCATGGTAGATGGTCAACAATTTTATTGGGGAGGCATCTATTTTTTATAAACATGATAAATGAAAACATACTTTTCTTCATTTGTAGCTGGAAACAGTTTCACAGCACAAAGGTTAAGTGCTAGTGACAACAATAGTTTTTATTTGCATTTTGTTATCAGCTCATATACTGATGAATGTGAAATATATCTGATTTAGAGACTTTGTCAATATTTGGCACTCGACTTTCAGTTGCAATTTTAATTTACCTCGAAGTTTTGAGGGGCGATAGTGAAATACAACATCAAGTGGAATAAAATTTGCTCGTTTACCATAGATGGGATGCAGGTTAATTTGGCATTTTTTTCTCCAGAATAAAATTAATATTTCAGCCCGAAAGCTGAGTAGAATTATTTTAATGAAGACTTGATATTTTTTACTATTGGGATAATTTTCCTTTATGATGGGACCATTAGTTATTTTTTTAAAGTAAACAACTGAACTTTGCCACAATAATTATCCAAATAAATGTTTTTAAGTAAATGTAACCCTGTGTATGTGTTTGATTTTGTCATGTTTGTGAAATTCAGGGAGAATTGGTTGTGGAAAATTCAAAACCTGGACAGATAAGTAAGGAGTCTGACAAACTTAACCGACAGAAACAGTGAGTCATTTTCTCTTATAAAAGTGTACAGTATTTTTACAAAGAAAACTCATATATACTTATTATGCTACACCCCCCCCCCCCCCTCCCCCCAACACTGCCATCCCCATCGGAGCACTGAGGTGCGAGAAATGGTTTTGGCATATTTCATTTTGTTGAATTGCTCTTTAATACAGCCATTACCGTAATTGCAGGACTATACCTCACTACTTTTTTTTCAATTTTTTACTGCCCACACGATATACTACAGGTGCGCAGTTTTTATGGTTGGGGCACTGTTTCTTATTTGAGTGAGATCAGCTGTGAAATGTCTGTATATAGTTCTGTCACAGTTAGCTTATTACTATTATTATTCTGTAAATCGCGCTATTGTGTTGCTTATCAGTCATGGTGTAACGCAAAATGTGAGCACAACACTGGCACAATTATGGTCTATCGTTTATGTATATTTACAAAAATAAATCCACCTCTAAGACTCTAACAGTCATAAATCCGTCTTGCCAAGGTACCGTTAGAATAGACACCTCCACGTCCATGTCACTGCATTGGCACCATGGAATATTTTGTATCGCGTAGCGAAAAGCTCTGCAATTCTGCCTATTCGCTAATCAATTGATTAGCGAAATATTTATACATTAATGATAAGGCTGTGATGTCAGTAAAAACCAGAAGAAGAAAATTGCTAATCAAAAAATTTTCAAACTAAGTATCCCCTGGCCACATTTGATGATTTCAACACATGGAAGGCTCGGTATTCAGCGAATGTGCAGTATAATCTTGTGCATCTACTAAGGCCTATTTAAACCTACCGCACGGTATTGACTGATGCGCGGTATCGTCTGGCAATTACAGTACATCTTTTGCGATGTATGGCTACTAAAATTAGGTTGTGATATGATTTGAAAAAAAAAAATCAAACATAGATGTCATTTTTCTGGATTTTCCCAGAATTCCAGATTTTTTTAACGCTCAGTTTCATGAAAATATTGCCTAAAAAGGGTCTTTTTTGTCTTTCAAAAGTAACTTCAGATTTCTTCCCCAGCTGTGAGCAGGATGCAAGTTACAGTTCATCCCCTTGGATATGAAAGGGTGTATCTGCCATTTGGTAAAGTGGCAGAAACACCCTTTCATATCCAAGACGATTTTATGACAATTTTTTATGTATGCAACTTTTTAATTTATTATAATATTTAGAAATTGTACTGTTCAAAGTAATAATTTTCTGGTGCCTGTTTTTTTATCAGGGAACTAGACAAGCAGAAGCGAGAAGTTGATGAACAACATCGTCAGCACACTAATTCACTGCAGCAGTTACAGAAGCAGCAAACACAGCTCCAGAATGAGAAGTTTGACCTAGACGGACAAGTTGATCAACAGGTGGCTATTTTAGATGCCAAGAGTGGTGACTATCAGGTGCTGATGAAAGATTACGAGCTCGCAAGAGAAAGAGAAGCAGAATTAATGGGTGACAGGTGAGCATACAGAAGGGTTATTATGCTGGATGCTAGTCTTAAAGACCAATTTGTTGAGTAAGCAGATATTGACTTTTGGCTCTGTATAGCAGAATTGTTAGTTCATTAATAATTGTTTCATATGAAACATCATATTGCCTGATAGTTCTGTCAAAAAGAAAGATTTTGAAATACTTGTTTTCTAATATTCAATTGATGTCAAGTGCTTAACAAAAGTATTTCTATATTTCTCAGGGCAACGCTTGACTTAAATCTGCGTCATATCAACCTGGAGAAGAAAACTACCCATGAAGTGCATTCTCGAAAAGCTCGTGAAAAGGAAAGGGATCTGCGCAACCTGAAAAAGGCAGAGCTACAGCTTCGAGTTGCTGATGACAATGTCACACACGTACAGCAGATTCTGGAGAAAGTAAAAGGGCAGGTGTGTAGGTTTATGAAAAGTTTTACTCTGGTCTATTTACTCATTGTATTTTTCAATCTCGAGTATTTACGACCTGTGTATGCTGGTAAACAGCTTTAAAAATAATTGTATATTTTATTTTTTTCCATCTTGCCTGTATATTTCATCCAGGTAGGTTTACATCCTTTAGACCCCATTAAGTTGGCATCCAAAATATTTCGCAAAATTGGTCCGAGGTGATTCAACGTCTATAAAACTTAGCATGCGCAATTCTAGCAGCATGTCTTTCATGGGTTCAAGAATCAATAACATAGTAAATTGTACTAACTTCGGTACAGTTGTTTTCAAACTTTTCGAAACAAGCAAGGCAACGTCATCAAAATGAAATGAATCGGACTTTAAGTCACCTTTGTGCACATATAGTCTAAACTGGGCCAGGAGAACCTCCTGAGGATGGAGAGATGATTGAGATGACACTGTCCTCCAGACACAGGATTCGAAATTCGAGCCCTGGCGGTCTGAGGCCGAGCACACTACCTCTCGGTCACGGAGGCTCCCCACAATACTGACTTTCACACGTGGATGGGGAAGAAACATTTTTTGTTTCTTTCAAACCGCCGAGACCGGGAACCAAACCCCGAACTCTGGCGTGAAAGGCAGAGGTGCTAACCACTACCCTAGGGCCCCCGCCCTCAACGTCATCAAGTTTCAAAAGAATAATAAATTGTTCAAAAGTTAGTACAATTTACTGCTATATAATTATTTTAAATTATCTGTAAAGCTGTGTATCTTTTTATTTTTCAGTCCGACTCGCAACCAAAGGATGATGGGTCCTTGTTGGCCAAACGCCAAGATCTACAGAAAGAAGTCGATCAGACAAAGAGAGCTTTAGCACAGCAGGTATGATGAAGAAAATTAAGTGTTTTTCTTAAACACTTTACCTGCTAGTTGCGCATATATGCATCATGGAGCACATTTTCAATAAAAGTTATTTCATAAAAACTGATGCATGTCATCGAAATGAAGATGTCCTAAGCTTTAGTTTTATATAGTGCACCAATATAATTTTAATTAGGTGAGAATTGCGGGACCTCCCAGTGTATCAAAATGTGATGAAATTATGTGGTAGGTATATATAGGTAGGATATATATTTCATAATAATATATATTTCATAAATAATTATTTGTATATTTCAGAATTCACTGACAGCTGTGGAAACTGTGAAAGTGGAGCAAAGCATAGCAGAGGAAGAGAGGCTCCTGTATGAGCAGAGTGATTTGAGAATAGAGGTGGTGGAGCTCACTCGTCTGGCCGCCATAAAGGTAGACAATTCTCACATGAACATTTTTCCAAGACTGGCACAATTTCCAACTTCTAATGATGAGGTGCATGTGTATTTGTAAGACACCTGTCATTTTTACTACTCTAGAATCTCAAACTAGAATTACTTTTTGAATAAGAGACAGATAGATATTTAATCGAAAGTTTAAATATTGACCACAGTTTATACCAGTTTCCAGTAATTTCAAGTTCATCATTGTGAAAGACACATTGTTAAGTTCACTGACAGTACAGAGCTTGTGAAATTCCTACTTTTCTGTCTGCCACTACCTCTGAGCTCTGTAATGTAACTAATTGAAATGGAATGGCCTAGTGGTGAATTGGTTAAAGGGACTACTAGCCCACCACGTAGTTTTAGTGATGATTGTCATAAAATCTAAATTTTCCTGTTGCATTGACAGTTTATTAATAATATTTTAACAATACTAGTTTAAATTCATTGGCTATTGCTGCACCTGGCAAGGTTTGAATTTATGACCACCATGACTACAAGTAGGTCCCTTTCCCCCTTACAACCCTGAATTATTTTTGTATAACCTATGGAGAGGTTTTTTCAATTTTAAATCATTATTATTGTCTTAGTTAGCTCTTTCTGATTTATTTGAATACCTATGTTATAGGTCTACGACCATTAGAAATCTTTAAATTCTTTCATCGCAGACCGTCTTTATAAGTCAGACTTATAAAGACGGTCCCCGCGCTGAAAGGGTTAAATGATGTATTGTACAGACTTTGTAATGAAAGCTTTTGATTTTATATACAATTATAAATAGTTAAGCTTAGGGTAATAATTTTGACACATTGAACCTATAGAAAAAAAGAATACAGATCACAGTAAAGTTTACTAAAAATTTATCAGTATTCTATGATAAGAAGTGCCTTAGTTAGCAAGAGTACTACGTTAAGCTATACCGTCATATTGATATTCTCTAGAATGACGAGAGGGAACAGAAAGCAAGAGATTTTATGAGAGCAGAGCAAAGGCATCACAAAGCAGTTCAAGATCTAAAATCCAAACAACTTCAAATCCAGGACCACCAGAAAAAGTACCAAGAAATGCATGTCAAGTAAGTTTTGTAGTTGATGCATTAAATATAATAATCGATGATAATGAGACATTCACCTAATGTTGGACCACCGACTGCGAAGCTGGTCCAACATTGGTCTAACATTGGGTGAACGTCTGGTGTTTGCTGGGAATAAGTACAGCTGCTGTCACCCCTGAATTAATTCAGACTAACTTTTGAGACTTTTTTTGAGACTTTTTCTGTAATTGCTAATTTGTGGAAACTCGATATCTGACCAAAAAAACCCTGTCCAGCTATGTAATGACCATATAAATTGTATACTGGTACGCACAAGTTTCAAGTTAATAAAAATTCTACTGAAATTGATCAAATTGTTTGTGGTCAAACACACTACTGATATTTGTTTTGGTGGCATTGAAGGTGTCATATATAAAATAGTATAACTAGTGATTATAAGAAAATAAATTGATTATAATTTGTATGGGGATTTATCATTTGAAATACTGATAACATCAATAATGCTGCTCTGAGTGCTTGGATCATCAATTTCCCACAGCTGGATAATAACCAGGATTGTTTTTATTATTATTGGTGAGTTAAATGATGTTAACGATATTTGTTAACCAGCATGTTTTAAGTTCCAGGTAATGTTGCTGTTATGATCACTTGGCATGAATGCTAGTTTGTTCTCACTTTTTATCTTTTATAGCAGAGCATAAGGTTAACCTTTCACTGCGGGGACCGACTTTAGACGTCATATTCTGACGAGCATAAACTTTCCCCGCACTGAAAGATTAAAATATTTATAATGGCCATAGAACCATAACATAGGTATTTAAATAAAGCTGAAAGATCTAACTAAGACATTAATAATGATTTCGAATTGAAAAAAAAAATTTAGTTCCCATGATTTATACAACAATATTTCAGCGTTCTGAGGGGTTTACAGCACATTCAAGGAATGAATGTGTCGTTGCTCAGAAAATAAATTGTGATACCGCAGATAAATTTTGAGGCAGATGAATTTTGCAAAATCTAGGAAAATCATAATTGCATTTCAATTGTAATTTACATTCCTAAATCAACACCAGTTGTGCCACGATTTAATGAATGCTTATCTGTTTACCCCTCACAGCGCTGGGATAGACTTTAGTCATCAGAATCTGTAGACGTCAGATTCTGATGACTAGAGTCGACCCCCGCACTGTAAGAGTAAAAATATTTATAATGTCTAGACCCATAACATAAATATTCAAATGAATTAGAAAGAGCTGACAAAGACATTTATGATGAATTTAAATTGAAAAAACCCTTTTGGTCTCCATGGATTATACTAAAAAGAATTCAGCGCTTTAAGGGTTAACCCTAATATATTCGAGTGCAAGCTAGTTCCATAACACTGCATGAAATTGGTAAAGTATTTTGTAGTAGATGCTAAATTTTTTATGAGTAGAAATATTTTTCGTCAATTGGAACTGGATATGGCACCAGCAATTCCAGCTTTAAATGAATGGCCATTTTATCACACAAGCACCAAGCATTGTATCTTTATCATTGAACACTTTATACCATGCTAAATAATTTAATTTAAATTTTCAGCCACTTGAAGTTGTGTCTCGCTAGCGCGACCCACAACTTCAAGTGGCTGAAAATTACTGATATTCGTTTAATTTTACACCAAACATTTGCAAATCTTCATGTTTAAACAATCATTTCTTTCCCAATAATTCTCTAATTGAACATATTAAAAACGACAATACTCGTGATCAGCAGGCAAAGTGTTAACGTTATACTGGTTTGATATGTAGGGTCAATGCTACACACGCTACAGACAATTGTTTGCTCATCTAAAATTTACTTAAACAGCTGAATTACCGTACTAATAAAAACCTTTTGCAATCTGTGTTTCAGTGTCTTCTCCAGTTGAACAAATTGTGTTCTTTGTTCCTTTTAAAAATGATCATTAATTTATGCATATTTAAACCTAAATTTTAAATGTCAATGATTAGATTTATGAAAATGTTTTTGTATAATTCTAACTATCTATTGTATTTTTTTTGCATTTACAGACTCACAGAATTTGCTAAACTTTATGATGTCATTAAGAATGAGCGAAACAAATGTGTAAATTTAATCCAGACGAGTACACAAAAGGCATCTGAGATGAGGGAGAAAATAAAAATATTGCAAAATGAGACTGAAATTCTTCGAACTGCAGTTGCTCAGAAAGAAAGGTAAGGAAATAATTTATCATGAAAATAAGCCTGAGAAAAACTTATTCAATTCTCTACAGAAGTTGATACTACAAACATAAAAAGAAACAATATGAACAAAAGCAATTCTAGAAAATCAGGAGACTTCCATGTAGAAACTTTAGGTCACTAAAAGCCACCTGAAAGGAATATTTCGGATTATTTGTTCACAAGGTTTACAAGTTTCAGATGGAGCTTGAATTAGAAATTTTATTTATTTGTTATCTAAGTAAAAATAAATTGCTCATTATCCTTACCCACCAGGTTGTAGAATTAAAATATTCACCCAGTTGAAGTTGAACCACAAATTCAAGTGGCTGAAATTTAATTACACACCTTTCTGCAATTTGAATCAAAACATATGTCAATCTACCAAACTTAACCCTTACAGTGCGGGGAACGACTTTAGTCAACAGAATCTGACGTCTGTAGAGACCCCTAATTGTAGAAGTCAGACTCTGATGACTAAGGTCGATCCCCGCACTGTAAGAGTACAAATATTTATAATGGCATTAGACCCATAACATAGGTATTCAAATGAATGAGAAAGAGCTCGTGAAGACATTTATGATGATTTCAAATTGAAAAAAACCTCTTGTTGCGATGTTTTTTACAAATTAATTCACCGCTTTTCTCCTTCAAGTTTTATACCAAGCTCATATAAAAAGGCTGTAAAAGACTATAGACATGATTAGCACATAACCCTTAAAGCGCTGAATTGTTTTTGTATAAACCATGGAGACCAAAGTTTTTTTTTTCAATTTTGAAGTCATCATAAATGTCTTAGTCAGCTCTTTCCGATTCATTTGAATACCTATGTTATGGGTCTACGGTCATTACTAAGATTTTTAATCTTACAGTGCGGTAATCAACTTTAGACGTCAGAATCTGACGTCTGCAGACGTCAGATTCTGACGACTAAAGTCGATTTCCACGCTGTAACGGTTAACTATCCCTGCCAATCACGCGTATAGCAGTCAAATAACAGTTTTAAAACTTGAAAAAATTATTTTGATTATGGTTTTGTTTTGCTGCGTTGTTTCAGGCAGTTACAGAAGCAGAAGTTGAAGCACGTTAACGCCATTGTGATCAGAGATAGCCTGAGGAATGAGGTCGCCAAACAGCACAGAATAGATGAGGACATGAGAGAAAAACGGGAACAGCAGCGTCTTGACATCAAGAAACTCAATTTATTAATTAATCAAGCGGAAGAACAAATGGTACAACTTAGGAAACGATATGAGACTGCAGTACAACATCGGAATGAGAGGTTGATAATTCTTTTGAAAGCTCTTTATTTTTTAAATATAAACAAATTACTGCCATCCCACCTATAATCTGTAAGGGTATTTATAGGCATCGACACCTAAGTCCATCAAGTATTTAATCCTCCCCTCTTTTACTCGTATGAAAATATAGGTACAGATTAATAATGATGTATCTGATAGTAAATGATTTAAAGAGATTCCACTAGCTGTTAGACAAAAGTTTTAAACCAACACACTTTACTTTACAATGACAATTTATTACCAAATGACAACAGCAGTACAACTCTTAAGTACATATTTTTTTTTCTCACAGAGGAATACAGTTAATTGAAAGAAATGAAGAAGTATGCATTTTCTGTGAAAAAGTCAATATTCAAGGTGAGAATTATATATCAAGTTTCTTTGCCTCTTACTAACAATCAGAGGTTCAATAACATTTTAAAACTAATTATTGTATCACTGTGCATAAACATGTATGCACTCATATTGAGGATGCACTTATTTGTACACAAAAAAATGATTGAAGGAAAAGGAGATGCACTTAATATATTTGGACATGGGTGCAAAACTTTGTGTTGTTGCCACAATTTCAAGTTTAAATGTCAATTATCACATTGATAATGACATAACAGTTGATCAGGGCTCAACACTAAAGGTTGCCCGATTGCCCGGGGCAACCGATTTTAGGTGGGGACAAGTAAAAAAATTCAGACAGTGGCCCCCTGGGCAATAGCTTTAATGTTCACCATTTTAAATTTGAATGACTGTCACAACAGACAACGCATGTCAGTGGCAAGTCGAGCAAGTGATAAATTGATGGGGCCAGTAACCCAAAAAATTTCTTTCTCAATGACAGGTTGAAAGTGAGTGACAGAGTCACTATGGAGAGGGATGCACTTTGTTTTCAAAAACAAGTGCATGCACCTATATTTGAACATAAATCAGTTTAAAACACATCTGAAACATGTGATTTTCCAAGTGCATGTTTATCCACTGAGATACAGTACATAGGTAGTATATATTATTTTTTTCACATTTTTCAGACCAGATGATCAGAAATGGTGATGTAGAGCTGCAAGCTCGAGAAGAAGATATCAGATTTATGAAAATGCAGTTAACAGAAGAGAAGAGAGCAATTCAGCTACTCTGGAAGAACATGCCAGGCAAACAGGCGTTAGAACAAGAACTAGTGACCCTTCAGATCCAAGTGAGAGATAGTAACATAAGAATGATAACTTTCTTTTTAGCTCACATACAGTTATCTCTGCGCTTTACAGAAACATAACAATTTTTTTCAGAATGCTTCACAGACAGATTTTTAAAGGTATTTCTAAAGATACCTTGGGATTTACAGGTCAGCGCAGGATCAACCAGTTTGTTCAACGGCTTTGAAATTGATCACTGCAGAAATATTTACAATTTCCAATAGTTGCAATTTGACTGCAACTAAGTGTTGTTCTACATGACTTAAGAAATAACAACTTACTAATCTGTATAGTGCTGCGGATAACTGCCGCAATATATGTAGTAACATGTTTATTACACTATGTATTGTTGACTTAGACTATAGTACATTGTATAGCAACATATTATTCAATAAAGTGCAAAAATTGTAATAAGTTGTAGTACAGTAGAACCTGCTATGAGCAGCCACTCTTATGAGCAGCCAACCTCCTATTGGATGCCACTTGGTCATTCCCCAATATGATATTTTGTATACAAATGAACCTCCTATGAGCAGCCACCTGTCTTGAAAGGCCACTTTTCTTGTGTCGCAAGGGTGGCTGCTCATAGCAGGTTCTACTGTACTGAACATTGCTAATGTTTTTAGGAGAGATTCTTGTTGCTATAGCTAATTATTGCATTGAAGTCTTTCATTGCAGATTTTGATTTATGTTAATTAAAGTAATGGGTCACAGTGCTTAATGAGATGTATCTTCACTTAGAAATCTGATCTTACCATTAAAATTACCCTACATCATTGAGGACCGCCTGTGGAAGACAACTGAAACCATGCCATAATCTCTGTTGCAATTAATAATTTTTTACACATGGACTTTTAGTCCCCATTGTTTTAGCTTGTTTATAAGATGATTGTTTGTTTCTGCAGCTATCACAATGTCAGGATCGCATGCTGGAGCTGGAGCAGAATCTAGAAGATCCATGTGATGAATCCAGAGTTCGTTTCCTTGAAGGTCAGGACCTCACACCGGAACAGATGAAGTCAAAACTGGAAGAGGTAAGGTTGCTGCTGAATTGTTTGCTTTTATTTTTAATTCATTTGAAGCTGGAATTGCTAACGCAATTTCCAGCTTCAAAAAATATAAAATATTTATAATTATGAAATATAAACATTTCCAATATTGAGTTATTGGATTAACTAACATCTACCAAAAAATATTTTACCAAATTCAGTCATATTTCTATTGATCTAAAACATGCTTGAAACCATATATTATATACAGGCATAGCAGGACAAGGGTGAACCTTTGTGCTCCTAGGGCTATACAGGTATATATAATTTTTCGAGCAAGTTGCAAATCAAATTCCAATGAAATTGAGAAAGTTGTATGATCGTTTAATCAAATTTTCATATTTGCAAATATCTTTCATCATTTGGAGCTGGAAATTGCACTGATATTCCAGCTTTAGATGAATTAAAAATAGAAACAGACTTTCAGCAGGACCAGGGTTGATAACCCATTGCAGGCCGCTTACTATTATTTAACCCTTGAAGCGCTAATTTTTTTTATGTAAACCATGGAGACCACAGGGTTTTTTTTCAATTTGAAATCATCATAAATGTCTCTAAAGTCAACCCTGCGCTGTAAGGGTTAATAATATTTCTGTCCATACATGTATTTGAGTCTCTTATTTGCCATCACAATGTGTATGTAAATACATTTTGCCTCAGACAACATGCATACTTAACTGTATACAGATCGGCCATATATTTTCTTCAAACATAACTCCTATGTCACAGTTGTATACAGTCATGTACCAATCAACTTTTTACATTCTATTTTATATCATAACAGTAAAAAATATATATTTTTGCAGCTTGAAATGAGACTGGCCAACAAAGAGGAGTCATTGTTGGAAAAAGACTTGATCTTTGACCAAGTGTGCCGTTTGGCGCAGCGTGTTCAGAGGAAAGCAGATAGTGGAAAGGATGACACACTTAATTTGGCAAAGAAGGTAAATCTAATTAACAGGAAGATCTTCTGTCACTTTTAATCATGTACCTATTAAGAATAAGAATATTACTATAAAAATAAGTGCCTTAAAAATTGACAAGCATATTGGAATGCTAATGCACTCTGTTACATTATTTAATTTTTAGTACATATGTGGTTGAGATCTTATTATTTTCAGTATAAGTCAGACTATTAAATATAAAATAATTATATATTGCTATAAACGTTTAATTGCATTTTACTACAGGTAAACGAACTTCAAGGACGAATTAAAGAAGTAACAAGAAAAATGATGGCAATGGTATCAGAACTGGCCATGCATCAAGCTAATGCCCTCAACCTACAACAACAGGTAAAACAACCACATCACCAATGGATAGCATGTTATTATGTTACAATTATAGGCATTTTTAGCCCGCCTTTTAATTAAAAAAGGTGAGCTATTGCAATTGAAGTTTGGCAGCGTCGGCGTTAGAGTCGGCTTTAACATTTACTTGTGGGCATGATAATTTGAAAAGTTTTTCATGTATCCTTCCAAAATTGTTTATGCGTGTTACAAATGACCAGTTCTCGGACAAGCTCAATAATGGCAAAAAAAATTCAAAATGGCTGATTTATTGCGTTTTTTGTATTTTACGGTAATAATGTGATCTTGTGGGCGAGATAACTTCAAAAGTTTTCCATGTATCTTGCTCAAATTTGTTATGCATGGTACTTATAAGCTGTTTTCGGACAAGTTTGATAATTACTGAAAAAAATTCAAAAAGGCAGATTTTGCCATTTTTCACATTTTACGTCAATAATTTCACCTTATGAAGTTTTCATGTATCCTTCCCAAATTTGTTATGCGTGTTACTAATGACCAGTTCTCGGACAAGTTTAATAATGTCTGAGCAAAAAATTCGATTTATTGCAATTTTCCGCATTTCACGTCAATAATTTGACCTTGTGGGCATGATAATCTGAAAATCAATATATTGGCTAATGCTGTAATAGAAAAGCTAAATAATAATTTCTAATTAGAAATTAATATTTAGCTTTTTTTGAGAACTGAGGAATAATTTGTTTATGGATGTATATTTACTATAGACAAAGGAGAGAGAATCAGAACTAGAGCAGTGCTACATGAGGCTAGAGAAGGGTGAAGCTCCTTCAGAAGCTGTGGAGAGAGAATGGTTGAGATTCCTGCGGGATGAGCTCAGACGAACGAGAGAGCAACAGTCTGCAGAGATGGTAAGAATATACTATTATTATATTTTTTACAAATTTTGACAGTTTCAATATTAATATGAAAACAGCAGTTGCTTTTATGTACTTACTATTCTGATATAATTAATTATACTCACTACATACATACAGGGTAGTTTTATTTTTTCTGTGGTTGCATGTTTATAAAGTGCCTAATTTAACATTTGATGAAGCATAATAATATTCAACCCCTTTTTATTAAAGTTTTCTCTTCAAATTTTCGCTTACATGAAATTGTGCCTTGCTACTGTGACCCACAACTTTAAGTGATACAAAATTACTCATATTTGTTGAATACAAGACCGAACTTTTTGCAAATGTTGATGCTCAAACACACATTTCATTCCAAATAACAGTGATTTAACCATTTCAAGCTTGAATTTACCATCGTCATCTTCATCTATTGTCGTTTTTGATCTGTTTATTTAGTCAACCAAAGCAAAGTCATTGGGTACAAAATGTGTGTTTAAACATCAGGATTTGCAAAAGATAGATCTCAAATTAAAACAAAATATGAGTAAGTTTCACCCACTTGAAATAGTGGGTCGCGGTAGCGAGACACAACTACAAAGGGCTGAAAATTGAAATTAATCAACTTAGCAGGAGAAGGGTTAACTTTCTGGTTATCATTTTTTAGGCTGCTGAAGAGGAGGAACAGTACACATTGCCTGGTGGTATTACCACGGCCGCCGAGCCACGTCCCAATGCTTACATCCCTGATGACGATGCAGACCTTCCTATTCCCCGTCCGTACGGAGCGCATGCTCCATTTAAACCCACAGAGCCAGGCTCCACCATGCGACATACTAGAAAACCAATCCCAAAACCTATTGAGATATGAACATACACGATCAAATACTGAAAATACTGCTACCTAATAATTTTTACCCATTAAATTTGGAATCAGTTTATTGGGATTTTCATCTTGAGTTATTCCTAGAAAACACGAAATGTCGACCCATTGCGGATACAATGTTGGCCCAGCTTCGTAGATGGTGGTCCAACATTGATCCAGCATTGGGTCAATTTGCTGTGTCTGTTAGGTTGTCTGGTATGAATGAAAATTTTATTGGTTTTAGGGTAGCGTGGGTTTCAGGAAATTTTGTAAAAATTAACTACTGTATAATTTTAAAAGTACTGAAGTGCATGAATATCCACATAATTATGTAACACTTTTGTGGTGGGAACATGGTAACAAAGACAAAGATCATTCAGAATTCAATAGCCCAACAAACACAACAAAACATTTGTGTAACACTTGTACTATGTCGGCCCATCAACTTCGACGCTGGACAAACATTTTACAAATGCTGAAAGGGTTAAGAATTATGGTCGTTAACAAATTATCAGAAAAGGTTTTGTATTTGTAAGAAGGAAAGCTTGGGTAGTCTTGTCTTTAAAAAGATCCCAGTAAGAATAGTAAGTGTGTATCTCGCCAGCAAACACAAAATATTTGTATAACAGTTATATAACGTCAGCCCAACGTCTCCGACGTTAGTCCAACATTGTATAAATGTTATGCAAGTGTTGTGTGTTTACTGGCTCACGCCCATGAAACACAAGCCACTAACCCAATGTAGACTTATTGTTGGACAACCGTCTTTGCCGTCGGCCCAACAATAACCCGACCTTGGGTCAACATGTCGGGTTTGTTGGGTGATGATGACACCAGCTTCACAGTCAGGCTGGTGCAAATTTAATTTGTTTTATTCGCACAAATAAAATCGTAAAGTACGTGAAGATGATAATGTGCCAACAAGTTGTGCCCTTGGATATGAAAGGGTGTATCTGCCACTTCACAAAGTGGCAGATGCACCCTTTCATATCCAAGGGGACGAAGTACTATTTTTTATCGTTGATTAAAACATAACTGTGATAATAACTATTTATACTGATCTGTTAAAATGTTTATAACAAGTGGCGGAATACCTGTATCTCAAAATATTACACATGCTAAATCTACAGTTTTCCCAATTTTCAGAAGTTTTGAAAATGTGATTTTTTCACAGGCTAGGGCATCACCTTAGTATAATAGGAGCGTATCTTCCACTTTGTAAGGTGCCAAATATGACCCTTTAACCGCCGGTGTCGCATATATTCGGGTTTTCATTTTTATTAGCACATTAAATACCACATTTTAAATATGTTCAAGATAAAATGTGACATCAACCAGAGAAATTTGAAAAGAGTCGACCTCCCTTTTGTCAAATATGATTAATTTTCACTCACTTGAAGTTCTGGGTCTCGTCTGCGAGACACAACTTCAAGTGGGTGAAAATTCACATTGAATAATTTGGCTGTTAAAGGGTTAATACAAAGGTGACGAAATACATCTACTACTTAAATACTTGATATTTGTCACATTCTTTGTTTTTGTGAGATTGAAAGCTGCTGTGCCATTTGTTATAATAATCTGTTATGAATATACATATTATACTTTGATATGTGAAGGTTTTAATAAACTGTTACTATGACCGAAATTGTTTGTCTTACAGTAAATGCCTCTCAGCAAGGTAACCAGTCTGATTCAAGAGTTGTGCTCTAGTACTGGAGTGAAATTTACATGCCTACATTTTTTGCTTGTGACACAAGTTTTTAGTTTCACTTTGAAAGCAAATTGACGTTGTTAAGAATTAGTTAAGTCTTGGTCTATCTGCTCTACCCGTGCAATGTCAAAAGGCATTATCTGCTCCCTGGTAAATTGAGCATTAAAATTGATTTATTCAGCAAACCATACGTGAAACAATAGCATACATGGTCATTATAATTTATTAAAATAACAAAAACCGGCAGCCACCATGCCTGGTCACCAGGGATAATACACACTGGAAAGTTCCCTGGTGAGGTGTACTTATTTCCACAGCGGTCCCTATAAACAGTGATCCAGGATGGAGACAGGAAAGTATTTAGAGTATTGGTGAAAAATCTGAACAAGAGGCTTAGCCTATTACTAAAAAAATATATAAAATGCTGAAAAAATTACCATTCACGAACGATTTGAATGTACCATCTGACTTGACCTACTCAGAATGTGTTTGATGGAATTACAACTGTTAATTTAATTGTCAAGTGTAGCCTTTAAAAGTTACTAATGTCCATGTAAGCACAAGGTTGGTTCAATGGTAGGAATGGGTCTTGAATACTGGCCCTGTATTGAAACGGCATTAGGCAAATGCAGTTTGAATATCAAATCTAATTTTTAAAGGGTTAAGGCGACCAGGCCACACTGCCGCATTTCAGTTTACTCATACAATGAATGAGGCTTCACTCGACACGTACAGCATTGAACCGACATTGATCCATACATAGTGATCCAGAAAATCCTGCTATAAACCTCAATACCTGAGGATTATAGTGCCAAGGTTTGAAGTCGATTGGATAAAAACTCGGGGAGAAATAGGACATCATAAGCCCCCAGCATGTACATCATTGACCCAACATCGATTAACACTTAGTGATCCAGAAAATCCTGAATAAATCCGGAACAACAACTATGAATTCTTAAACAAAAGATATAGCATACAGCCTGACTATCTGTGTTAAAACTTAATTGTATGAAAACACAGAGAGAAATAGCAGTCTAACATAGAAAAATAGAAACGGGATAGAACCAAAGCAAGCTCAGTATATTTGGGCATAGCCCACACATAACTAGAGGAGAATTGTGACTTTTCAAGTAACAATAATGTTTGGACTGGGTTTTATGATTTTTTTTGGTGCAATTTTGAATTTTTTTTTTTTTATTATGACAGATTGATTGGAATTTTGTTTATAGGATTTTTTGGCAGCCATTTTGAAATGGTATTTTAGAATGCAGACTTCAAATTTTAGGGATGAGGATTCCCCATTGAACTTTTGTATTTTTAAATATACTTATATCTGTTTGTCAAATGGTAACACAGAGGACCCTCAGTCAACACGTTGACTTGGCTCTCTTTTTGCTTAGTGTTAAATTATATCACTGTCTGTGATGCAGGCCCAACATTAAAACAACATTGGTGTCGACGTTTTGTTTTTGATGGAATTACAACTGTTTGAATTGTCAAATGTAGCATTTAAAAGCCACTTACTCTCCAGAGAAAAAACACAACATTGATTCAATGCCACACTAGCCCGGAATTGAAACATCATTGGATAAATGTATCTTTATTATGAAATGGAGAGAGTAAAGGAGACAGTCTTCACATAAGGGAACCCCGTTCACCCCAGGCCTGTTTTCATTCAATCATTGAATAGTGAATCACCAGACATGTACATCATTGAACCGACATTGGTCCCTATTAAATGCCTATACTGCCGTGCAAATACAAATACAGTATCTGCTCACTTTACAAGTAAGCAGATACTGCCTTTGCAGAGCAGTACAGTGATTCAGAAAATCCTGAATAAATCCAGAAGCATAAAACATTAATACCCAAGGATCATTGTGCCAAGGTTTGAGTTGAAGTCAATTGAATAAAAAAATTTGACATTGATCCACATAGTGATCTAGAAAATCCTGAATAAATCCTGAAAAACAACTGGGAATTCTTAAAAAATATATAGCACACCTCCCCAATACTCAAGGATCATTGAAGTGGATTGGATGAAAACTTACGGAGAAATAGCACACCAATTTTTAGACATAGAGGACTAAAAACGAGAAAGAACCAAAGAAAACTTCAAACTCAAATATTACCAACACTACAGATACGACACTGAAGGTAAAATAATGAATACTTTAATAAACTCAACTTAAGTGTTTTGTTGGTGTTTTAAAATGCCATTGTTATAGCAGTTCATTTTTTTACGACTTACCCTTAATTATTGTTAATCTGGGGACTACCCCGTCTTTGCTTAATATGCATTTTATATTATTAACGGAAGCAGGCTGTGTCGATAAATCACCAATGCAACCGATACCAGTAGCGTGTCTGCAATGCTAAACGAGCTTAGTTGGGAGTCTCTTGCCAGATTGAGAGAGCGAGCCAGGCTATGCAAGATGTATAAAGTCGTGCATGGTCTGGTGGACATGCCTTGGCTACAGGACAAGGTACTTATTCCTAGCCCCCAGTGCACAAGAGGATCTCACTCTTGGAAATTTGCACCCATCCTCCCTCACAGTGATACGTTTAAATTTTCATTTATTCCACGCACAATTATCGCATGAAATGCTTTACCCCCAGTAGTAGTTGACTGTGCCACTCTGAACTCATTCAGACTGGCACTCTCAGATGTTTAAACTACATAACTACTGTTTTTAATCTGTACTATTTTTTGTTACAGTTAACTGCACCAAATTCATTCTTTAAACTTTTATTTTGCGCAACCAGTTCTACCGGCAAATAATACTCTGTGTCAAGAGTGATTGCTGTTTTAGAAGAAGAATTGTCTCTGAAAGCAGAACTAGCTCATTTAGGACAGGGTTATCTTTATTACCTCCGCCAAGAAGGCTATGTTTTTGTTCTTGTTGGTTGATCACACTGTCTGTCTGTTCATCTGAGTAATTCAAAAGTAGGCCTAGTGAACGGATTTGCATGAACCTTTCAACAGAGGTGTGTCTCGGGCCATGGAACAATTGATGGAATTTAAGGGATGATCTGAATAAAGCTCCAGGCGATCATTAATTTCGGCGGACGTTTGTAGACTCTGACTGACTGACTGCATGTCTAGTTAATATAAAGGCATTTATTCATGTAGGCAAGTTAAATAACGCTTTTTTGAGTAGTCCGACTCTTATATGATTTGTGTGACTGGGGAGTGGATGTGATAGGGATTTTAACCCTTTAACCCTTAAAACGCTGAATTATTTTTGCATGAACCATCAATATGAAATCATCATAAATGTCTTAGTTAGCTCTTTCCGAATCATTTGAATACCTATGTGATGGGTCTACGACCTTTATGAATATTTTTACTTTTACAGTGCGGGGATCGACTTTAAACGTCAGAATCTGACGTCTACAGACGTCAGATTCTAACGTCTTAAGTCAATCTCCGCACTGTAAGGGTTAAGTTCCCTCGTCGCATTTTTGAACAACATGACATAAATCATTGAATACAAATATGTTAAAATATATAAAAAAACGAAGTTCTGCCTTGTGATTTGAGATATTACACTTGGTTATTACAAAATTGAGACAAAACTGTTATAATCGTTGTTGCATCGTCATCTCATTTAATTCAATCAACCCCTCCTGTCTACATCTCTCTGAGTTGAACCAGTCCTTATTCCTTATGAGTAACAAGGAATATATATATATATATAAGTTATTATACTGTATAGGGGCCTATAATTATAAACTGCTATCATGTGGCTTTATAATGACGTCGTGCTGAACAAAGGCATACACTGCGGCGTTGGATTTGCCGTTTGATAAGGATGATCAATGATCATGTCGATATCAGACGTTGACCTCACGTTGTTTTATTGTTGAGCCAGTATCGCAGACTGTGGTAAACCAAATACAATGCGAAAACTGGGCCCTGAACTTTTATTAGTAAGTCCAAATGGCCTTGGGTGTGCATAAGCTTACAGCTTAGCTAATCTTTTTCTGCAATCATATATTTGGTGGCAAGCTACGACATGCATTAGGCCTATGCATTAAATATTTATTTACAAATTTATATTCGCATCCTCGTTAATGTTGTGCAGGGCTACGCGCTTTGCGCTCCTTCGCGTAATCTTATAATCACGCCTCTGTGTTGGGAGGAATTAATATTATGCCTCTCAGCACGGAGATAGTAAACCGTGTGATAGTGTACACATATATACAGCTTGAACAGTGAGAGTCATGTATCACTACACACGGCAATGTTACCTGGCTGTTCATCTGTTACCAGCGGTTACACCCTTGGTATCACCCTTGGGTCCCTACAATAACCAAATTGTACATATATATATATATATATATATATATATCCATTGTTTGACTTGATTTTTACCAGCAAATTGTGACCTTGCCGTTTGAGTCTACGTGTCAAAGAGATTTCTGGAACCCATCATGACTTCACAGAGGCGGAGACAAATCTCGTTTCTCTACCTCACTTGTGAGATGACCCAATCAGATCTTACCGGCTGATACTGGAACATCCTCCGCGACAGTGTCATTGTTTTGTATGTGTTTACCTTGCTCCTTCAGTCGGGTAGACCAACAAACACATGATCATGATTCCCTCGGCTAAAAGGTGAGTGTGTAGTCATATTTTTATCTTTCCATAGTTGAATGATTCTTGTAATAGTCTATAGTTTATGCTTGCATGTAAAGTTTTTTCGTAATAAGTCTTAATACTTGCCTGTTGCATTCACAGTTGGTGAATTTGATGTTTTCATGTTAAAATATTTTGAAACACAAGTATTATAAAAGTAGAATTTATAATTTATTAAGTTTTGATGCAGCTGGGTGCTGCTGAGATATATTATCTTTACGGTAGAGGTTAATAGCACTAACAAATTTTATATGACCTTCGAAATTAAAACACGTAACCTTCCAAAATGCTCAGAATTCACCGCAGGCAATATAAAAATCGGTCTGCTTCTGAGACCCTATGTCGTTTCGGCTCCCCCTCAATCTTTTTCTAGATACACCCCAATTGGGCACATGACATTTTTGCGATGTTGAGTCAACGTCAATGACGTTGATTCAACGTCGCAAAAACATGGTGTGCCCAGTGGGCCTGGTTATTCCCCGTTTCTTCCCCATCATGCACGTGTAAACATTCAAAATTGTGGGGGAGGCCACATGACATATAAGGAGCAAAAATAGGTGAGGATTGTGCAATGACACCGGGTTTTGGAAACAAAACAGTTTCTTAAAGCTGGGGAATTGTGTACAGTGTCAAGTTACAAAGGCTATAATGATTCATATAAATATTATTGCCTTAGCCAATTTAGTGATACCTTACTGCACAGGCTTTTAGAAAGCAGCGAAATATATCAAACGTGATGATATGGCTGTGAACTGTTTTGCTTACTGTGAAATTGTATCACCCAAAAATTGTGAAAATAAGTATTATGCACTTGACATATAGGGCCGATGTGCAAGTTTAGTGAAGGTAATTTTGTGTTTGTTACCCACCTTGAAAGATTTATAGCTTATTTTGCCGAAAACCGCCCGTGCTGTTTTCGGCCCTATTCGGCTGTTTTCGGCCCTATTTCACACCTTCCTGCTCAATCTTCACTCGTTGCGGTTGATTTAAAGCAAAATGAAATGAAATGAATCGGGCTTTAGGCCACCTTTGTGCACATATAGGCTGAACTGGGCCCGGAGAACCTCCTGAGGATAGTGAGATGATTGAGATGACACTGTCCTCCAGACACAGGATTCGAAATTCGAGCCCTGGCGGTTTGAGGCCGAGCACGCTACCTCTCGGTCACGGAGGCTCCCCACAATACTGACTTTCACACGTGGATGGGGAAGAAACATTTTTGTTTCTTTCAAACTGCCGAGACCGGGAACCGAACCCCGAACTCTGGCGTGAAAGGCAGCGGTGCTGACCACTACCCTAGGGCCCCCGCCCTTGATTTAAAGCAGCTCCTTGGGATGACATCGATTTCCGTTTTTAGTTTTGTAATGAAGTAGTGTATTCCCCAGATCATGATTTTATTTTTTTCAGCGTTTTTAGATTTTTTTAAATATTTTATATCAACATTTCTATGAAACCGCTTAAAACCCGAACAAACTTTTTGTATACATAAACACTCGCTAAAGGACGGTTGAATGTTCCTACAGCATTGGGCCACATGTTGATGTCGTCGGCCCAGCGCTGGGCAGACAATCAGTGTTGCAGGTGTATCACCATATGTCCTGACTACAAGACACCAATTAGCGGCGATTGCTCTGATCTCACCGTCCCAGGCGTGGGAAAATGTGGTGTGAAGTACTGTATATTGCTGACTTGTTTTGTTTACATGGCAATATACGACTGGAAAAAATAACTATTTCACTGTTTTTCGGTGCTTTAAAATTGTTTTTTGACTTTTTTGTATTTTTAGTTAAGATTAGTAGGCTACATAGCTTCATATAAATTAATTGACAAAAATTGACAAAATTGACAAAATTGAAAATGTCTTATCTCAAGGAGCAGCTTTAATTCTTCATCGTTCGATTAGTATGTGTCCAATACTTATAATTGCCATTGTACATATGACGGGATTTGCTGCATAAAAGCAAGTCACCCATTCAAATGTCTCAAGGGCATCCCAAATAACAATAAAAAAACATGTTGGCAGTCTCAAATTTTGCGTGAGAAAAGGACAAAATTGTACTTGGTTGACTTTTTGCTTGAACATATTTTGACATAATGCAAATTAAAACACCGGCTGATCCTGAGAAACAACACAGGAGAAGTTAATTAGCCCCCTATCATGCATACAATTTGAAATGAACTTTGTCCCCGTCCGCGTTCCATTGCCATGGCCGCTGCTGTATATTCCAAATTATAGTATATTTAATTCAAAATGTCCCAACAAACACGACACGTTGACCCAATGCTGGGCTAATATTACTGTATGTTTTAATTCAAATAATATGGCGTGGTCTGCTCGTGGGCATGTTGATTTGGTGATTTTTTTAAACTGGGTGGGTTGGGAATGTTACTAAACCATGACTCTTCAAAACACTATATTATTCACATTTTGAAATTAAAATGTTGGCCTATTAATACTATCTGAATCTTCATACTACTAATCAGCTAATAGCTTACTTTTTATTTCTTGCAAAGTAGGCCTAATGAATATTTTTATCAATGATGATATATGTAATAATTTACTTCAATCGAGAGCACATGATAACTGTGGTGTGTTTGCTTGTTTTTTTGCAGCTTGTTGGAGACCATCACACGATGCCGCTTACTGACATTGATCCTTGTCGTCTACATATTCTCATGTTACGTGTATAACCAGTCACAGTCTTCAGTACTACGCTTGGATAGGCCTAGCCATTTAATTCCAGGTAACAATAAACTGTCAGCAATAAGAAATAAATCACCATGGGACAGAAAAAAGCGGCTGTTAATGACAGAGGAATGTCTATTTTTACTTCATCAAAATACCAGTGAGCTACACAGGAATCGCAGTTTCGCAGCAAATCCCATAGATGACAAAACGTATATTGCAGCAAGCAAGAGGTGCAGTGAATTTGTATGGAGAAGAGGGTACACGCTCACGGGACCTTTATCTGAAGAAGAAAGAAGCTTTCCATTAGCTTATATTATCACTGCTCATAAAAATGCTGAGCAGGTTGAGAGACTGTTACGTGCTATTTACCAGCCTCAGAATGTCTACTGTATTCATTACGATTCTAAAAGTGACCGAAGTTTTCAAGAAGCGTTACATTCAGTAGCAAAGTGTTTTCATAATGTATTCATCTCTTCCAAGCTAGAGAGGGTAGTGTACGCTGGCTTTACCCGACTCAAGGCAGATATCAACTGTATGCATGACCTAATTAAGAGTCCGATCAAGTGGCGGTATCTGATTAATCTTGCTGGCTCAGAATTTCCGCTCAAAACTAACAGGTTCATTGTAAATTTTCTAAAAAATCAGATTTTGCCAGGTCGTGGCATAACTAGCATAAAGCCTCAAAACGATGGACGCTACAGACGATTTAAGTGGGTTTTTAAAGTACCAAAAAATGACAGCAAAGTTGAACCTGGGAATTTAATAAAACCTGTAATCACAAATATCCCTAAGTCTCCACCTCCAGAAAACGTGACTATTTACTCTGGAAGTGCCTACAATTACTTCTCTCGTGAATTTGTAAATTTCACATTGAATGACCCTCTGGCCAGATCCCTGTTGACCTGGATGAACAACACGTACAGTCCTGATGAGAACTACTGGGCTACTATAATACGCCTGCCAACAACGCCTGGCCACTTCCAAACAAACGGCTGGGCTGGACGATATCGAGCAGAAAAATGGAAAGAACTGACCAATCATCCACCATGCCAAGGCTTTCACCAGAGAGGCGCTTGTGTTTTTGGCGTGGGTGATCTTTCATGGCTCATAGAACATGCTGCTCTTTTTGCAAACAAATTTGATATAGCTTTCGATGAAAAAGTTATAGATTGTCTTGAGCGATGGCTCATTCAACAAAATAATCCAGATTATATTGATCTATAATAATTGTTGTTATGCAATTACACAATGTTGTGATATGAAATATTATAGACCTCCGATAAATCTACATGAGAACTTTACTCATTTTTTATAATGAATTTGAACCCATTTTACAGAAATTAAGCAGTAGCACATCGGAAACAATTATTGCAGGTGATTTTAATATCGATCTCCTAAACATTAGCACTAATTACACTCTGTATCTGTGTATAGGGATATTTTGATCTAATAACCACGAATAATTTTATACCGAAAACAAATTTACTTATTTTTGAAGAACAGCGATATTTTTAGATAGTAGTAGCGAATTCATCGGCATTGTTAGGGGAGACTGGGGCACCTTGAGACATGGGGCACCTTGAGACAGGCCTGTTTGACAAAGATATTATTTAGCGATTTGTGCGCCATCTGGTCAATGATACCAAAACTAACTAATTTCGTTTTTCCACCCTATTGCTAATGGCTATTGGACATCCTTGGCATGCTTATAAGCTGAGGTCCATTTTTTACATAAAAAGTAGATTTTTGGGATGATCAATATTTGGTTTTATAGATCACATAATACTTGATTTCCCTATGATTTTGGTTGTATCTTACACCTGTGTTATCACTTTATAACTTATGTATAATGGTTTGCTTCAAATGCACCCCACACACAAACTATGATATCAGATGTGAGGTCAGTCAGGGTGGGGCACCTTGAGACGCTGTCTCAATGTGCCCCAAAACTGTCTCAAGGTGCCCCAAGTCTGTCTCAAGGTGCCCCTAAAGTGTCTCAAGGTGCCCCCACTTTATTTCAGGCACATATTTTACTGCAACATTTAACATTAGCTGACTGCAGGCCTTAGCTACAGGTATATGTAGTATTCAAATCTTGATTTTAGATAGATCCACGTTGTTTTCAAGTACCTAGTTTGGCGTCTCAAGGTACCCCATGTGGTGTCTCAAGGTGCCCGAGTACGGGGTACATTGAGACACTTTTTTGAAAATCTGTTTTGTTAAAAAATGTAAGGTTACACATTTCTGATAATTTTAATCTCTTGCTCAAATATACCCCACTGGATGCTGTATCCATATGTGTCGTCAAAATAGTTTATTTTAAAAATTAAATCTGTGTTTGGGGGGTTTGAATTTTTCCGTCTCAAGGTGCCCCAGTCTCCCCTACACCACAACTTTCAGACCATTTTTATTATTTTGTATTTTTAAAAGTTAAGACAAATAAACACAAGACTACAGAAGTCTAGGAGCTCCCGCTTCGAATTAGAATTTTATTGAAGATATTTTGTCGAGTGTTATTATTGTAGTCTTAGTCTGAATCAAAAATAAAGACGCAAGGCAATTAGGTCTTAGAGGCTAAGTCTAAATTGTAAGAACAAGACCTAGACAGCCAGTCAGAGACTGCAAACCTCCATCGAAATTATTGGTCTTTATCCAGATCCCGATCGTAATCGGGATCATCCCCATAATTTAATGGATAGGTTCTTAGCCAGAGACACACCTTTGACAAAAGTGTCATGTAGGCCTAAATCTGTGAGATCCAGATCCGATCCGGATCATAATCCGGATCTGATTCTGAATCACAATCTAGATCACATCCAGAATATAACCGTTTGTTTCTTGGCTTGAAACACACCTCAGGTAAAGATTACATGCAAATCCGTAAGTAGTCTGACGGAAAGTCAGAAAGACAACAAACCAAATCGACCAAAACTATAACTTTCCTGGTGGAAGCAATACGTCAGTCTAGAATCACTACTATCTGTTTTGGAGTAATGGTCTAGATAACTACGTATTATCAAGAATATTATATATTCTTGGTATTATGCATATTAGTATCAATCACATTTGGCAGAGAGTCAGCCATTTTGAATTTTATCAGGTTGATTTTTTTCAGGGCATAATATCCCTTCTTGAAATTTTGCTGCTTAGTAGTGGTCTAGCACGGTTTACCAAATATCGGCCTTGTGAAAGTAAATAATGGCCTATAGGCGGCCATTTTGAATTTGAACTGATCGAAATTTTTCAGCATGCATCCTCTCCTGAAAACCTTACATTTTATTTTATAGTAATAGTCTAGCTATCTAGCACTTTTTCCCCGATATCAGGCCTATTGAGTTAAATAATGACCATTGTTAGCCATTTAAAATTTGATAGATTTGAACATTTTCAGGGTGCATCCTCCCCTGAAAACTCACATTTTGTTTTATACTAGATGGTCTAGCTATCTAGCACAGTTTACCCGACATTGATTGATGTTTGATTGATTGATTGATTGATTGATTGATTGATTGATTGATTGATTGACTGACTGATTGATTGATTGATTGATTGATTGATTGATTGATTGATTGATTGATTGATTGATTGATTGATTGATTGATTGATTGATTGATTGATTGATTGATTGATTGATTGATTGATTGATTGATTGATTGATTGATTGATACCCGGTACATAAGAAAAATATTCAAAATTATTATTTCACTTCACGCCCCAGTAGACTGAGTCAAGCACTGTGGATAGTGTAAATTATTATACTATGAATTTTAAATTAAACTCATCAACACAATTAGTAATATGCGAAAATAATATTTATTATTGTATGACGAGAAATATCCCTAATATGCACGATTTTCATTTAACACGCTTTGTGAAAAATGAACAACCGTAGAAAATGTATGACAGAAAATGTATGAATATTTTATTGAGATATAACGCTACCTCGGTACTATAAGCTTACTGGTACAATATGTTTATGTAAAATTAACTACTGCGGGAGTTACATAGAAACCGTCTCTTCTATCTTCTGACATTTCACATAGTTGAATATTGTCCAATTTTGCTACACCAAAATGTTGCTCTTCTAGGAAAGTGTAAAGTCGTGGATCAAGGAAACGTGTATGAAGTACATCACGTCCTAATTGCCTCTGTAACTTTATTAATGTCATGTGGGGTACGAAATCAAATACGTCCCTCACTTCAATCCCCCTCTCACGTAAAAAGAGATTCAAGTAGTTATGGAAATCTAGTAATTCTTGATTTTCTTTGACTTTTGCATACAGCACGTTGTGGAAAAAATTACCAATATCAGAAAATTCTAATTCTATATTCTGTGGTTGTATTATTGCCATGTCTTTCTTTAGATCTGACAGTGCCGCGACCGCGTTGTCCACTTGTTCTTGGGTGTCAAGACCAAGACAGGATAATGTTATGTGTAGTCTTTCTGTGGGTATCACACATGACTCGTACAATGGATCGACATCTAAGCACACTTTCTGTGCTGTGGACACACGCTCTACCACGCATGGCTCGATGATCCGTACAGCAAGAAAATGTGTGGGGCGTTTCTTTGGTCCCCAGTATTCCCGATCAGCTGCTGCAATGTCAAGATCTGTGTTAAATCCGGTATTGATTACAATGCCATCATCTTCGTCATCACTGAGCTCATTTAAACAGTGATCCTTATTGTCAGTAAATACCTCTTTGCAAATGTCTAAGACAGTGACGAGATTCCCAGTGGATCCAAAAACATGATCAATGCGATTTATCTTATCCCAAACTAGGACACCCCTATATTTGAAGTACTGTATTCTATGTTTAGGGATAGCCAGCGTGTTGTAGTCAACGCTCGCTAAATCTTCCCATGAAAATGCAGTGAATGGTTTCTCCACAATTCCAACAAATCTGTCTATATATCCTATGATGAACTCGTCGTTCACTAGCCCATCGTCCCAGATAACTCTAGATATTACATCTTCCGCTGTTTTCATTCTGGACTTCTTTTCGTTGGTCCCGTCGTCTCTTATTATTGCTTTGTTTGCACTTTTAACACGAACTCTATTTTTCTGTGTGACATGGGTTCGAGCCTCTTTAGGTGGTGTTTTATTCATAACATCCTCAGCTTGCTGCTTTGCCAGCATCAGGAGCTTGTGTAACATGCGCTGACCAGTCAATCTAACAGCTTCGTTGTTCAACTCCTGTGATAAACTGGAAGCCGAATCATCGTCAAGAAGGCTGCTTCTTAGTATTACACAGGCAGGAGAATCCGGGTAACTTGCTGCAAAATAAAAACATCATAACGTTTCATAGGTGCAGACAGAACCATATTATTGTTTGGTTTTATCAT
The DNA here is from genome assembly GCA_964017125.1 of Flabesymbios commensalis. NCBI lineage: Eukaryota > Metazoa > Annelida > Polychaeta > Terebellida > Flabelligeridae > Flabesymbios > Flabesymbios commensalis. Next base: position 61,292,865 of record OZ024911.1, read on the forward strand.
TAACCCCAAGAACACTGATGTCGCAGGGATAGACACTAACGGATTGGACGAAGGGCAAGAAATTGTTTTGGGTACTAGCCCTCCCAATTTATCACATGCCCGACTTGCCACTGACATCCGTTATCTGTTGTGACAGTCGTTGTCTGTAATTTGTTACTAGCACCCACCTAAAATCGTTTGCCCCGGGCAATCGGGCAACCGTTGATGTCGAGCCCTGTACAGTGGACTACAATAGACATTCTGTGTTTTTATTAGTAACTATATAAGTTAACCCCTGTTAACCAGTTGTTAAAAGGAAAATATGCCTTCAATCTTGAAACACTGCTATATGCTTGGACTTGAATTTCACAAATAACACCAATTTTCAGTACCGCGATCCACAACTTCAAGTGACTGAAAATTTTAATTGAATAGTTCAGTGCTCTAAGGGTTGAGACAACATCTGGTACCAATATGTTTTAATGTAAATACAATATTATGCCGAAGCTGATCAGTTACCATACAAGCAACTGATACCCAATAATTTTGTGGTTGAATATGGCTGATATCTAATATCACTAATAACTGAAATATCGAAAAAAACATGCATGACAAGTCTGCTCTGCAAAGCCAAAATGCAGTATCTGCTTAATTGTAAGGTAAGCAGATACTACCTTTTGGGTTTGCACGGCAGAATAATACTTTTAAATCTAGCTTAAGCTTAGGCCCTATATGTATAATCCGTTTAAATACATTTAAATTAGCATCTACAAGATGTATTCATTTCATTCTATATTATTACCAATATGAAATCATTTTTGCTTACCATTCAATTGGAATTTTACAGAGAAGTCGTGCTCTACGAAGTTCACTGTTACGACAAATTTGAAGCATCCGATGTCTTTGATAATCTTGACTTTGCCGTTTGAGTGTGTGTTTTTCAACGACTCTATTTCTTCTTCCGTGTCCTTCGCGTCACTGCATGGCGTATCGATAGGTATATTAATTCCTTTTTTACCCGCCATGGCCGAACCGGGCTCCTCCGCAGTTATGTCAGAAATACTAGCCGTGACCTGCAATTCAAAAAAATATAGAGATACAATCCTTACACGAAAAAATGATCCAGTGTTATTTTAACAGTGGGTCATCGATCGCCCTGCGTTTGCCGAGCTGGCGTTTGCTAACATATTAACCCTTAAAGCGCCGAATTATTTTTATTTAAACCATGAAAACCGAAGGCTTTTTTCATATTTGAAAATAATTATAAATGTCTTAGTTGGCTATTTCTCATTCATTTGAATACCTATGTTATGGGTCTACGACCATTATAAATATGTTTACTCTTACAGTGCGGGAATGGACTTTAGTCGTCAGAATCTGACGTCTACAGACGTCAGATTCTGACCACTAAAATCGATCCCCGCGCTGTAAGGGTAAAATACAGTGGTAACCAATTAATGCGTTTAATGTGGTACACCTATATAATTATATGTACTGAATATTATTTTATTTAAGTTATTATTCAATTAATTGAGTATTTACAGATTGTCGTTACAACTAACGTACTGAAAGTATACTTACGGCTCTGTTGTATGTCTTAGCACCTGTCCTTTCTGTATACCAACAAGATTTCGTGAGTAATTATCGCGTAATATTAATGTTTAAATTTACTATCAGTTTCACGTAGGCCTGTGCGTCTGAAGATAGGCCCACTATTCATGTGTGAGAATAGCAGAGCGTATTCCCTTTTATAGATCGACCCAGGTACACAACCGATCAATGGTATGGTGCAATCCGCCGCGCGGGATTGTGAAATGCGATGACGTAGCGGCGTGCTATATTTAGTATCATCGCCTCTACCGCGCCTCCGCCAATGATAGCACTGACATGCTTCGGTACACATGCACATAGTTAAGAGTAGGCTTACGCTTGACCAGCATTACCCCTTTAACCGCCGGTGCCGCATGTATTCGGGTTCTCATTTTTTATTAGCACATTAAGTACCACCTTTTAAACATGATAACGATAAAATGTTACATCAATCAACAATATTTGCAAACAGATGACCTCCATTTTGTCAGATCTGAATAATTTTCACTCACTTGAAGTTGTGGATCGCGTCAGCGAGACACAACTTCAAGTGGGTGGAAATTCAGATTGAATAATTTGGCGGTTAAAGGGTTAAACCATCGTTGGTTCAATGTCTTGTGTTTACTGGGCTATTCCGTAATATAATCGATCGATCGATCTCACCCCCGGATCAATCATATCGATGCTTCTAAGAAATATTCATATATTTTTGTAAGGTGCACGGGTCTATTTCTGAATCGTTATACATACTTTACAACCTAACTACCAAACCATTGTAAACATCAGGAGTTAAACTAATGTTAGATGTTGGTTCAGCGTCGTAGACGATGGACAAACGGTGATTTAAAATTGGGTCAACGTATCAGGTTTAGCCTGCTGGAATTTTTTTTAAGTAGGGGGCCTATTTATTTATTATAGTGACATGCCTTTCCATATACAAAATAATATATAATGAACATTATGTTACTTGAGGCCGGGCCATTTTTGTTTCTAATATCACTTTAGTCTATACAATGTAATAGCAAATAAACCGTATAGCCTAGAGTTGCCACGAGGTGGTAAATATCAATAATATACCAGAAATGCATATATATAAACATTTCTTTCTCTTTTATAAAGCTTTACTGATGCAATTAAATGTCTCTCAAACAATTTTAAAAAGTGAATTTTTCTTTTAAATTTAAGGTTCATGAAATCGATATCTTTACTCATAAAGTTGTTGATATAGCAATCTCTAATATTGTTATATGAAGTACATTTTAACAAAAAATGATATTCGCCCTTCTTCAAGATTTAGACGTTTGTCCAATTGTTAAGTCTCTGACCACGATCTGTTTCTACACTCAAAAGTAGAAGAAGAAGAACGCTTAATGAACCAAATACAATGGTCGAGAGACATTTATTAACATTTTGGAAAACCGCTAACGCGAGGGCCACCCAGAAATAAGTTGATAATAGTATGATGAATTTAAAGCTAATATTACAGTGCTATACATGCATTTTTCAGCTGCAATAACAATGTAAAAACTGCATGCGGAAAATTGCCATGAAAAAAGCGCGAAACATAATACCGATTTTTTTCTCAAATTTAGCAACAATACTAACGTTACTACTAACTTTAATGGGTCTATTGGAGTTTTGGTAATAATTTGTAATAATTGATAAAAATATTATATCTTTCTTTGTGGTCTCGTCTAATCTGAATTAACCGCACAGTAGAGTTGTAAACTATTTAGTGACAAGTAAGTGTGTAACTCCCATGTCATTGTCTCAATCACAACATTAATTTGTCTTGTCCAGGTGTTGAAACAGCTTTTAATATTGTTGGAAGCCTCCTTGACCGAGATGTAGCGTGTTCGGCCTCAGGCGGCCAGTCAGCCTCCGTCAAAATCAATGATCGTAGTCCGAAATCCGGATCCTGGATCCGCATCGTAATTAATCCGGCTCATCCTCAAAATCTCATTAATCGTTCCTTGATCAGCGGTACACTTCTAGAAAAAGTTTCATGCAATGCTTTTTAATTAATCCGAGGGACGGTCAGACAGTCCCTCATAGAGGGCTGTGAAGTAATGGTTAGAGCGTGACGCTTTGCCGATGTCGCTGCCTTCCGTGCGGTTTTGAATCCCGCTTGGTGCAGGATTTTCAGAGAAATATCATGTAGTTTCTCCCCTCTCCATGTTGGGACATTGTTTTGATGCTGTGTCCTTGCGCAAGGCACTTTACCCTCACATGCTTCACTTGACTTAGATGTAAATGAGTACCTGGGACGACAGAGATGGCAATGTGTACGATAAGTTTAATGCGCCGAAATGGCTGCAAGACTGTTTGCTCTCCTTGGAGTTGAAATGACTCACGAATGAGCAGGTCCAGTGACAAGGAATTAAAATAAAGTCTATCGATGAGTCCTCAGACTTGATATCAGACTATAAATCCGCACCTTCACTGTTTACCTTTACAGTGAGACTAAAAAATCAAACCACACGACGAAAAATCTGGCGGTAATTATGCCTGGCATGAGTGAGTGTCAGGCCGGCCACCACTCGGAGCTAGCATCGGATATCAATATTACTACAAACGGTTTCCTCTGTGCTAGATTGAAAAGCTGAGGCGGTTCCAAGACGGTCAAGGATGCGAAGGCTGATAGACTAGGCAGAATCTGAAGAAATGTGCTTATAAAAAGTGTAAACGGGTTTTATCCGTGACACAAATCCTGGTCACGGCACCAATGTAAAAAAGTCTCTGCGTTGACACAATCCTGGTCATACGCACCAATGTAAACGAGTCTTATATACGTTGACACGCTATCGTCGCGTGTCCCAATGTTCTGGCACGGCAAACACAACACTCGTGGATAAAATAATAAAGTCTTGAATATATATAAAATATATATTAAGCGTAAAACATTCAATTTCTCAGTACACAATGTTAGTACTTATATCTCGTTGTGTAATTTGTTGATAATTTTGCTGTTGCTTCAGTGATCTACAAGGTGTTAGATACCGAAGCAACTCCCACTAAACTTGTCCAAACCCGAAACGTCTCTGTTAGAATTCTCCCCAATTTCTCTCTCAATTTCCTCTGAATTTCCTGACGAAGGCTGTGGGCGCCTTCCTTTATAGCGTTTCCCGACGGCCGCGGTCACTTCCTGTGGTGAAATGATATACATTCACATTCCTGGGCTGTTTTCCAGAACCGACTCACACAGGCTTCCAGAACTTGGGGACGTCCTGTATGACAATTAGTACTTGTCGCAGTACCGTCTCCACCATGTGGTTCACATGTAAACAGCCCAGGACAGCATGTTTATTTTACCCTTTACTTACCGAAACCTCAATTTAGACACCTGCTACTTAACATTGTTACATACCTCCCCCTATGGAATCCAACTTGCTTACACGCTTGAATTCCATATTTCAATCCCTTAAAATCCCTATGATTAGTAAAATCATATAAAAAATAAAAATATAAGTTTCGGAGGTGCGCACATCTTCCACTTATATTTTTCTTATACAAATATATATTTTTTTTACTTAAACAATGTATATGTATTGTCATCCTCTTCTCTGGAACAATGTCTTCAGTGGAATACACTCTAAAATCATATATGATGCTTTACTTACAAGTTACATTTTAAATATACTTCTCAGCATTCTCTGCCTCTGGAACATAGTTTATATACAGTCAATATAATCTCACGATTATCAATGTATCTTGTAGGACGTCTCCTACACACGTGCACTACCATCCAGTCATCAGGAAGACAGTCTGATTGGACCTCTGACCGTCTCAGACAGCGCCAACACCTCCGTGTTCTCACCACTTGATGTTTGGGCACTTGCAGGTGTTATAAATACTAGGCTGCGTTTTTTTAATTTTTTGAAACAATTTATTATTATCCCAGGGTATCTCCAGTATACTATGTCCACTGCACCTACCCCGGTCATTAACAAAATCATCAATCCTCCCAGTGTGAAGGTAACATACCTGTGGCGTTTCTGTACTGGTGTCATAGTTACAATCTTAGACTGATGTAACTTCTCTATCAATTGTCTTAAGGGAATGTCATCTATGTCATTTAATTTTGGTAGTCTATTTATTTCATCTATTAGATCTATGTCGTCACCTAATTCGTCGAGCGGTCCCCACACAATGTCACCCGTAAATTTATTCAAATGGACCAGCTTGCCTATAGATTTTAAATGATATTCTGATTCGTGATAGTAATAACGTGCTAAAGTCATTTGGTCAGCGAAAGCATGGCATGACATGTTTAGTTTACCATACGAAACAGCTGGACGAACTGTAGTCTGATAGCGTTTATTGCCAACAACATATAGCCGTTAAAACAATGGGTTCTACTGTAATCACTACCCATATCCATTGCAGCCACCAATGTTATTATGCCTCCAGCCGCCATGAGTTAGCAAAGCTCTGGCACTGTAACACAATAACATTTTTTCTTACCTGATGCTCGTACGTTGGTTTACTTTTTTTCTCTCTTAAAATAAACCCATTTATGCTATCTCATGTGTTGATAACTTCTTCTCCTGAAGTTATCAACTTCAGTCACATATCAGCGTAACTTTCTACTGATATCCCCCCGATGATGGTATACTTGTGATAATTTGTATTTCTCTTCACTATTATCAACACCTCATCTTCCACATGTACCAACTTACACATAAGCTGATATCTTCCCCTCAACAAGGGGTAAACTCCGCTACATCAGCAACTGCTTATTGATAAATTCTTGTCCATAAATTTATCACGCTTATGCTCCTTGATAAATTCTTCTCCTGAATTTTATCAAGCGTTAATATCAGCGTGCACATCTACTGATATCTGTACCATATCCTCAAACCCCGGGCGATCTCTGTTACCGCATTGATAATTTCTTCTCTTGACATTTATCAACTTTTTAACTCCTCTAATATCCTCCTTGTTACCGCATTGATAATTTCTTTTTCTTGAAATTTATCAAATTTAATCCCATATCAGCGTTAAACCTACTACTGATATTTGCATCTCCCTGATCAGGAGAGAGCACCGTTCCTTCATTGATAAATTCTTCTCATGAATATTATCAACATTTAATCCCATATCAGCGTTATACCTACTACTGATATCTGCATTATCTACCTCACCTTATTCGCTGTCGCGTTGTTGTTTACGTTTATCTACTTAAAAAAAAACAAATTTCCCTCCCTTTATGAACCTCGTTCTTTAGCAATTCGCGTTTTCCCAATTTTTAATTGTGCTTACATAATTCTCAATAATCATTCATATTCACCTTTCATCTCCGCTATATCTGAAATGTAACATTCAGATAATCTTAGCTCAACATGAGCACGGGGAGATTGTCTTCAGATTTACCGTCAGACATGTTAGCAAATTTTGCCCTGCGTCTTATCACGCGTTACAGCTACTTTGAGCTGAACATACTTAGGTATATTTTTACTAACTTGTGATACAGGACACCATCTAACCATGTCTGCACTGTGTCTTCTTACATTTCTTATACGCACTAATATCATGTAATATTCCTTAGCCCCAAATTAAATTTTGATTGTATTTTTTTCTACCATTAATACTGTATTTTAGAGTTAAAAAAAAATCCGAATAAGAAATTTAGCCCCTTGCAATTAATTATTTAGTTTCTAAAAATCAATACAAATCCTTGAATATATTTATTTAATTTCGAAAATCAACACAAAATCTTCTTGATTTAACCAATTTGATTTCTCAATTAACAATACCAGAAATGACCATTCTGAGTGACGTGTTCTAATAATATTATTTTCTCAACATTATTCACGTCCTCGTTCAATGGCTCGTCTCTGATTTATGGCTGTCCTTTACTGGCGGATCATAACCAGTAACTGAATAATTTTGAAAATCACACAAAATCATTTTTGATTAACCAATCTGATTTCTCAGTTACACTACCGGAAACGACCATTATGAGTGACTTGTCCTAATAATGTTATTTCTCAACATTATTTACGTCCTCGTTCAATGGATCGTCTCTGATTTATGGCTGTGAGATACTGGCGTATTATCCCCAGAATCTCTTCCATATTCACCTCTTCAGTTCGCCTTATGTGTTTCCACATAATTTCTGAACTGCCTAATCAATCCTTTGATTGCTCCTTATTTTCTGGGGCGCAGTTATTTGACCCGCTCCTCATAGGCCTACTGCCTTATCACCTCCCCCCGTCACTTTATACTCAATAGTAAACAGTCTCTGTATACACAAGTACCTCCCCCAGCTTGTTTGCGTCTTTTTATGTCTGTCCGATCAACCGTAAGTCACACAGTACACTGGACCCTAATGAGTATTGTCTTCTTATTATTCTCAGCTGTAATATTTGTCACTAGTAGTCCCGATTATCTTCCCATTTTAACCCTGTCTTGATTACAATGCTGTTGTATAGAACTTTAGTCCCCCCTTTTTAAATTTTTGGATTGCATTGTCAAAATGTGTTTTCCCCGGGAGACCAGAGATACCAGTTAACTGGAATAATTATATTTTTGTTTTCTTTTTTTCCAATGGATCAGCCAAAAGCTTCTCAAAAATATAAAGATAAATGAAAATTAACTACAGCAGCCTAGAAAATAACTGACCTCCGACTACGTGTCTGTGTGTAGCCAACTATCCCAACGTTATGTAGCTTCTGTCTAGATCTTGTCGATCCTGCTCCGTCTGTTGTCCTCTGGGTCCCGTCAGTCCTGGCAAACGCCCAACTCCTTGTCTGTCCTGTGGATCGCCGTCGGTCCTGGCAAACGCCCAACTCCGTCTGGATACTGATTCCTTCTGGATCCCGTTTATTTATCCCCGTCTTGATAACAGTAGCGGCTTCTGATAGCAACCTCTACATTAACTAGTATTTATCCACTGATCTTAGTTTTGCCGTTTTTGTCGTGCCACTGTCCAGTCACTTTAGTAACTTTTCAAAGTTGTTCAACCAGGTTCTTGAATTGATTCAATTTGCTTTTTCAAATTAAAATCCTGTCAGATGGCACCAATGTAAACTGGTTTTATCCGTGACACAAATCCTGGTCACGGCACCAATGTAAAAAGGTCTATGCGTTGACACAATCCTGGTCATACGCACCAATGTAAACGAGTCTTATATACGTTGACACGCTATCGTCGCGTGTCCCAATGTTCTGGCACAGCAAACACAACACTCGTGGATAAAATAATAAAGTCTTGAATATATATAAAATATATATTAAGCGTAAAACATTCAATTTCTCAGTACACAATGTTAGTACTTATATCTCGTTGTGTAATTTGTTGATAATTTTGCTGTTGCTTCAGTGATCTACAAGGTGTTGGATACCGAAGCAACTCCCACTAAACTTGTCCAAACCCGAAACGTCTCTGTTAGAATTCTCCCCAATTTCTCTCTCAATTTCCTCTGAATTTCCTGACGAAGGCTGTGGGCGCCTTCCTTTATAGCGTTTCCCGACGGGCGCGGTCACTTCCTGTGGTGAAATGACGTTTCCACCAATCAGGATCCTTACTTTGATATACATTCACATTCCTGGGCTGTTTTCCAGAACCGACTCACACAGGCTTCCAGAACTTGGGGACGTCCTGTATGACAATTAGTACTTGTCGCAGTACCGTCTCCACCATGTGGTTCACATGTAAACAGCCCAGGACAGCATGTTTATTTTACCCTTTACTTACCGAAACCTCAATTTAGACACCTGCTACTTAACATTTTTACAAAAGTCATGGAGGCATTTTGTGTTTACGGCTGTCAAACATATGTTCTAGATGTATCAATATGTCCTAAGTCCAAATATGGTGTTTGCCAGGCTAAATTTTGAACAATTACTACTGTAATGGTAAATTCAAAAATGGCCGCCACCGAAACAACTAAAAAGTCATGGAGGCATTTTGTGTTTACGGCTGTCAAACATATGTTCTAGATGTATCAATATGTCCTAAGTCCAAATATGGTGTTTGCCAGGCTAAATTGTGAACAATTACTACTGTTATGGTAAATTCAAAAATGGCCGCCACCGAAACAACTAAAATCTATTAATTGCAATAACTTTGGTACCAAACATGATAAAAACACAAATATAACATCCATTAATACATTGTTGGACACAAAGAATACATTGATACCATTAATTAATTGATAAGATGTAATCAAATTAACATAGGAACCATATCTGAATTAGATTGGCTAGTTTTTCATAAATACGGTACACGTAATACGAACAAGATAATATTTCAAACAATTAAAGATATTTTTGATAAAAGACACACCAATAACATCCACGAGTTTAATACACTTTATTTTTATAAGAAAAATCAATAGTTTGATTTAATAACCCAAAAATCAAGAAGCAATAATTACTGTATGTTACTGCGAGGGTTAGTGTAGTTTGTGGAAGTACAAGTAGAACTTATCAGGGCATTGTCTGAGACAAGTGATATCAAGTGTTATTAAACCGCTGTTCTATGTATCATATCATATAAGACCACATTAGATGCGGAGGATTACGTTTGTAAACACTTTTCAAAACGAAAACGTCCTCTGTTTGCCCAACTTAGGGTAGGCATCTTTCCCTTGGAGGTAGAGACAGACAGATACCGAACTATACAACCGAAAAATAGATTATGTCCTTTTTGTGTAAATATGCCTGAAGATGAAAAACATTTTATTTGTATTTGCCCAACCTATGCTGTATATAGAGAAATAATGTATGACAAGATTAGCCTTATTTCCCCAAATTTTATATTGCTTGATAATGAGAATAAATTTATATATGTAATATCTTGTAATGATAAATGTGTCTTAGATTTTGTAGATATAGCCTGGAGTAGGAGAACTACATTGTTATATAATTAATTATTTTATTATATTTGTTTTTATATGTCTCTCTAATGTTAGTAACCTCAATAAAACAAAATAGTCTGGTGTAAAATAATGGCATTGCTACATTTAAATTAGTATTAAACTACATGTATGTTTTAATTTTATATTGACTAATTATATTTAAAAACTCACGTGACGTCAATGACTAAACTTGTATTTAAACTGATATATAAGCCCAAAATGGGCTGGGTGTTTTAAAAATATTATTATAAAATCACTGTATAAATGTATTATGCACATATCAGTAAAATAAACAATACTACTATATCAAAAATCGCATTCTTGGGTGGAATTGATAAGGAATTGACTTTTTAGGAATTGGAATTGAATTGGAATTGACTTTTCCTAAAACCAAAGGAATTGGAATTGAGTCAGGAATTGATAAAAAGAAATTGGGATGGATTTTGGAATTGATAAAAAGGAATTAATCCCAACTCTGATCTCCACCTGGAACTCCATATATGGTACAGATTTAGTTGTACCTTCTGAATATTGACCCTTTCGAAAATCGGTTAAATAGTTGTGATGCTGCTGTCACACATGTCACGTTGTTTTCTTACTGTGACCAGCAAATTGTGACACACTGTCACACACAGTGATGGCACGGAATGCTAATATAGCTGACACTTGATCGAATGGTATTTGTCTCCGAAGTTCATGAACTGGGATATATCTAGGATGTTTAGATGTTCCTGCTTTCCTGAGTAGAAATGAACATCCCATTTGGTCCTAGACATCTGTATCACGTAGTGACACCACCATTGATTCCATGAGAGCATGAATACAATGCAAAATTAGATGTGTGCCCGCTTCCTCATGGTCTGCTTCAAGTCTTGACAAATCCAGAGTTGGGTATGATCGACTTGACAGTAGTCGCGTCAACGAATCCACCACAACCACCAGTCCACTATTTTATCTGCTGGGCTGTGCTCAATGAGGTAGTTGGATAGCAGCAAAGCGATGTCTTTCTTATTGTCTTCAAGTGACATGAAATTAGAACAATCAGACGAAAGAGGAACCAATTCATTTTCAATCTGTCGTCTGACTGGTTGATGACCTTTCTTACGTTTGGTTCCTGTTCCTTCTTTGATGAACTCGCTTCTATAACAAACTTCTATATCAAATATTACACCAATCCTCATGAAGATGGCCCCCATCGTGTACGCAGTATTGGCAAAAGTTTTGGTATTTGGGGGTTTGGCAAGAGCCATGCATCACCAGCGCTTGACCAATCAATAGACAGACCATCAAGGGAAACAGTTGTTGGTGTTTTTACATCCTGTGTCAATACGTCGGTTAACAAAACCTTGTTTCCTGAATGCAGGATGCCACTGGTTGTAGCAAGTGATAGTGCAACTGACATGCCCTATAGGCAGTTATGCGCCTTTGCAATATGTTTCTGTCCACCTTGTGTTTTGCTTGCCTTTGACGTCTTCCACAATTGTATCAAGTAAAGCAAATGTTTCGGCCTTATTCTTATAGATGGGGGGGGGGGGGGGTTATACTGATATAATGTTCCGGAGGCTCACATATGCGCTTCTTAACAAACTCATCCAACTTCATCATTCTGCAGAGTTTGTGATTTGTTATGGAACACTCATCTGCTTAAGTGAAGTAACTAGTCTGCCTTCATCTCTGTCATCGTTTGTCCTCCATCCTGTGGTGGCCTCATTGTGTGTCTGCTATGAGTGTTCTTAGGTTGTATGCTAACGTCCACCTACTCAATGCAGTAGCTCCCCTGATGACGCCCACTAGGCCTCCACACTTCTTTCTGTTAGCATTCAGCCATTCAGTGCTGTGATTTGTAGAAACTTGAATTGTCGATCGGCGTGTTTCACTACAAAAATGCTTTGCTCAAACTCACGAAGAAAATTCTGTGAGAGCCTAGATTGTACCCCACTGGGCATAGTTTACATTGTTGTATCTGAAAAAGAATGTGTAAATGTATAGGTCCCATGACCCATCACGTTGTGCCCTGGTGAACTCAAGCAATATGCTAACCATAACCATGTATAATCTCACCAGAATTCAGCGTTTGGATTATCTTCTTTGAGAAGTTTAAATAAATCAATCATGGGTTGGCGGAATCTTCCAGATATCAGTTTCTCTACCATCTGTGCTATATCGTCAGTGTCAGAGGGTGTTCCAATGGAAGCTAGCTCTGTGCTTAACCCCTCATCAACACTATTCAGGTGATCATTCAGCCGTGGAAGCAATATTTGACAAAGAGCTGTGCAGTGTGAGTTTATGCGTTCTCATTAAACGTACATATCCCTTGCCATCACTTTCTGAGCGGTGTTAACACCCAAAACATCACATTCTATCCACAGCTCACACAAGTCACATTCATCTATGTGGCAGCCCAAAATGCCAAGAAAGTTCATTCATATATGCAGCCCACCGAGGCTGGGTATCAATAGGCCTACATCATTGTATCGACCACTTAAGTTCCATCAGCTTTACATACAGTGCCTCATCGACTGTTAGAAAGATATGCATGTTCCTGCTGCAGTGATTCTGCTACGTGCAACACTCGCATGACAACAGTGTTCAGTTTATCCAGTTCATGTGCTGGAGCTTGTATTATGGGTAGGTACCCCACTGATGTTTGCTCTGGATTTAAGTCGAAGAAGGCATGATATTTTGAGAAGAGCGGTTCATTGTGAAGACCATGTCCTTCGCATGAGCGTTCATGGCTGATGGACATTCATCGATAATTTGGTTCTGGTGAACCTATTTGTCATGATGCAACCTGTGTAGCATGTGTGTGGATTGAGAATACTGACGATATGTCTATCACAAAAATATCTTTAGGTGTTTGAAATATTCTCTTTTTTGTATTGGAGTAGTCATCATGATTTGTGAAAAAAGAGTCAATTTAGTTCAGATATAATTCATATGTTAATTTAATTACATATTATCAACTAAGTAATGGTACCAATGGATTCCTTGTGTCCAACAATGTATTAATATAAGTTTTATTTTTGTTTTTATCATGTTTGGTACCAAAGATATGACAATTAAGAGATTTTAGTTGTTTCGGTGGCGGCCATTTTTGAATTTATTATTACAGGATTAATCGTTTAAAATCCAGCCTGGCAAACACCATAATTGGATTTAGGACATATTTATACATCTAGAACACATGTTTTCCAGCCGTAAACACAAAATGCCTCCACCATTAACATTTTTTCAGATTCTACCTAGTCTATGAATAAAGTGAACTGTCAACATGGCACTAATTTGGTGCAAATATTTCATTTTTAGACATAGAAATCACATACATATATTTATTCCTTCTAATCTGTTAATCTAAACATAATAAATGTAGGCCTCAAATTAACCAAATAATATGGTAAAGCGCTTTATTATCAACGTCAATTTTTCATTGCAGCAAACTTCTATGAATAACTAATTTTAAGTGAAAAAAGGGGGGGTTTAAGCAGGTTGAATACGGCCTCAATGTGTCCCGCTACCGCTACCCACGACTTCAAGTGGGTGAAAATTACTCACATTTCTTTAATATGAGACCAACCTTTTACAAGTCTTGGTATCTGAACGCTCATTTCCTGTCCAATAACAGTGAAGTTACCGCCTAATAAAACGAATTACACACGATTATAACCGTGCTGAGCGGTTAACCCTTTCAAGCCTGAATTTACCATTGTCAGCTTCATCCACTACAAGCCGCGAATTGCTGTCGCAATTCTCGACTTGTAGTGAATGAAGCTGATTTGATGTGGTTTAAAAATTAAAGAAAATGTATTGGTAAACCAGTTTCATGGAAATTTTTGTTCTAAAACCTTTGTTGTAGGAAAATTAAGTCTGTTGTCAGGGATGTAAAATGATGCTTTAGTGCATCGTGAGGGTTTAAAGGGTTAAGCGATTATTTTTTCTCTTATCTTGCCGTTGTGATTATCTTTACTGGAACAGCCGGGCTTCCCTCATTATTGGAGAGAAATGAGTCTGAGGAAACGCGCAGCGTTGCTTGATATTTTCCGTTCACTATATTAGCTTATATTGTGTCTTGGCGTAAGCTACTTGTATATAAAAATAAACTACGATGTTTATTTAAAAATAAAAACAATTTCACTTAACTCTTATCCAGCTAATTAAACAAATATGAGTAATTCCCAGCCACTTGAGGGTGTGGATCGCGGTGGTTGGGAATATAAATAAATGCATTTAGCTGGGAAAGGTTTAACGCGTTGGTGAAGAACACTTGGACATTCAAAAAATATAAATACATAATCATTTTGAAATCATTATCGAATCATTATCATTATCAAATACATCCAAATGTTTACCCGCCATAGCAGTGCCATGTGTTTTGACTGAGCGGTGTACAAAATATGCTGCTCTGTTTTTTCGAGGCAAACAATATAGGCCTACTAGCTAATATACATAATATTTTAAAAATGAATGGGGTTTTAAGCCACCTTTGTGCGCATGTAGGATAAACTTGGCCAGGTGAACCTTCCTGAGCATGATGATGAACCTGCCTTCAGACAGACAGCTTCAAAAAAAAACGCTACAACAGGGCCCCGCCATAAGTATATTACATAGACCTTTATTTGGGGGCTTTGGGGGAGGGGTATGAAAACATCTAATAGGACAATATAATAGGATGCTCTTTTGTATAGTCACACAAACTGTTTACTCGTTAAAATTGAAGGTACACAATACGTATACCTTCTTTAATTATTTGTATAAATATTTACTTTTAGTTAATTTAAAATAAATTTAATGTAGACAATGCGTTTGCCAATATTTCATTGAGTGATGCACTCTACAGTCTAAATGATGCTGATAAATATGACCTATGAATATCTAAGTCACCTTATTTTATAAAAGAGCCCTTAGCGTCTACATTTAGTCAGAATATAAATTCATTTTCAATACTGGTTGTTCCTTAGGTGAAAAGTGTAATCAGTAATTGTATACATAATTGTATGTAAGGGCCTACACATAATTCTATGCAAAAAATAACTTCAGGATTTACAGAGCCTGGATATTGAAAGATAACTCATATTTTTCCTTCACAACTTTCAGACCATTTCACTTATTTTGTATTTTTGAAAGCTAAGTCATATCAATCACCTATGTATATTGAAATGAGTAGTAGAGAGCAATATTCTCTAAGACATTCATAGAAGGAAATATTATCTAATAATATATTATATTAATATATTATCTAATAATTTCATTGTTTATGAGTAAAAATCTTTACTCCCGGTCATAAATACATATCACCTAATTCAATATGTTTTTCAAAAAAGTTTATAGTCCATAAAAAGCAGTATGGCTTTCTGAAACAACACTAGAGCTCACTGGTCTGCATTTGACAGATCAAAATGTTCAGGATATGGTACGATTCCAATTAGTTTTTTTAAATCACTATTTTAGCAAAATATTTTTTTTAGTATTTATGACAATGACCTCAACTACATTTAAGAAAAATAACAAATAGAAAACAATTCGTGCAGTTTAATAGCATACAATGTCATATGAAATTATATTACCTGGTGTCCCACAAGGATCAATTTGGGATCCGCTACATTTATCATATATATATTAATGACATTATTATCAGCCGGTATTATATCTAAAATAGTCATTTTATGCTGATTAAACTTCTTTTTTTTGAAAGCTTGTATGTACAAGGTATAAATAGTAGACCGCTAAGTTGTATTATAAACTTAAAGAGTTGAAAAAGTTTTTAAACCTAAATAAGTCATCTTAAATCTGAATGCATGACTTTTAATTCTCCACGGCGTAAGATTATTTTTCCCCATTACAAATTGAACATATTGCTAATCACCAGAAATGCATAGCACACATTGTATTATGCAGTTCTGCTATCACTCATATAGAAGAGTTTTTTTGCTTGCTATATAGTAAATATGATCATGTTAATTGTAACGCATATGACATTGTATATATGTATATATGTAACTGATATTATTAATTAAAGACTATTTATAATTGCTTAATATTACCACACTTGCACTATGGTACGCTTACCTCAACAGTTTCAACACTGGTATTTTTTAAACCACAAAAACATTATTTGAGCTATAGTAATAAATATAATGCACACACATGTTCTGTTTAAATTATTTACTATATTAAGTACATTAAAACTCGGAGATGTATTAAGGAAAGAACATTTAAACTTTTATTTAGATTACTGAATTATATTATCCCGAAATATTTCAGCTCCATACTTTGGCGGGGTATCTCACATTATTAGTGTATGGGCCTGTAATACCGTCAAAATAAAAAAAATGACCCAGATTCTATTTCAATATTACTATATTTATGGTAGTACATGTATCATTAGTATAAAGCGCGAATGGCTCGTTTAATAACATATTATTTTCTATTCTATTTCGGAGTGACTTACTTTATATACTGCTCTGCAAAGCCAGCAAGCAGTATCTGCTTACTTGTAAAGAAAGTAAATGCCGCCTTTTGGCTTTGTACAGCAGTGTATTTGTCTTAAGCTTCTCAGTACGGCTCTGAGATAGCTCGGGGGGGGGGGGGGTCGCAATAGTTGACATCCCCGGCAGCCTACGGGTCCCGAGTTTTTTTAAAAAAGGTTATCCAGCATCTGAAGAAAGGGGGCGTCGAACCATCGGAGAAGATTGGGTTGGTAATAACTTGTAAATTTACTTTGAAAACCAATTGTTTTTTCTGCATTAAGGAGATATAAACAAAAAACGGGGACGCGTGTCAGGGGGGTCCCCACCCTTGCTATGTTATGCACGCCCTACCAGGTGCTGCGTATGATATTGGGAATGCATATATATGCCAGTAAAGGGGCTGAGTACTCAGGGAAATTTGTATCGAACTTGACAAGTTTACCTTCAATAATTGAGGGTCTTTTTGTTACGTTCGATAACAAGATGTAATTGTACATGTGTGACAAAATATTATGAATATCACTATGTATGTCTTCATGATCGTGCTGATACCACATTAAAGCCGTTGTGCCTATAATTGCTGTTGTTTTTGCTGTTGTTGTTGCTGCCGCTGCTGCTGATGCTGCTGCTTCAGTTGATGTACTTATGAAATATAGAAGAACTACTAAGGATAACCTGGCTTTGTACTCCAGCAGGATCAGCAGCCAGCAGTCGGTCTATGCAGACATCAATCCGGCTGATACTCCCCAACATCAGGCCTGATTATCTTTTTTCTCTTGGATATTTATTTCTACCTCGTCTTTGACGGATGGTTGTCTGATCCTGTGCTAACCAGTGATGTCAAAGTGAGATTGGTACTTTTCTGTATTTCTGTTTTTATTTATTAAAAAAATAAGACAGGCTCTTTTCTATAGGTCTACACATATCAATCAATTAAACGCAGTAATCAAAAAACATCCTTTTCCCGAGATTAAATTACATGTAAATGGAAAAAATGATAATTGAACCAGGTTATTCCAGTTCATATTTTTTCCGAAAGTATGTCCTGAATCACCACAGCGCTGACAGAAAACTCCAATGCTGGTCCAGCTTTAAACAAACATTACTTCAAATAATTTAAATAGTCAGCAACAAATATTTGTATAAGAAAACATATTATTTACATCATTGACAATCAGTTATTAACATTTAACATTGCAATTAATATTCAGGCCCGACAGCAAATTAAAAACAAATACAGTTTAGCACACAAGCCAGAGATAGAAATCAAAAACATTTTATTTATTTCGAAAACAAAAGTGATGTAAAATAAAACCTATTTTTGTTATCCAAATTATGTTTTTGTCACTTATTTGTGCTGTACTGGCTGGAAATATGTTGGTTGAAATCACAGTTTTGCATGGCTCTTTAAGTGAGTCCACCAAATCAAAATTATATCAAAACGTGTATCTTTGGTCTCTTATAGTGCATATAAAAATATATCAGCGCTTCAATGGTTACACTAATATATAAATGAGGCCTATAGTAGTTGAAGTGTATATGCCTATGGTATGCACAGTAGGTAGATTTATAAGCATTTACTCACTGGTGGACAAAATGCTTGTGCGGAGCGCGCAGCGCGTGGTTCTGCGCGAAATTAACGTCGATACACTGGTTGCAACCTCAATTCGACGAGGCCGTCATTAACGTGATCGCCTAGTTACATTGAGAAGGGAGAAACAAGTATATTTCTCTGAGAACCGCACACAGAATCAGCGGGGTTCGAACACGGGACGCATGCATGACCGGCGAGGCAGTCAGAGTCAGGCGCTCTACCCATTGCACCACGTCCCCTTCTCTGACGAAATGAATTCGTCCACATCCTAATTTATATTTACTAATAATGTTTGGACGTCTATATTCGAAGTGTACTCAGGACAGTACAACTTTTCTGTTTTACAACAAACAGCAAACGCGAGGTTGGGGCAATGTTGACTTAAAGTTGGGCCACCGTCTGCGACGCTGACCCAACACTAAACCGACACTGGGTGAACGCGTCGTATTGGCTGGGATATATATGCCAATTATGAGGAATGCGCTTTCACGGGAGAGGTTAACGGGAGGTTATTCAGAAATAAATAAGCTTGCTCACTTGAGACACGCGCATGCTCCTCTATTATTTACGAACGTAACACCCCGTCAGCCAGGGATGTTCTGTCATGCAAAGCCAAAAGGCGGTAACTGCTTACTTTTAAACTAAGCAGTTACTGCCTTTTAGCTTTTCAGAGCAGTGTTGTCTTCATTATCTTCTTAATCATAAATCAACAAAGCACCGTGTTGCGTGCTTTGTTCTGCGTGTCGATATAGGCTGGGAGCCAGTGTCGTAGAAGTCCTTTGTTGCGAGTTTGTTGCTCCCCCGCAACATTCGTTAATACTATAAAATATAAAAGATAAAAAAGTGTATTTATTTTTGCTATGTGGATAAATTAATGTTTAAAATATAATTACACTAATTTTGCCCTCCGCTATATTCGACATGCTGTAATTTTCTTATAGTGTAGATTTTGATGCACACCCGGGCTTTATATAACCCTAAAATGTCACTCTCTTAGACCACTAGAGTGTGCTCTGTTATTAGCAGGGGTGTGTGTGGGGGGGGGGGGGGGGAGGGGGTGGCAGGGTCAAAGTTTTGCTGACAATGGCTTCCAACCTAATAGCCTTGTTGTTGTCATTTCAGCATTATCGGCCGCGAACTCGAATAAACCCCAGCTCCGGAACTGTCTTAAAATAAGAAAAACACCAGCGGTGAAGGAAGATACCCGTGCGTACGTTTTGTGGTGACAGGGCGCGTGCTGTGATGAGGATGGTGCATCTGGTGATGGTGGTGGTGGAGATGCTGATGATGGTGCTTGTACTACACGTGCACCAGTGTGACGCCATGGGAGGAGGATGCACCACAGATGGCAGATGGATAGAACTATCCATGGAGGAGAGACTCATCAAAGCCCAAGTGAGATAGCTTCACAGTAAACACGATACATCCAACCAATGCCGATTTAATGTTGGGCCGACGTCGGAGACGGCGGCCAAACATTAAATCGGCATTGGCTCAACGCGTGTTTCCTGGGTTCACTCTTCCCCCTGTATATGTCCGTATGCATACGATTCTATTTATGAGTTTTTTATTTTCCATACAGACACACATTACTTTTCAAGTCTGTATTCTTTAAAGTATCATCCTTTGAAATTTCATTGTTTTATTTCTTTCAACCTTCCCATAATGACTTCAAGAATTTTTTTATGAACCCCAGATTTTATATTAATTAAAAAGATAAATCTGCTATTCTAGATTCAAGTTTGATCTTTTTCTGTTGTTTTGGTGTATATATAAATAATGTATACACATAGTTCTGACAATATGATTTTTCAGTAAATATAACACAGATGTACTATGCAACATATATCAGGTTTAAACGGATTTTGAATACTTGTAGCATTTACGTATTTAGATGACCTTAATTGTTCTATTACAGCCGAATAAGGTTTTGTAAGTGGCTATGACATTGAGTAACAAGTAAAAGGTAGTTTATTTCATGTGACAAGCACCGTATCCCCGCGCATAAACGTGAATGTACTTATAAGTGAAAAACGATTGTTTTAGTGATGTTTTGAAATTGTTTATGTTCGAATATAAGTGCATGCACTTGTTTTCGAAAACTAAATGTACCCCTTTAAATAGGAATTTGCGTCCCCAAATCTAACATCTTAAACGAGAAGAAGAAATTAGTATTTTAAGCAACATTATAATAATAAGAAATAATAAAACATTAAAAGAATAACACCCGCCGATTTAGTCGATTATTGTAACGAGTTCTTGAAATAAACTTTGCATCTCAACAGATTCAAATTATACGCAAATGGGCGACAGTAATTCACAACGGGTGCGAGAGTGGGGAGGCTTCATGTCAATGGGAAGTGACTCCGTGGCTGGACAAGTCTTTAATCTCATTAAATGAGAATGTTTTTATAACAATAATCACGTCTTGAGCCCTGCTAGGTAGATCTGGTGTGAGCGCGACTGTTGACGATAGCCGTGACGATGCAGTATGTTGAATGATGGCTGGCTGTTGAGACAGTGAAGATTTTTTTGTCCCTCGACTTGTATTTGAACAACAAATATTTTCGCAAATTGTTTTCTTGAAATAAGGCTATATAATGTACATATCGATGCTATAGGTGAATTAATAAAGTTATACGTAGGCTACTATAATTGATGTTGAAAAACAAATAAGATTACCGATTTCATTTTTTATGTTGAAATATATATCATTTTTTTATTATCAACGTAATTTCATGTTCGAATATAAGTGCATGTCTTTTACTTGAAATATGTTTTGTGTTCAAATATAAGTGCATACACCTGTTTTCGAATACCAAGTGCATCTTCAAATATAAGTGCATGCACGTTAATGCGCGGGGATACGGTAGTTTATTCATGGTGATCTTTTGCAGATATGCCAGGGTAGCACTGGCTACAAATATGCCAGATTTGACAATATGAAGGTCAACGATTTTAAAATCTTGTTGATTGATATCCAGTCCACTATGATATTGTCTAACGTACTTAAAGTGACAACATTGTATCTGCCCTGAACATCAAAAAATGCCATTTGGTTGACCCCGAACGTACGTCATAGGTCAATGACGTTGATTGGATACCGGTTCTGTGTGCTTTTGCCTTGTTCCGAATTTACGCGTACATCACATCATGTCATTCCAAACAAGACAATCCAATACAAGAAGTTTATTCTGGGGTTTGAAATATATACAGAATGGCAGGAGTACACCCGATTTCACATATAATAACTAAGCTTATAAATTCTACCTAGCTTCCATATTTAATGGTATTATACATAATAATATTTCGAAGCATGATTTTTATTATAGATATATCCGTTTCCAATGTATGCATATTTGTAGGTGCATCACAGCAAACACGAACGTTGAGCCAACGCCGGCTCAATGCTGGCCCACCGTCTACGACCTTTGCCCAACACTGAGTCAACGCATCGCGTTCGGAATCAGACTCAGACTCAGACTTTATTTGTCATACATGTATAAAACATAAAATTCAAAATAAACATCAGAAAAATCATAAAAAATATATAAATATGTATGACAGAAGACCTTCTCTAATAAGATTTGGTAATCGCTAGCGTGAAGGCCACCTGGGCACAACTATTCCTAATTTTATAAAGTATTTTTTTTAATAGATCAATTTTTAGAAAAAGAAATAGCCATCACAATGAAACATTTTGTCATAATATATTATAATGATTTTGTTTATATGCATACACATACATATATACAAATACTTGCATGTACACACACACACACACACACACACACACACACGCACATATATACTTCCGGATAGTTCATGCAATACCAAACTTGCTAGCTCTTTCAAAGATTTTTTATCAGTTAGATTGCTAATATCAGGGACACTCTTTTTGTTGTCAAAATCGGATTCAACCAATCTTTATGAACCCACTCCTCCAGCTGCCCCAAATCCTTTTCTCGATTTCTCACAAGTTTCGGAAAGTAGTTAAAGCTGTGTTAACCCTTTAACCGCCAAATTATTCAAAATTATTATTTTTACAACATCAAATAATTAAACCACTCTGTTGTCTACCTTGGTGTATATTGTATGGGGGGGGGGGGTGGTAAGGGGGTGCATATTTCTTGTGAGACATTTTTGAATGAATGTCCAAGTTATTTTCAGAATGAATGAATGAATTTGTGCACACATAGGCTAAACTTGGTCAGAAGATGAATGTGATGACATTGCCCTCCACATACAAGACTCGAAATTCGAACCCTGGCGGCCTGAGGCCGAGCATGCTACCTCTCGGTCACGGAGGCTCCCCACATTTGAATCATTTGAAGCGAGGAAAAAACTTTTTTTTTTTTTAACTTGAAGGCCAGAGGGTGGTTGGATTCCGCGATCGCCGACTTTTCAATCAGGCAGCTTTAACATGTTTAACCACCCGCCCAGTTATTTTCAGAATGTAGGCCACCGATAATCCGATATATATATTTGTGCACATATAGGCTAAACTGGATCAGGAGATTATATGACACTGCCCTCCACACACAGGATTCGAATCTCGAGCCCTGGCGGTCTGAGGCCCAGCACGCTACCTCTCGGTGACGGAGGCTCACCAACCTTGAATTGAACTTACTATTGGATCTTTACGCGTGGGCAAGTAAGAAACATTTAGTTTCTTTGATACTTGAAGGCCACAGTGGGTTTCGAACCCGCGATCTCCGACTTTTCAAGCAGGCAGCTTTAACCACCCGCCCAGCCACGCATTTTCATAATGTATAGGCCCCCGATAACCTGATATTAAACACAATTTCCTGCTAAAACTGCGTCATGAGAGTTGAGGCCCTTATCAAAAAACGACACTCTGATGTCAATGCGCCCATCGCCTGCGACTTTGGACCAACATCTAGCCTACACTTGCTGGGCTGGTATTTCATAGTGGTCCTCCGTTATTACATTATACATCGTAACACGGAGCTTCTCTATCATCAGGTGACCAATTACTGTGACCTTCGCCCCCGTAAGACATGTTGATCCATCACCACATTCGCTTTATTGTGATACAAGACCGACCCGTGAACTTTTAATTTTTGAATAATTAATCCCAGTTCCATGGGACGATCGAGAGGCCGAACCAATGTCAGTTCAATGCTGTGCTAACGTTTCAAACAGTGGGTTCACCCTTATCCCTTCCAGCGCGGGGAACGTCTTTATACGTCAGAATCTGACGTCTGTAGACGTCAGACTCTGACGGCTAAATACGGTCCCCGCACTGAATGAAATCAAATATTTATAATGGCCGTATTGAGACCCATAACCTGATAACATAGGTGTTCAAATGGAGCAAAATTAGCCAACTAAGACATTCATGATGATTTCAAACCATTTGGTCTCCATGGTTTATACAAAAATATTTCAGCGTTGTAAGGGTTAAAGTGCTAGGTTATAGAATGCATGTTTTACTCCCTCATGTTTGTGAAATTTGAATCAAAACAGATGCCAATCAATAGCGATTTACTGCTCGTTTCCCCTTTAAAATATCTTGTATGAAGGAGAAATAAAAAAAGCTGCAAACTGCCAGAGATGTGATTAGCACTTAGCCTACATCGCTGAATCATTTATGTATAAACCATGGAGACCAAAGGGTTTTTTTCAATTTAAAATCATCATAAATGTCCCAGTTAGCTCTTTCCGATTCATTTGAATATATATGTTATGGGTCTACGGCCATTATAAATAGTTTTACTCTTACAGTGCGGGGATCGACTTTAGACGTCAGAATCTGACGTCTACAGACGTCAGATTCTGACGACTAAAGTCGATACAACACTTCAAGGGTCAGCTTTCTGCTGCCATCCCAGCAAATGCGAGGCGTTGACCCAATGGTGGTATGATGTTGGGCAAGCGTCATAGACGGTGGACCAACATTACAGCAACATTTGGTCAGCATTTTTGCTGGGATTTGGGCAAGGAGAGATGCAAACACGATATATTGACCCAATATCTGTTTAATGCAGGCCCAACGTCTGCGACGTTGGCCCAGCATTAAGCCGTCATTGGGGCAACATCTAGTGTCTGCTGCACTGTATTCACGGTGGATGTACAATACTGTTTTTACGTTTCACACAGGTCGTGGTCTACGGCCGTGATGAACGCCATGTGGAATCGGACGAGCGCGGTCAGAAAGACAGCATGTTCACAGTGTACTGTGTCCTGAAACCGCCCGAATCCGGAAACCTGCCCCCGAGAAACATCACCATATCACGCATAGCCCCTCGAGACTGCTCCGCCACCTACATGCAGCCCGGAGAAGATATCATCATCGGACTAAAACGGCTGGGGAGTGGCGACTACGCCTACCACGAAGTCAGCGCCATGCAAACAGTGGCTTTTGCAGCCACCACTGACACCATGGAGAGGACAATGCGCGTGTGTGGTTTTGAGACTCCTCGGCCGCCCAGAGGAGGGCTGCACGTCAATGATAGTGCTATGTGTCCGCGTGTATCCTCTCAAGTGAGGTGCACTTCACAAAGTGTGGGTTTGCACGGTCTATCCAGACACCAAATCGTCATTACAGGCTGTTTTTGGTCCCTCATATTCAGGCATTATATCTAGACATCCTGTGTGAATATGCAGCAAATACGAGAAGTTTACCCAGTACCTGTTAGCCATTACAGCGCGGGGATCGACTTCAGTCGTCAGAATCTGACGTCTGTAGACGTCAGATTCTGACGTCTAAAGTCGATCCTCGAACTGTAAGAGTAAAAATATTTCTAAGGGTCGTAGACTCACAACATAGGTATTCAAATGAATCAGAAAGGCGCTAACGACGACATTTATGATGATCTAATTGAAAAAACCCTTTGGCTTCCAAGGTTTTCATAAAAAAATTCAGCGCTTTAAGGGTTAATGTTTGGCTACCATCGCAGACGGTGGCTCAACATTAACCCTTTCATCGCTAAGCACGACTATAGTCGTTTTTAGTCCATTTTATTAGCCGATCAAAGCACTGTTATTTGGACAAAAATGAGTGCTTAAAACACCAGTATGTGATTTGATTTACTTCCGGATTGGGTTTCATTTTGGACAAAGAACTGTAGGTCCCCAGCAAACACGAGACTATAAAGAAATCGTAGCTTGATGCTGGCCCATCGTTTACAACGCTGGCCCAACATCAGGCCACAATTGGGTGAATTTCTCGTGTTTATTGGGTCAAATTTAGTTTACTTCAAAGTAACAGTCAGTGATAACACTGATTACTAGCGTTAGCTTAGTTTATTTCGAATGGAATAAATCAAATAATTACGATTTTACCGCATTTGAAAAAATAAAAAATATTTTTATGTTCGAATATAAGTGCATGTACTTTTTTCGAAAACTAAGTGCATCTTTAAATATAATTGCATGCGCGTTAATGCTCGGGAATAAGTTTTCGGCCCCTTTTTTTTGCTATTTTTTAACCCTTACAACGCTGAAATATTTTCGTATAAACCAGTTAGACCTGTATTGTAGATTAAACGCATTTTCAAGAAATGTGTATCCTGGAAGCATTTTTTAGTAAAAGTTAAAAGGGAATTTTTAAAATAATTAGGGCATACTGAACACTATTAGCCCGTTCCCAAGCACAATTTTTGATTTTTAAAATAAATAAGGCATACTGAACACTATTAGCCCGTTCCCAAGCACAATTTTTGATTTTTTTGATTATCTAATTGACATAACAAAATGGCTACCAATCACCATCTTGGAAACTTAGCTTGATAACTCTGGAACTATCCAAGCTATAAACAGATAAAGATGGAATGACAAATTCAATAAAATGGCATTTTGTTTAAATTTGAGATCATCTAGACCTCCAAATCCAAGATGTCCATCATCGCAATTAATTTAGAACATCTTAATCTCTAAATCCAGGATGGCCGCCCATGGGACAACCATTCTGATATTTAATATTCCAGGTTTTTATTTTAGATAAATTTTATATTCTAATATTTCGAATTGACTTGATTCGCCTACGTATGCTCACAATAATTTAAAAAAAATCCATTCAAGTCAAAGATTGTTTCTACATTTCGCCCCGGGGTTATTGTAACGTAGTTAATATTGTACGTTTACTAAACGGTTTGTATATATTTGCTGGACCAACGTTGTCCCGACATTGTGTGAGTAGTAGTATAGGCCTACATATTTGCATTGAATCTACCTGCACATAAATGTAGAGTTTGCTACCCGTTTTTCCAGCATGTCGCCTATGCTATTCATGACCATTGTTGTATAAACTTGTGTATGTGATCATACAAACGCTTTTGTCTTTAAATAGTCTGTGTAAGCAGATAACGGACAGCATTTTTTTGTTTCGGTCCCTCGAGAACAATTTTTTATTTAAATATGGGGGCCTGACGTGTTCCGGCGTGTACCTGACAACTTCAAGGTGACGGAAAGCGATCGTGTCGTGAGTTCGTTCGACCCGGAGGATGGACGACGGCTGCTGTGATATACAAGACTTAAAGTATATATATTCAACACTTATTTCATGTATTAGAATTCATGTTTCTTTTCATATTCCCGGATATGTTCCCATGAAATCGACAATGTGAATGAAAAATCCACCAGTTAAAATAGTATTATATGTTTGTATAAATTATGAGAATAAAAGTCAATAAATGTGAATTGTTTTGTTATTTTCATTCACGTCGGTTCAACCTCGTCTGTCTCGTATTAAATTTTCGGATTGGTATGTTACGTTCCAAATTTTGATTATTATACATTTTGGTGAACAATCCCCCTAAGTGTAATTCCAACTTAAACACTCCGTAACAATATTGTCATATTATGAATCGACATTCATCATATATGCAGTGCCTATACTATGAGCCATTCAACACAAGTAGTCGTTTTCTAGCTCTACATCTTTTTTTTTGCATGGAAGCAAAAATGAAATGAAATGAATCGGGCTTTAGGCCACCTTTGTGCACATATAGGCTAAACTGGGCCAGGAGAACCTCCTGAGGATGGTGAGATGATTGAGATGACACTGTCCTCCAGACACAGGATTCGAAATTCGAGCCCTGGCGGTCTGAGGCCAAGCACGCTACCTCTCGGTCACGGAGGCTCCCCACAATACTGACTTTCACACGTGGATGGGGAAGAAACATTTTTGTTTCTTTCAAACCGCCGAGACCAGGAACCGAACCCCGAACTCTGGCGTGAAAGGCAGCGGTGCCAACCACTACCCTAGGGCCCCCGCCCTTGCATGGAAGCAAGAAAGAACAACGGTTTTGGTTTAAAGGGACCCCGTGGGATAAGACATTTTTAATTTTGTCAATTTTGAACATTTAATTTATATGAAGCTATATAGCCTACCGATCTTATCTAAAAATACAAAAATGTCAAAAAGCAATTTTAAAGCACCGAAAAAGAGTGAAATAGTTATATTTCCAGGTCGTATATTGCCATGTAAGCAAAACAAGTCAACAGATACAGCAATTTACACCACATATTCCCACGTCTTGGACGGTGAGATCAAAGCAGTCGCCGCTAATTGATGTCTTATAGTCAGGACATGGGGGGATACACCTGCAGCACTGATTGTCTGCTCAACGCTGGGCCGACGGCATCAACATGTGGCCCAATGCTGTAGGAACATTCAATCATCCTTTAGCAATGTTTAGGTATACAAAAAGTTTGTTTGGGTTTTAAGCCGATTCATGGAAATGTTGATAAAAAATATGTTTTTAAATCTAAAAACTCTGAAACAAATAAAATTATGATCTGTGGGATACACTACTTCATTACAAAAATAAAAACGAAAATTGATGTCATCTCAAGGAGCCGCTTTAAGACTATGCAGATTATATTATGCACACGGATTGAACATGTCCACATAATAAAATAAAGTTACTGGTGGCCGTATTCCTGTAATCACGGAGGTAGCGTCGTGATTTCAACAAGTATAGGCATATACAAGGGATCGAAATTCATTACACCGATTACGCGAATATGTTTACGTCACGAAACGGAATTGATGGCAAGTACTAATAATAATAATTGCAGAATGAAGGTAGCTTTTTTAATTTACCAAAGGCCAAGGAGTCAGCCATCAACCTTTGTAATAACAAATATTTAAAAATAGGGAAGGTTTTTATATTTCAGTGATGCTTTGTTTATTTTTCTAAACACCACTAGACTAGAGGAAAAATCTGAAAAGGGCTCTAGAAATCATATCATGAACATTTATCAGGTTGATTTGAAAACAAAATGGCATCACAAAATCGTATTTTGCTATTCTCACTATTTACACCCGTTGTAGTCTATTTGCCACTACCCTTGACATAATGTATTAAACCCAAAATGTCTTTTACAGCAAGATTTTCTGATAGAAATATTATCTATATGATCCATAGAGTCAGAAAATGCCGGATGCTAAATTTTATATGTTGAGGATTTTTTTTAATTAGCATAATTAGCATATTTAATGAGGTAAATTTTATCGGAGCCCCCAATCAACACAAACACTCAAATTCTACTTAACTTTGCATTTGCTCAAGCTTAA
Source organism: Flabesymbios commensalis (assembly GCA_964017125.1). Lineage (NCBI taxonomy): Eukaryota > Metazoa > Annelida > Polychaeta > Terebellida > Flabelligeridae > Flabesymbios > Flabesymbios commensalis. Next base: position 61,321,902 of record OZ024911.1, read on the forward strand.
TACAAATGTCAAACATACTAGTAACATTTTTCAAAAATATAAAGTAGCTGACATCCGCCATTTTGAATTTGCATATTTAATTAGTATTTTGCCGTTCTCTTTGACATAATGTGTTAAACGCAAAAGATCTTTTACTGCAAGGTTTTTTATGGGAATATTATTTATATGATCTAAGGAGTCAGAAAATGGTGGATGCTTATATTACATGTTTAGCAAATTTCTAATTAGCATAATTAGCATATTTATTGAGGTAAATTATGGACCTATACCAAAAGAGTCAATCTCCATTCATCATTAACTTTCAAATTCTGGTTCTCTTTGCGTTTTGCAAGCATAATAACAATATCAAGCATAATATCAACATTTAGCAAAAATACAAATGGCTGATATCCGCCATTTTGAATATATGCATATGTAATTAGGTCATTTCAGGACCAATATCGTAACTCTTGATAAACTTAAGGTTTGACACCCACGTTTCTACATTATCATGATAATGAATATGCCTACGCTCAGAATATTGAAATAAAACAGATACTACGCTTTCAATAAAAGAATCAAAATGGCCGCCAAAACTAATATCAATTTTTTTTTTGTAAAATAAACCAAATCGCGGATATTGCCATAAATCAACATGGAAATGCTTATGTTTTAATACAAATCACATGATCTAAATATGTCTACAGCTCATTGAGTCCGCGAAACAATAAACACAATTGCTACCATTATTTTATTTGTGCACCCATGCACATAGCGAAACCGCATGCTGGACTTCAGTAGAGTAGCTTAAGTTTTTTATCGGACGTTTGAGATATTAATCTGGCAGAAGAGGTGGTGTACTTGGATTAGATATATTTTTCTAAGTGTAATAATATTTCCAGACCTGTTATATACCGATTCCAGAGGGTGGTGAGGTGTCACATTTAGACAATGTTTGCTATTCGCAATTTTTAAAATGGCCGCCAAATGGAAATGTAACTGTTTCATGTTTTTACAGAGAAATATGTATAATACTTTAGTCCACTCAGGATGATAAACTCCTTTCTGGTTTTAGTTTCTGGCTTTAGTCCACTGTGGATTCATTTGTCATCTGATCTCTTTCTACTTGCATCAAATGAAACGCTCAAGAATCAAAATGTAACAAAAGCAATGATATTAGTAGGAACATATATATATATATATATATATATATATATATATATATATATATATATATATATATACTTCAGCAAAATAAAACAATCATGTAAACGTTCGTTAGCTCACTTTTTATTTAAACAGTTGAGTATGGCTTGGACTTGACCGACACTTTGGTGATATATATCATGAGCATTATCTCATAGATATATACACCTATATCACTATACTCATGGTTTATATCTCTGCTCACTTTAGATAAACATATCATGACCGCAGTTATAATCAACATAATACGTACATTAAAATCGGCTAAATTTATCCTACCTAAAAATAGCATGTTTTCACCATTGAATATAAAAATAATGTGTATTAAAAAGTTGCATTCATACAGCCACATAGTTTATTTTACAACGTGCGTCCGTAAATCATGAACAGTTTATAACCTCTTACAGAGCGTGGCGAATTAAATTAACATTTAAGAAATACATTGTTAATGAGGTGATTATACGATAGAACATCATAATGGCAGTACATTACATTATAATATTGGGATAATGGCATTACAATCTCAGTACAGGAGATAATAATTTCGTAAAATAACATTATAAGATATGATATCAGAATCCTAACAGTGTTTAGTATTTGACATAATAATATAATCAGCACTGCCATTACAGTGTCATATTATTGCATTGATCGATAACAATATTGAGTTTTTGTAGTATAACATCAGAATATGGATTTATAGTGTCATGATATTATGTCACAATATCATATATTACTATATTAATGTTATGTATATCAGTTATTAATGTCATTAATAATTGTAAAATGTCATCATATAACATTGTAGTGCCATGATATTAGAAATGAGAATGCCATGCTATTTTATTTGAGTATCGTTTTAGCACACCAAGTTATAAAAAAATTGTGATATGGCAAAATGGAGGTCAACTCTTTTCATATTTAAACATATTTAACATATTTAAAGTGTCGTACTTAATGTACTAATAAAAAATGAAAACCCGAATATATTCGGCACCGGCGGTTAAAGGGTTAATATTATTAAATATATTAGTGACAGTAAAGTGGAGTACAATGACAGACACTATATGGTATTGTAATATTAGGATAAATCATCATAGGATTTTAGGATAATAACAATGGCACAATTTAGCTTGGATGTCGCATTATGGTATCGGAACAAGCTATTAAAATGGTAAATGATGGTCTTATTAGATTACTGAAATTTTTATATGCGAATGTCTAATGCTAGTGAATTATTATCACTGTTTCTGAAAACTACGCAAACATTGCAGTCTATGGCATCCCAAATAAAAAAATAAAATAAATAAAATAAAAGGGAGGATATGGCATGTTAATGTCATAGTAACCCATTATAATATCTGTCTGGACTGTATTATGTCATTATATATGTTATTATGTCACTATATATTTTTTATCTATCCTTTACCACATAATTTAGCTGTGCCTGATAGTGATAAAACATGCAATACAAATCTAAGTCTTATGATTTATTGGTTTAGATCATGCAACGACGACCTTCAACTTTGATAAATTATTATTAATATTTTTGTCAAATAAAATATTTGTATGGTACATGCTTCGCCTAATTTTTTTATTAACTTGTACGTTTTTAATGTTTCTCACAAAACAAATTGTATCATAAAATCTCGCTTAGTTTCAGAGATATTAATTTAGCGAAAACCTCAAAATACGACTTTGGGCAAATTTAGCGATCATTTTGTTTCTTGAATAAATTACAAACCAAAGCCTAAATCGATTGTCATCGGGATGAACAATATTCAGGAGATGTAATTTGAGCTGACTAGCATTGTTGACACTCTCTAACATATGGTCACCACCCCCTTTATTTTTTTACATTTTGCCACCTGTCCAAGTAGCTACATTCCAGAAAATACGATGCACCAGCAACTGATGAGTTTTATTAAATTGTACAATTAATGTAGAAAACGTAACCTGTCATACTAGGTCCCCTATTCTAGGCCTACGGTTAATGGAGTGCTCTATATTATAATACTCTTCATGATGCAATCATGTCATTGTAATTTAATGATAATCATTGGCCTGTCGCGGTGACTCATTTGGTTCTGCTGAAGAAAGATGGTTCTAATCCGGTTGCGTCAGTAACGACAGCTCCATATATAGTGTATTTATTTTACTTTAAAGTTGATATATAGACATGGTAATAATTTATGACAAGAATGTTTTTTTCTATAATTTGTATCTGACAATGGGCCAAAAATCAAGAGACTGGACAAATCATATTGAATCATCAATCAAAAACACGACGGGAGCTATACCCATACCAACAACAGGTAAATATTTGAAATTATTTTTTTGTCAGCGATTCTGATTTATTTCACTTTTGGTCCACAAATGGGCTGATGTTTTTACTAAATCTCACGTGAACCGTTTTGAAATGGTCTGTAATCTGGATCCGCGCATGATCAAAGCATTGTTTCCGCACAGAGGCTGCGTTCAATTATTTTTTTCCAGCAAAAAATTTGCGCCAGGCATTTTTTTTAAATCTTCCCGCCCTCCGCCTACCCTGATGACATCGCGCAGTAAATGAGTTAGGCGGTCAAGTCATACCGGGTACCCTCCGCCTCCTTCTCCGATTCTAAAATGATCGCTCTCTGGCTGCCCCTCATAAATACGCTTTTCTGTTGCATATCATCGCAGCACTACTAATACAAAGTTATAGTAATAACTTGACATCAACATGTGTGATTCAAAACGGTCAATATTTATTATTGTAAACACTAACTACAAGTGAAAACATAGCACAATTCATAACTTGAAACATGTAACAAGAATGTTAAACAAATAAACACATAAATATGAAGCTCATACTTAAAATACAACACATTTCATATAAAGATAATTAGGATGCTCTATTCTAATCAAATATGTAAAGCTTAAAAACAGGTAAAGGGGAGGGGTAAAAACCGTAACCAAGCATACAAATACTGTCCCTCCCAAATGCAAGACAGTGAGTAAACCGCTGCTATTAAAACAGTATACTGTCCACGATAATAAAACCCCGTACAGCCACCTGCTATAGCAAAATGTACGGATATCAATACTTATTCGAAGAAACTTAAAATCTCAAACGACTCCTTAGAAACATTCATCAGCATCACACAATCATCCTTGGTGATTACATAAATACCATAGACCTGCTATAATTATCTCTGAGCTACTAATAGTAACTAACGCACAGAAGATCTACAATGTGTATAAAATAGTCTACAATGTTGAAATAGGGAACAAGACTATGGTTACAACCTGCTGTAATTATCTAGAGCATCCTTTTCACGATGTTTACAATGTAATTTTACATGATGCATACACACAAGAAGATAAGGACACAGACCATCAGCCTGCTATAATTGTCTGCGACCCCTTACAATTGATTGCAATTATTTTAACCATGCACTAGAACACTGATGTCGACTACAGTAGACATTCTGTGTTTTTATTAACACATGTATAATCCCTGATAACCAGTTGTTAATAGTATAATATGCCTTCAATTTTGAAACACTGATAATTGTTGTGACTTAAACTTCACAAATCAAATACATTTTCAGCTACTTAAAGTTGTGTGTCGCTACCGCGACCCACAACTTCAAGTAGCTGAAAATTACTCATAATTATTTGTTTAATTTGAGAGCAAACATTTTCAAATCTTGATGTTTTAATACCCATTTCATTCCCACTATCAGTGATTTGATCGATTAATAATTAATAACGACAAGGGTCGAGATCAGCATGCAGAGGGTTAATTGAAAGACCAGAGACTTTGCATTTTTTGTCATTTTTTTTGTGGCAATTTCTGCAATTAGTAAAGGTTCATACATTTCTTGAAACGATTGATATGCTTCCTGTGCGTAACTTGGCTGCAATCGTGAAGGAAAACTGTAAAAACCAATTAGCCTTCAAACAATGACCATGTGGATCATTTTAAATAGCTGTTTATTTGTCCACAGTCCTCAGCTAATCCTGAAGAAAAACAGTAAAACAAATTAGCATTCAAACAGCTAAGCAACCACAATAATATAACATGTGTAACAAACCGCCACAGTAGTAGGTGCAATTGTATGCTGAAAAAAACTCACCAACATAATAAAAAAGGCAATTATTTGCCCAAAATCGATCTGACTTGACAGGAATTATATGTATACACAATAACTTCACGTAAAATTAATTTAATTGGCATTGATTATATGTGAAGCTATTGTGTATGTTTCTAATATGTATATTATGTATACAATATTTATTCTAAAAATATCATTTTTCTATTATGTATATACACTGCATATTTGACAATAATTTTGACAAATGTGTTTCTGCTCTTTAATAAACATGTTGTCACCATCCGTGCAAATATAAGCTTTGTGAAAGCACGAGTTATATACTGAATATAGGCAAAGTAACTATTAAAACCACGTTAAAACGGCACTGTCATGCATAAGATTTCCGCTTATAAGATAACTAGGCCTACACATGATGTTACAGTTGTAAAATAGTCACTCTGAAAAAGTACAGCAAGTATCATGTATATATAAATACAATATTATCTAACGGAAATAGTATACACATACATAAGAACGCAGGTGCGATCATTATCAGCCTACATTGGCCAGTACAATAATATTATGCTCAAATATATTGGTTAAGAGAGCTTTGTCAATAGAAGTATTTTAGTAATCCCATTGACCACATCAATAAACAAGATACACATGTATTTACACTGAAGGCGATGATGAAATGATCTTTTGGGGGGGAATTGCGAGCGCTGTGCAGAAAAAACATGTTTATTACGCACGCTAAAATTAATGGCGCACTGATCTAAAACAATCAAAAAATAATTTGGCTTACTTCTAATACGCACAAAGGCAAACAACAACAACAGCTCACTTGAAAAGTAAGCAGTTGCTGCCCCTTATTTAGGTTGGGTTACTGTTGGGCAGGGTCTACGACGCTGGCCCAACAGTAACCCAACATTGACAGGGCAGAACATTTGGACACTAACAAAAATCATGGACTGTCACATTACATTGTATATTTAATGGTTTAGCAGTCTGAGTAGATATACATATATATTTGTTTTTGAACAACAAATACGTATACTGCTCATGCTATAACTTATTCTCCAGAGGACATGATTGAAGCAAATTTCTTAATACTGGTAACTAATTTCTGAATATGCACCATCAATGACATACGCATGTTTTATTCGCTGGGAAAGATTATATTCTACTAAAGTTTTCAATATTTGAGTATTACAATTTTTTTATCTAACTAGGAGTGGAAATCTGCCTGTGTCACCATATACTGCTAACGTAGGCGTTTTGCGTCCTGAGACCTGGAACATGTTTTATAAACTGTAAATATATAGGGCTAGCTTCACATTGTTGAATATATTCACCAGTGTACAATACTTCAGGGCCGTATTCGAGAATGGGAAGAATTTGATTTTTAAACACATTGTGCTAAATATGCATATTAATCTTTAAATTGATGTTCAGCAGTACAAAACAGCACACGTAAATACTTTTCTTATCTACTTCTGTTATAACTGATTCACTAAAGTACAATGTAATATTAGTAAAATCACGTCTTCTATTAAAAATAGGTACTTTAGTTTTTGTGACCATACTCATTATAAATGACAAAGGGACGTGTATCTAAACAAACATCCCAATTGACGTTAACCTTAATATGCTGTATCTAAGAATTATGTGTGGTCGTCTACAAAAAAATCAATACATTATCAAGATATCTGAAATAATAATTTTACATTTTTCATTTGACAAAACATGTTTGAGGTCTTGTAAATAACATCGGACTAATCATTCCATTTCGTACCACAGTATATGTACATGTACTCTCAAATTGCATCCCTTTCTGCTAAAATGTAATAAAATTATTATAACTTTAGGAACAATATTACAAACAGTCCTTGCGTTCTTTTTTCAAAACCAGAAAGCGCAACCTGTTAGTCACAATAGATTGCAATGTTTTATGCATTCATAAAATCGTATAGATCAAATTTAATTATTTGTTTAACCCTTTGACTTCCAGGCCGGGGTGCATACCAGGATCCAGATATACTGGTGTAGGAGTTCTATTTTTCGTCATTTGAAGCTGGAATTGCTAACGCAATTTCCAGCTTCAAATGACGAAAAATACATAAATGTAGTATATATTTGACGAAAATTTGTGTCATTTTATGGTTACGTTCATTGACGAATGACGACGGAAATTTCCGTCATGTATGGTAGTGAAAAGGTTAAAAGACACTTGCGAGGTATAAATTGTTTTTATCAGTTGCATATACACATCTCAATTTAGAATTTATTGAGGATCGCACTTCTCGAGCCAATGTTTATGCCCTACTACTATCATGTGACCTAAGATTAAACAATTCCGATGTGACAGCTTGATATCTGGTTTGAGAAACCAGCCAAAAAAAGAGCCGGTTCGTCGGATTGTTTGTTTCGAATGTAACCCATGTATAGGCCAACCCCTAGATATGAACTTGAATAACATTCCCATGTATTAGGGGATTATTGGGTGCACTCTATTAGTTGTTAGTTTTGCTCGTATAAAATCGCACATTCTCGAGCCAATGTTTATGCCCTAATACTATCATGTGACCTAAGATTAAACAATTCCGATGTGAAAGCTTGATATCTGGTTTGAGAAACCAGCCAAAAAAGAGCCGGTTCGTCGGATTGTTTGTTTCGAATGTAACCCATGTATAGGCCAACCCCTAGATATGAACTTGAATAACATTCCCATGTATTAGGGGATTATTGGGTGCACTCTATTAGTTGTTAGTTTTGCTCGTGTAAAATTTAGCCAGCTTGTAAGTAGGTCCATAAAAGCATTACGAAACATAGCATCTAAACTACAATATACAACAGAGTTTGCAGCATTACTGACCATCACAAGCATGACGGTAGCTGACATCAAGGAAGGGGGTACATATAATCCACTTACCAATCTGCCAAAGCAGATAATCATAGGCAGATAACTACATACTGAGAGGAGAATAATGACAAACATACAATGTAGTATTTTTTTATGCGCAGACGTCTTTCTCAGTTTGTTTCTGCCACTGCTACAGGGCTGTCCTGCCGTGATTTCTGATTGTACTTGTCTGCGTACCTGGACAACCTTCAGGTGAATGCTGATGTAGCTAAACAGTAAAGGGATTGCGATGACGACAATAAAAACAGTAGAAAGAACAGCAATGATTTTACCACTAGAGCTCCAACCGATACATGATCCAGCTGCTCCAACAAAACGATGTTCACCTGATAGTTTTTGGGTACAAAACACAAGGAAAATAATTATATGTAGAAAGAAAACGAGGATTATCAAGTTCCTCTTGGTGGCGAAAGATTCTGCCCGCTGTCTGTGAAATACCTGCAGGTATCGATGGATAGCTATCACGGTGATGTGCAGCAGAGACACGATAAGAAACTGAATCCATGCGATGCTATGTACTCTACATAAGATATCTTGTGATAACCAGGTAAATGGAAATTGCCTGAAGTGAATTCCAACCACTTGTATTATATTTAGAGGTCCGCAGAGGATCAGGTCATTTACAGCCATGCTGGCAATGAATATATTATAAGGTTTCCTCAGAGATTTAGTCCTGCGAATAGTGACCACTATACCAGTATTCCCAACAAGGCCGAATATGTTGATCATCAGTCCTAGTACGACGATGAACGTCTTCACTGCTTCTGACAATGGTGTGCTGGCTGTATCTATCATATCCGCTGCTGTCGGTGGTTGTGTTGTCTCATTTGAGGTAACGGGGATCATGACATCTGATGCATTCTCCATGATGCTATCCAGGGGTAAAATTTCAACTGTAACAAAAACGGTGTGTCAAGTCTTAGCAACAGCTCTCAGATAAAGATTAACCGAGTATCTCAATACAACGAGCACATCAAAGCCAAAAGACAGCTGCATGCAGTTTCTGGGTTTTTGTCTCGCTTGGCATGGCAGCGTAGTTGGGGCTAGCTTAGGCAACTGGCTTTTTTAAATTAAATGTCATTTTTACTCATCTTCTTTCTTTATATAGTTTATATTTAATAGAAGACCACACGTGGTTGGGGGTAAGGTGTCACTCGGAAGGGGAATTTACCTAGCGGCCAAAATCAACCTGTTGGTCAGGTAACTGCCGCTGCTTTACTGAAATATAGCCAAAAATTTACATGATCTATGCGCGATTTTGGTCCAACTTTTATAAATCGAGCGTATTACACATTTTGGCCCACTGAGTAGTCAAATGTTGGGCTATATCAATATATTTAATATCGATAGAAAGCTACTGACACAGGGGTTCACCTGAATGTACAATATTTTGTGTCCGATCATTAACAAATGCGCAAGAGAGCATCAAGCTGGTATTTTAACCCTAAATTTTACCCTTTGTTCATACTTTTTCATTAAATAGTCAAAATACTTTCCTCTCAGCTGATATAAATGTTTAGTTTTGATTCAAACTTGTTCTAGAACTATTCTTGACTTAAAAAAACCCATTTGGAATAAAAATAATGAGGTTAGTGAACATATCACACGGATTTTTGGTTAGATGTAAAAATTGGCGCACGTTTTTTCAGGCTCGGGTAAATTGACTGTACCTCACATTTTTGCCCAATAAGTAGTCAAATGTTGTGCTTTGTCGATATATATGATATCAATGGAAAGCTACTGACATCGACCTTCACATGGATGTAAAATATTTTGTGTCTGATCATTGACAAATGCGAAAGAGAGCTTTAAGTTGTTATTTTAACCCTTAATTTTACTTACTTTGCATACCTCTTCAGTAAATAGTCAAAATACTTTTTTCTCAGCTGATTTTTGTATAGCATAAAACTTTAGTTTTGATTCAAACATGTTCTAGAACTATTGTTCACTTAAAATAAACTTATTTGGAATAAAAATAGTGATTTATGTGAACATATTACATGCTTTTTTGGTTAGGGGTAAAATTTTCTCGCTTCTCTTCAGGCACGGGAAAATTGACCATATCTCACATTATTGCCCACTGAGTAGTCACTTTTGAGATATATAAATATATTAAATATCAAGATAAATCTACTGACACAGGCTTTCACATGGATGTAAAATATTATGTGTCCGATCATTGACAAATGTACAAGAGAGCTTTAAGGTATTAATTTTACCTATTTTTCATACTTTTTCAGTAAATGGTCAAAATACTTTTCTGTCAGCAGATTTTTGCTTGTAATAAATGTTTAGTTTTGATTCAAACATGTTCTAGAACTATTGATGGCTTAATATAAACACATTTGGAATAAACAAATTGAGCTATTTGAACATATATTACACAATTTGTTTGGTTGGAAATAAAATTTGATCACTTTTCTTCCGACTCGACAAAATTGACAGTGCTTCACATTTTTGCATAATGAGTGCTAAAATTTAAAAAACTGTAGCCAAAATTTAAAAAAATGTACCAACATATTTCATATTACATGAAAGTCACTATCAAGGGCTTTAATGGGGATACTTGATATTTTATTTCTGCTGAATACGAATTGTACAAATCAGCGCTAAGTTTGTATTTTATCCCTCCATTTGTACAATTTACAACGTTTTCAATACTGATCTTGACCATTGAAGAAGCTTTCCCAGCCATTTTAAAAGATATCTCAGCAACTACAAAAGTGATCTTCACCACTGAAGAAGTGCTTACAGCCACTTTGAAATTATATGTAAGAAGTGATCACAGCCCCATTAAAAGTTATCTCAGCCACTACAAAAGTGATATTGGACACTGAAGATGTGATCACAGCCACTTTTAAAATTATCTCAGCCACTACAAAGGTGATCTTGGCCACCAATAAACTGATGTCAGCCACTACTATGTTATCTTGGCCACTGTCAAAAGTCGCTGTGATCACTCTTTGAGTGGCCAAGATCTTTTTTTTTGTATTGGCTGATATACCTTTCAAAGTGGCTTACATATTTTTTTCAGTGGCTGACACCAGTTTGTTAGTGGCCAAGATTACTTTTGTATTGGCTGATATAATATTTTAAGTGGCTTAGATAACTTTTTCAGTAGCTTGCACCATTTTGTTAGTGGCCAAGATCATCTGTGTAGTTGCAGAGATCATTTTTAAGGTGGTCGTGTCCATGATAACTTTTGTAGTGGCTCAGTTAACTTTTAAAGTGGCTGTGATGATTTTTTCTGTGGTCAAGATCAGTTTTGAAAAAAGGTTCCAGAGAATATAACAGTAATGGAGGGATAAAATTATCCCCAGGATAGGCCAGGATAATTATCTTGGTCATTGTGTTTTTTTTCAGGCGCATAGCCAACCGTATGCCAGTACGAATGTGCGTACACATTGTAAAGAAGGGTAAAACTCACTAATTTCAGTATAAATATGCCTATTGAATAGAGCCTTCAAATTGCATCAGAATACAGCTGAATAACAGCTTCGTCACCAGGTCGGGCTATGAGTCTTGCCTTGAGTCACTATTACTTACATTACTCAAGTATCCCCCTCCCTCCCTCTGCAGTGAATGTATCTGTGCTTCTTGGTGAGATAAGTTTGTAATTTTCACTACCTTCTTTTTGGAAATTCATACTGATTTTTATATGCCGTTTTGTACCCTGGATTGTAGTTTAGAAAAGTAATTTAAAGTCCAACTGTTCTACGATTATTTTTCTATATTCTATATTTCTATAATTATATATTTTGACATTGTTAAATGCTGAACTTGACTAAACTTTCTCATGTTATTTTGTAAAATTGGCCAATGAGCCATGTTTTTGTTTTTCACATGTCCATCTGGGGCATCTTCTGATGAGAAAGCTCGTATTTTTCTGATATTTCAGATCGCTATCGTTATTTCATAATTTGATAAATTATCATCTAATCTTAGTATTCTTAGACTGTATTTTCTCACTTTCGTCCACAATCTATCAGGAGTAATTTTGGTGGGAACTACTGTGATTGATTAGTCTTAGAGGCCACCCTGTACCCCCTCTCACGTATTTAAAGTCAAATTCCGCGGTCTTGGCGAGTCAGCCCAGTCCTCTCAGTACACCATGATGCAAACGATACTACAATAAAGACGCATATCTGCTTTATCATGTTTATCGTCACTTCACCAGCTCCCCCATATGGCACTCTACTAAGCGCAACATCTGGATCGCATCAATGTCTGTCAGCGGCTGTCAGAGCGAACGACGATAATATGCTCCAATGCAGCTGATCCGTTTTACACAGAACGCCTTCTAAGTCCAAAGTAGGGTTATGTAATTAGTACCTGATTCAAATTTTTAATATATTTTAAAACATGTGTTTTTCTAAGTAAAACTGACATTCATTTTATCATTTATCCAATATCTCACCTGATCACCTGGGGCCCATCCCACAAAGAATCTTAAAATTGGGATCATCTCAACTTTCTCTTATTCGCATTGAAAAAGTTGTTTCTTTTTTTTGACATGGCTGTCCAAAATTAGAAATCAAGAATTTCGTCTCTATCTCTAGCCTAGCTGGTGAATGCGCAGCAGAAAAATAAAAAAAAAACTTTTGCAGTTCTAGTCTATGGACATGTTTACATCATATGGTGATATTAAGAAGCCAAAATAAAATTACCGATTTTTTTATGATTTTAGCCTGGGCCTGTCCCTTTAACTTTTTAATGCAAATAAGAAAAAGTTAAGATGATATTATTTTGAGATTCTTTGTGGGATGAGCCCAAATCATTATTTGCAAAAATAAATCACATAGTGAGTTAGCATGTTTATTGTTAACCTGAATCTTTTATAACATCAACAAAGTGACCAATTTACAATAATAATTATCTTGTAACGCACAGCTGATTACGATTGTCTTATACCAAGATTCTTGTTACAAGGCAATCATAATCAGCTATGCGTATATGTAAGAACTAACTAGCCGGGAGAGGTATATCAATGCTGTTTTATTGTTTGGCCAGACGACGGTCCAACATTAATCCTTTCAAGCCTGAGTTTACCATTGTCATCTTCATCCACTACAAGCCGCGAGTTGCTGTCGCAATTCTCGACTTGTAGTGAATAAAGATGACTTGAAGTGAGTGAAAAATGTAAGAAAATTGCCTTGTATTGGTAAAAGTTTCATAGATATTTTCCTTCTAAAACCCCTTAGTTTTAGCAAAATGAAGTCTGTTTTCAGGGATCTAAGATGATTCTTTAATGCATCGTGAGGGCTTAAAGGGTTAAATTAATATTAGGCCAATGTCTTGTTTCTGCTAAGTTGATGACCGCCGGGCTGGATAACAGAAAGTTTATGTTTTATAACCCTCGATCTGTTTTTTCTATTAACACCCTTAATAAAAATGAGCATTATCCCGTCTTGTGCCTTTTGTCTGTCCCCGCACTTGGTTGTTGTAATATTCGCCCAGAAGGGTAACAAGGGGTCTAATCCTATCCACACATCTTCCCTACTATTAACGATTTTTATAAAGCGCCATTCCTAAATATAGCTCGTGGCTATGTACAGTATTAAAATTCCATGATCAGAGACCATTATTAAAAGTTCCGCAATTTCTTTATGTGTGTGTGTATATACATTAAAGGCTTTGAATGTATATTATAGGAGTTATGTTAGCTTACTTATCTGCTCGCATTACCATGATTACCAGTGTCTGGTAAAAAAAACAGTTTTCACAATGTAATCTCTTTCCACAGTCGAGCGGCTGGCACAGTGAATGCTGCATCACCGTTCATTATCTTTGCCAGGCACAGGAGTGTTTCATCGGATGCGGATATAAGACAACGAGCAGGCTTATAAGTCAGCCAGCCAGGGAGGCATATTGTGACGAAAAAATGGAGTAATGGCAAATCTTTGTTACGTGTTAAGTAATTATCCAAGAACAATACCTGAGTGGCTGACAATGTTTTGCTTGTCTCCTTTTGGTAGAAAAACGCAATTCAAGATGGCCGCTACATGCACTAACTAGTATGCTAAAAATGGTATATCTTCACCAATAACTATGCAAATCGTTAAGACAATATATGGATTTGTATGTTTAGAAGGTCAGGAAATCCGAATTTCACAAAATAAGACACATTTGAAACGTTCTTTGCACTTTTAATTGTCAAAGACGATTTTAAACCAAAAGTTATTTGGTGATGTATATATTATATTAGTTAAGTACATTTTTATTGTCAATTCGAAATATTTGTATGGATAATATCCACAATTGAATGTGTATGCTCTTATTATCTTATTATCATATTCTACCCTTTGAGTCCCAAATTTTAACAAAAAAACGCAATGTACGCCTTACATCGCAACGTACATAATCATAAGTGATGTACATACTTAATACAAAATCATGTTCATCACCACAGCTATACAATGTATGATACATTTACTTTGATAAATACAAAACACTATGCTTAAACCTACTTTTACATGTTTCTAAATTTAATTGCCAGCTATATTTGCAAACGCAAATTTAATTTGGTAGTATCCAACTAAAAACATACAATAAAACAAGTAAAATCAACCTAGTTCTCGGTTAAGTAGACTGTAACGTTCAAGAAAATTGTTCACATGGTTAATATATTTATAATTACATGTACATATGATACCTTATCATCACATTTTGATTACGGTTAATATCAGCAGCAACTATTTGACATGGGATTCCAGCAATTCCCTGCATTACATCCGCATGCAGGAATACAGAATTGCTGAGATTTACTACATTTGCAGGTTTTTTTGTTTTTTTAATCTATAAAACTATTCAATACAGTGATTATTACAAACCATGTAATGTGAGTAAAAAAACAATATACATATAATGATATTTAAATAAGCATATTTATACATAAGGAGAGAACCAACACCGGCCCAGTGCAGCGCATATCTGGCAAACACAAGAGGTTGGACCAGCGCTGGCGCAATGTTGTTCTAGCATCAACGACGCTGGCCAAACCTTGCCCCAGCATCTGACCCAACCTCCATATATGAAATAGAAGAATATTTTACAAGTGACCTGAAATGACATGCCAGCAAGGACGGGACATATGCACAACGCCGGTCCAGCGCTGGGCCAACATCCTGGATGGTGGGTCAACACTGGACCAGCACTGCGCCCATGTCTCGTGTCTGCAGGGGTGTTCATAGAAAAGTGTTGTCATATAATTTAGACTACAATATGAGTTTTGGGTGTGAAAACCCCTTTGTTCTCTAGGTCAGCCATTCACTGCATAGCACAAGCTGTGGGCCATACAGTGAATATTCTAGCATACTAAAATTGACCTTGAGATCAGCTTTTGTGGTCTCACTAATAATATAAACAAAGACACATTCCTTGTTTTAGGTGAGGTCACAAAAAAAAGGGCATCACAACTCAATATGTTCCTACTTACATTCATGTGTATAAAAACGAGCATAGCTATACCATAGCATGAACATGATGAAAGTGAGTAGGAATATATTTAATGTGTCAAACAGAAACCTTTTTTATCACACCTCCGTACAAAAATAAATATAATTACACGAGGGGGATTATATAGAGTGAAAGTTGAGGATCAGTTAAGTGAGGTATCTGGAAATAGCATGAGAAGCTGCACACTACGGGAAAAATAAAATATAATTTTGTATTGGTCATTTCTCATGTAGTAGTCCCAGTATGCGATTAAATGGGATTAAACCTACAGCAGAAAATATATGAAAAAAAAAACGAATTAAAAAATGCAATAAAAAGTAGCTTCTACTTTCACAAAATGTATCAAATAGTATGTTTACATACATATAGAACGTGCAGAAACAAAATAGTGGTTATAAATTACTTGATTCACGGTATGTCTTTTTGTGTGTACATGTCTACACATTAGGATGCATACACATAAATAGACAACTTCTACTCTCACAAATATATAGGCAAAAGTCGGTGTATACTTTCTATACATCTATCACTAAAATGATACGGAATAATAATGGTTATATGATTTGATCATGTTGATTGTAATATGTATATTCGCATACATGTAGACATGCATGCCTAACAATTTGGTTTCATAGGTGCGTATA
This sequence comes from Flabesymbios commensalis, assembly GCA_964017125.1. Lineage (NCBI taxonomy): Eukaryota > Metazoa > Annelida > Polychaeta > Terebellida > Flabelligeridae > Flabesymbios > Flabesymbios commensalis. The sequence continues at coordinate 61,338,188 of OZ024911.1, forward strand.
TATATACAGTATATATATAATAATATAATAATGTAATCCTGTATTTGACACATAAATAACCGTATTTGTATACATATACATGTATCACAAAAAAAAAAAAAAAAAAAAAATAATGGTTACATAACTTGCTGTAAATATATTATATGCATACACATATTATGTTTGCATGCCTACAAACAGTTCACCTACATGTGTATAAGATATACATGCATGTATAACAATATAACAATTTATTCACAACGTGTTGTCTCTTATACGTCTTGCATACATATATTAACGTATGTTTATATATATACATATACATATATATATATATATACATGTGTCACTGAAGCGCAATAAAATAACGGTGATATAACTTGATTTTCACACATTTGAGATACATTCCTGCAAAAAGTTCATACATATGCGTACATATGTATTCCTGAACATGTGTAACAGTATAATAAAGTAGTATTAGTAATATATAACTGTATTTTAATAGTAATGTTCTTAACACTTTTCCATACAAATATAAAAGTGTGTGTATACATATATATATGTATCTCTAAAAAGGAACAATATAATGGTTGTATAACTTGCCTTGTTGTATATCCATCTGTATGCATGCACCTGTTAAGATGCATGTCCACAAATAAATCACACATATTATGCGTACCGATACGCAGGTCAAGTACATATATAATACAATAATAAAAGGTCTATAGCAATTTATTGAAATGCAGTGTCTGAAATAAGTTTTAAAATATTAACCGTATCCTTATTCAAGTATAAATTTTGCCAGTGTAAGTCATACATACATCTATAGTTAATATAAGCGCGTAAAGACGCAAAGAAAGAGTTAACATTTCTCTTGGTTTTAGTGTCTTTTGATAAAATCCAATATTTGAAAATCCCGTAACAAATAATTGTTATCACATCAACAATATGTGGTTCACAATGTTCACTTATAATGACGTCAATAACACTAATGTTAATCTATACAATTTTAGATACTATTCGCCATATAGAATTTGCTATCTCACAGTTGTAAAGTAAATGTGGAATATCTTCATCGATATTGCAAATATCACACTTTTTAGTATCAATAATACGCCACATATTCAGATTTACACCACATGGTAGTATATTGTGTAAAACCTTGTAATTGAATTCTGCTAGTTTGTTTTCTTTGATATCTAAAATCTTTTTTTGATAAATGGTGGAAAATTCTAAAGTCTGGTCGTTAAAATAATCGTTTCCAATGAATTTCACTTTTCGGGACATCTCGCCAGCATTTTTGTACAGTTTTATAATAGGACAAACATCTTGAATGCGGAATTATTTGATCATTTTCTTGATTTTGAGTAGTGTTTTCTAATCTTTCAATAGGTATATTTTCCAGTATAGTACTTAAGTATGTTCGTAATGCTTTTTTGAAAGTAAAAATCTCAGCTAAATAATTGTTTTTGGTTCTTAACTTATTATAAATATATCTTTCGTCTATGATTTCCTGTGTTACTTTTATGTCTTTAACATATATTATGCCGCTCTCTATCCAGGATTTATAGTATATTACATGTTTTTTAGAGGCTGTTTCATATGTAATCTATTTATTTCTCCATATATACGTGTTCAGTATCTCATCTCGTGATACTGGTTTCTCAGTTTGGTTCACTTTGCAAAAACTGATAATAATGTGTTTATAGAAAGATGGTATGTGGTTTAATTTATCAACATCGAGAGAATCCGAGTAATTTAATTTTGATATATCGTCGAAAGATCCCAGAAATTGTTTGCCGTGGAAGGACCAGTTATTTTGTTGACTGTTAATAATTCGCGGAACCCATGATGCGCTTAAGGTTAGACAATATGTTTCAATGTCAATCATGTTCACACCTCCATGTATGATGTCTTGTCGTAAAATATGGCGTTTTATCCTATCTCTTTTTCCCCAAATAAAATTAAAGAGTAGTGTCTTAATTTTTTTAATTAGATCGTTTGGGGGAATCAGATTTAGTAATAGAAAAGTTATTTTTGAAATGGCAAGAGTCTTTATAATTAGTATTTTACCGAAAATGCCTAATTCTCTTTTTTTCCACATGTCTAGTGTTTTCTCTAAAATATCAATTTTTTTACTCCAGTTAAGGTCTTGACACGCTCTATCATTTTTCCCAACATAAATACCTAAGCATTTGACAGGTTTTGAAGTAAAATGTATTCCTAGGTAATCGTAATCAGGTTGTTAATCTGTTTCTGTTACGTCTATGCCTATAGTCTTGTTTATATTTAGTTCTAAACCGGCCGCATCAGTAAAATATTTTATTTCTGCTAGCAATTCTTTTATGTTTGCTTTATTTTTCAAGAACACCGTGCAGTCATCTGCATATTGACTAAGTTTTATATATTTTTTCTTATGCATAAAGGCCGCTTCTAATCCATGAATGTTTTTATTTTCTCTTATATTAATTGCCAGAACCTCTACTACGAAGATAAACAAGAGGGATGATACAGGACACCCTTGTCTAATACCCCTCTCCATGGTAATCCTGGACGATAGATATCCATTATTTTTTAAACAGAAAACGGGGTTGGTATACATGGTCTTGATCCATTGACATAACATTGGACCAAAATTAAACAATTTCAACGATTCGAACATAAAATCCCATTCTACTGAATCGAAGGCTTTCTTGAAATCTAAAAATAAGAGAGTGCCGTTTTTATATTTATTGTTTTCAAGTATATCAGACACAAGTCTAATATTCTGTCCTATAAATCTGCCTTTGATATACCCAGTCTGGTCGTCATCTACAACACTACAAAGCACCTTTTGCATACGTTTATACATAATAAATGCTAGAATTTTGTAGTCTGTATTAATCAGACTTATTGGTCTATAGTTGGCTATGTTTTCACGCTCTCCTTTTTTATATATTAGTGACATCACAGATTCTCTCTGTGATGGACAGAGCTCTGAGTTTACGAAAGCTTCATTAAAAACAGAAATAACGAAATGTCCAAAATCAGGCCAAAATTCTTTATAAAATTCAGCGGTTAGCCCGTCTAATCCTGGGGATTTTTTTAATCGAAGATCTTTTATCACATCATTTGTTTTATTTACGTATCTTTTAATATTATCAACCTTTCTCCTACGTGTGGTATAAAGTTTTTTGTAGAAATTGCACGCTGTTGATAGTATTTCTTTGTCATTTTTCACAATGTCTCCCCGCTCATCTTTTAAAGAAGTAATATGAGCAGAATTTTGTCTAATATTTTCCAATCTCAAGAAATATGACGTACTGCGTTCCCCCTTTCCTACCCATTCTGCTCGTGCACGAATTTGAGCTCCTTTAGCTTTATCTTGCATTAGTTTGTCATATTCGTATTTTAATGTTTTACATAGCTCTTTTAATTTACTGCAATTGTTTGCTGTTTGTTTTTCTAGTGATATGATATTATCTATGTGGGATATTTCTTTTTCAATGGGTTCTATGGCGCATCTTTTATTCCTTGCCTTTTCGGTACAATAGTTTATAGAAAATTATTTGAATCTAATTTTACATAAGTCCCAAATCAGGCCTTTATCATTTATGTTTTCATATTCTTCAATTGTGTTTTTAAATAGGTCTTTAATGCCAATTTTAAATTCATCTTCTCCGCGAGCAAAACTACATTTGCAGGTTGCTGATTTGCATTTGGTTTTACACCCACAAGCCACTAGCTCAAGACAAGTTGATGGCACAGCAAGCAGAGTAGACCAGACTGCCTCCAGTTTCTGATCAGTAACATGCCATCCTTGAGACATCTCAGGCAACCCAACCTTCACAACAATGTCATGTTGACACGCACCGAGACACAATTTTGCTTGGTAGTTAGCTCGATTGAAATTAAGTTTTAGAGCATCTTGCGTTGATGTCAATTTTTCCACCTATGTTATTCCTTTAAGAAAGAAAGAAAGAAAGAGGTCATGCCTTGCTTTATCAACACCGCCAGGACACGCAGGAGCAGAGTATAACGCACACTGAAAATGCTGGCTAAATGAACGTCAATTGTCTGAAGCAATTGTTTAAAACGATGTAATATAAGTTTTGTATCTTATCAACGTTAGTGATAACAACTGTTTTTTACAGAAGTAATATTCCACATTAATAAGTTGACGTTTAGGAATCGAATTATTTCAATTGTGTTTAGTATTTAATGTTCAAAGAAACAAAATGTTTCTTCTCCGCTCACTCGTAAAGATTCAATATTGATGGGAACCTTCGTAACCAAGAGGTAGCGTACTCTACCTCAGACCGCCAGGGCCCAAATTTCGAATCCTGTGTATCGAGGGCAGTGTCATCTCATTCATCTCACCATCCTTAAGAGGTTCTCCTGATCCAGTTTAGCCTATATTTGCACAAAGGTGGCCTAAACCCCCGCCCCATTTATTCTTTCATTTGTTGATCCGATTAATAGTATTTGTTAACCCGTCAAATACAGCCCACGTATGGTGTACTCCACCCTAATTTAAATAAGAATAACAACTGAATGACGGAATATCTGTTACTCTGCCATTGGGCGGGCTTAAAATACGATAACGGGTACTCAGGTGTTTTATCTAATGAAAGGAATTTTAACTGAAGAAAATGAAAAACTATGTACAATTATGTCAAAATATGATCATGCCCGAATATAGTAGTAAAATGCCTTCCGGTAATAATACGCATTAAACCAAAAATATAATGGCAATATTATTTACGCCAAATGGTCTTACCTCTCAGATCCATATTTTATATCTTTTATCATTAATTATTTAATTCAAATAAATGCTTACCAATCAACGAAAAAAAAATCATTTATAATAAATAATCAGTCTGTGTATTTTTTATCCCATTCTCTTCCTTTTTATATATTTGCGTTCATTCTCATTATAATGTTCATTCCACTTCATGTTAAACCACGGCTTAAACTACCCCCTGAGCAGGTTTAAGTTTCGGTCGATAAACTGCCTGGCTTAAACCAGTGTTTGTCCTAAACTCCTTTTGTGCATACGGTTTAACGCAAAACTCGTCTTAAACTTGCTTTGTGAATACGGCCGTAGGTGTCCCAGTTAGATTCTCAATCGCAGGCGAGCGTGTTTTTTGCTCACCAGGATGGCCTGTTTAATAGGGTTGTTTGTGTCCGCCAGGTACAGAAATGTCCGGCATGAGGTATGTCCACAAAAAACGCAAAAGGAAATATCCGCCATTCACAATACTGTAGATCTGGTAATATTCGTGAGGTTTTAATTTTCCCGGTTTTCGCAAGAAAGAAAAATTCGCTAACTCGGGAAATCGCGAAAATAATCTTAATGTAGCGCTACTGAAGAAAAATAAAAATTCGCGAATTCTTAACTTCGTGAAAAGGTAAAAAAAAAAATTGCGAAAATTTAAACACGCGAAAATAACCAGATCTACAGTTATCAAATTTAAATAAACTGCGTTCCCTGACTTTCCAGGCTCTGACCAGTGGACAGCTAGTAAACATGCTCGATACCATCACGAAAGGTAGGGGCACCTGGTTCCAGAGATCTTAATCAGCTGGATGTTCCATGCATTGGTCAGGGCCTTTTCTGTTGCCTGGCAGCACCTAGACATGAGATTCCGTTTATTTCAGAAAGAAATTGAGAACTTATAATATAAATATATTAGTAACTCCGCCAGGAAGGTCTTGTTTTGGTCTTGTTTGTTGGTCTGTCTGTCTATCTTTCCGTCGGATTGCTTGAATTGTAATGAGGTGTGTCTCAAGTCAACGAACAATCGATTAGATTTTGGGTACGTTTCGGACTATGATATCTTGTGGCGGACATTATTTTCGTTTTTTTGCTGTCATATTATGTGACGGACATTTCTTTTTGTGTTTTTTTTGCTGTCATATTATGTGGCGGACATTTCTTTTTGTGTTTTTTTTTGCTGTCATATTATGTGGCGGACATTTCTTTTTGTGTTTTTTTGCTGACATATCTTGTGACGGACATTTCTTCTTGTGTTTTTTTGCGGACATATTTTGTGGCGGACATTTTTTTTTGTGTTTTTTTGCGGACATCTATTGTGGCGGCCATTTATTTTCGTGTTTTATGCGGACATATCTTGTGGCGGAAATTTTTCTGTGTGCTTTTTGTGAACTTATCCTGTGGCGGACATTTCTTTCTGGGTTTTTTTTGCGGACATATCTTGTGGCGGACATTTCTTTTTGCGTTTTTTTGACGCACATTACTTTTTGTGGGTTTTTTTGCGAACTATCTTGTAGCGTACATTTCTTTTTTGTGTTTTTTTTGTAAGTTACTGCTTTTCGCGTTTTGCTTTGTAACTTTTACACATATTTGTCATCATTAGGGGAGCTTGTGCATTTAGGCAACCTGTTGGGTTAGATGCCATACAAACTATAGCAGCTAAATCAACACGCGACTATGCAATCACGAACTAAGATGTTTTCATGTTTATAATATTTTTCTGCAGTATAATATATGACCAGAAATCAATATGTTGGCCCAAAGTGGTCGTTTTGGAAACTTTGTTCGACACCCTGCACTGCATACATCATCATTATCTGCATAGATCACAAAGCGTTTTGGGCACAGCACAGGTATATAGCTGGTGGTCAGTTCAAACCTCACAACGCTGAATTATTTTGTATAAACCATGGAGACCAAAGTTTTTTTTTAATTTAAGGTCATCATAAATGTCATAGTTATCTCTTTCTGCTTCATTCGAATAGTTATATGTTATGGGTCTACGACCATTAGAAATATTTTAATTCTTTCAGTGTGGGGACCATCTGTAGAACAGGGTTGGGGTCATTTATAATTGTAATTGTAATTAATTATAATTGAGCCATTTTTTGTGTAATTGAAGGCGTAATTGTAATTGAAGGAAATATGTCAAATATAATTGTAATTATAATTATAATTGCTTTTTATAAATATGTTTAACTGTAACTATAATTGTAATTGAAAAAAATGTCTGTAATTGGTCAATTATATTTCAATTAGAGCTCAATTACACATTTATTTGTGTCTTTAAATTGGTATCCTTAAATTAATTATTCAACATATTTTTAACAATTTCTTTAACAATAATGGTGGCAGATGTATAGGTATCAGGAAGGTGTCGGACGAGAAACTAAAACGCTACCAACGTGTGGCCTACAGACTTTTTATTGTGGCGCCAGTGGTATCCAGACAGTTAGGCACCGGACGTTTAGGCACCGGACGTTTAGGCACCGGACGTTTTGGCACCCGAACGTTTAGGCACCCGGACTTAAAGGCACCCGGATATTTAGGCACCCAAGCTTGGCGCCCAAGCTTGGCACCTCCCAATTTAAATAAGAAATTAATGACGACCGCCAATTCGTACATGTGACGTCACATGATGAATTAGTAGACTGTGAGATGAACCACTTTAAATTACGTGTCTGAGCCCAAAAGGTTTGAAGATTGTTTCTAACTCAGAATTTCGTGCTGATTCTGAAAACCCATTCCTAAATGCCGCAGACGCTGCGTTTTCTCAGAAAATGGCATTTTATGACTTTTTTGCGTGCTTTTTATACAAAAATCGTAAAATAGCTATTTTAACCCGTGACACTGTTTAAATGTATCTACATAAGCACATGTGGTGCAAAATTAAACTGTCTGAAACATGTGATCCAATAAAAAGACATTTTTTTAACCCTTTCAGCGCTCGGGCGGACTTAGACGTCAGAATCTGACGTATAAAGTCGGTATCCGCACTAAAAGATTTTATATATTTGATAATGGGCGTAGACCCGTAGGTATTCAAATTAAAAAGAGCTAACCAAGACATTAATAACGACTTTAAATTGAAAAAGACCCATTGATCACCATAGCAAAAATACTTCAGCATTTTAAGGGTTAATATAAATCATCAAACGTAGTACAAATTTGCATAAACTGTGAGTTATACGTATATGTGATCCTTATGTTCCTATTTTTCTGTGAATTTGTCTCTGTTGTGATATTAGGCTAATCAAAGTCATGCAGATAAAAATCACAATCATTTATATAATTTAACCCTTTCAGCACTGGGACCAACTTCAGACGACAGAAGCGAATTTTAGTACATGACACTATTCAAAATACATCTACACGGGAATATACGGTACCAAATTTAACTTATTGACCAACACATTACGATTATAATATGCACAGGGATTTTAGGATATACAGTATATTTTAGGATATACAGTATATGATGTGTGCGTTTATTTGAAAAAATATTTTTTTTTTTCTGTGTTGAAAATGTTGAGAAGTCAATTATTCGATCATTTTATATCTTTCTATTGACATCAATAGTTTTCCATGCTAATTTATAACAGTCTTCATATATCGTCTACTTGGTGTTAGAAGGTGTTAAACTGCCACCTTACAAAGTGGCAGTTTAGCACTTTATAATTCCAAAGAACGTTTGAGACAAATGTAGTTAGCTGTATGCATTGTAATAAGGATTGATATTTACATACTGGTCTGAATTAGATATTCAGTCACTATCACTATCATATTCATCATCTGATGAGTAATAAAGTTCATCATCATCTTCAATCAATGTGACTACATAAATCATTTGGGACAGGTTGGTCTTCATAACATTTAATTCCATAACATCCATTTTTAGCTCATCCGGCCTTTAGGCCTAGATAAGCTTATGCCATCGTGTTGCGTCTGTTGTCTGTCGCCTGTCGTCTGTCCACAGTTCACAAGAAATGTTTCTCCTCCCTCAATTCTTATCTGATTTCAATTCTGCTTGGTTTGTTTGAAAGAGCTTGGGCCTGTGCATCAAACTTCCTCACGGATTTGAGCAATTTTAATTATTAATTACCTTATGACCTAATTAAGACCTAATTAGAGCACTCTGTCCACCATTCACAAGAAATGCTTCTCCTCCCTCATTTTTTATCCGATTTCAATTCTGTTTGATTTGTTTGAACGAGCTTGGGCCTGTGCATTAAAATACCTCATGGATTTGAGTAATGTTAATTATTAATAAACTTATGGCCTAATTAAGACCTAATCAGGGCACTCTGTCCACCATTCACAAGACATGCTTCTCCTCCCTCGGAGGACATATTGATTCTTATCCGATTTCAAATCCGTGAGGAAGTTTGATTCTTATCCGATTTCAATTTTGTTTCGTTTGTTTTGAAGAGCTTGGGCCTCTGCATTAAACTTCCTCACGGATTTCAGAAATTTTAGTTATTAGGTAACATTTGACCTAATTAAGACCTAATTAGGCCACTCTGTCCACAATTTACAAGAAATGCTTCTCCTCCCTCAATTCGTATCCGATTTTTATTTGAAAGAGCTCGTGCATGTGTATATAATTGCCTCAAGGATTTCAGAAATTTTAATTCGTAATCAACCTGCCCTATTTGAGGATGAGCTTCTGTGTCATTGACACTCTGGTCTAGGAACCACCCATTTCCAACTTTATTATATTGCAGGGGTTTTGGCGACAATGCACTTTTCCAGATTGAGGTGACAAGACCGGTACGTTTAATTTTTTCAAGCAGTACTGAGCTATAAGGGGGTAATAAACTAGGATTTGTTCCCTTGATTTTATGATATGCTGGCTGAGACTTGTTTTTCCGTGCAAATTACTTTTTGTTAGACAATTTAATGACACAATTTAATGACACAATTAAATGACACAATTAAATAAACTTGATTATATGCCATCTCTGGAATCACTGTCACGTTTAGAATCGACTATAGAACATAAAGCCCTCAGCCCACCGGCAGATATGAAGTTTTCACAGATAAGATGTATCAAGAGATGTCAAGATGTATCTGCTATTGAGTAGAGCTGTACATACTAATGACGTCACTTGGATCTAATCACATACTCACATACTGCATTGGGGAGTACCCCTTATTATATGCTACAAATCACCCAAATTCTGCCCGTTACATGGTCAGGTACCACTTGAATGTACTGAACATTGACATCAGACATCCATGAGCCAACGACGTTTTGAGTGCTGGAGGGTATTTAGTGAGGCGCACCAGCAAAACTTTCTCACGATCTAATGTGGACCCCACCCTCAAGCAGATGGTTAATGCAGACGCTGCTTTACGAATGACTAGGGTAAAATCATTCACAAAAAAATCGAAATGCCAGAATTTATAAAATGGATGATTACACAGTCAATGTGGAGCTCAATCATTAGCCAGCAGCTTGACATGGCTCGAGTGAAATTGACTCCTCACAGTATTTGACCAATCACCGCATTACAAGAGATAGCAGTGATCTCAATTAAATCATGCAGGGTATTCACAGTACATTGAACCCCTTTACAAATCAAGACAATAACCTCTACTGTTTATCCACAGGACAGGCAGCATCCGATAACGTGAAAAAAGAGCTTCCACGCTGTAGAGAGATTGGAGAAGAGATGTGTCAGAAGTTCAGAGATGAATGCTTTGATAATCCATTAAGGTTTGAAAAGCCAGTCAAGAAATGTAAAGTGAAGGACTTTGCTGCAGATGCAGTTAAAGTTAAAGGCCCATACCCAGGCTAAAATTAGCAAAAAATCGGTGATTTTATTTTGGCTTCTTAATATGACCATATGAGAACATGTCCATAGATTAGAACTGCGAAAGTTTTTTTTAATTTTTGTGCTGCGCATTTGCCAATTAGGCTAGATATAGAGACGAAATCGGATAACCATGTCAAAAATAAGAAATAAGGGAATTTCGTCTCTATATCTAGCCTAACTGGTAAATGCGCAGCACAAAAATTAAAAAACTTTTGCAGTTCTAGTCTATGAACATGTTTACATCATATGCTCATATTAAGAAGCCAAAAGAAAATAACCGATTCTTTGATGATTTTAGCCTGGGTATGGGCCTTTAAGGTGACAGTGAAAGACAGCAAGATCAAGGAGCTGCAAGGAACACATGCTCTCTTTGATCGATTATTGTATTTGGCAGTCTTAGACCTTCATCTGGTTTTCACCTATCCTTTAACACATGCATCCCTCTCATTATTACATCTCAATGGCACCTAGCACAGAACAGATACAACTAACTCATGCATAAATTGGCGATGAAAGTAACAAGCGGCAATCCACTTACCAACGATGCATATGTCGTGGATGCAATGTTTTTTATCCGTTCACAGGTACAAGCAACAAAAACGTTTGGATAACTGGCAAAAAGTATAATGACAAAACTGCTGGGTCTTGCTGAGAGGATTGTCTTTCTGTGTGATACAGTGGTGTGGATTTGGTGGAAAGATTGACCTATACTATATATATTGCGTGACAGTTAAAAGTAATAATAAAAGAGAGAAATACGATTGATTGTTGTTGTTGTATTTATTGCAGATACTGATTATTTTCAAAATATAATTTTTCATACATATTTTAATGTAATGTACAATGGAAATTGCTAATCTCTTATTAGAAACGTACAATATGTCCAACACCTCTTAAAAATTCTGGAATAGGGCGTGTTCCGTTGGCATATTCCTCACACAAGGTTGACAATCTTGTGTGTATTTGAACATAGGCTCTTCTTATACGTTTTCGTGGTGGCTGGCCTGTTGCAGCTTGTTGCGGAAGTGTGTCGGTTGCCTCGTGGTCAGCCTGGAAAGCTTTGATGCACTTCCAGACTGATTGATGCTGGTGGCCCACTAAATGTGCAAATTTATTGTTCCACCCTTCATATACATTGTTGGTTCGCTGACCACCATCCACAGTGACTTGGTGCACATTCCATGAAGCTGGAGAGAAAGGGGGTGGAACTTTTTGCATTCGACTGGCGTTTCCATTAACCTGTCCACGAGCTTGTCTGTAGCGACCAGTCACATAGGTGGCATCAAAGTAGTCTATAAGAGGATCTGCGCCATTGGGGACTAAGGTTCTCAGATGAGCCATGCCAGCTGGCACGTCATCGACAGTCAGGAAGGCAAGTCCATCCAGCATGCCACAAAACAGACGGAACTCTTCTTCATGTCGGTAGTTTCCTACTAATCCAAGATCCTGGATCTTTCTCCAGGTGCTCTGTGTCAGATGATAGAAGCAGTATTGCACTCTGCAATGCTGCCCAAAAGTGGCACACAACGCGTTCTTCGTGGCTATCTCAAAATCAATGGTGACTGTATCAAGTTCAAGTTCAAGTGTTTATTCTTTAAGCCTCACATGGAGGAATACAAGAAAATAACAGTGAATGTATTAAGCAGAACATAAAATATAACACATATTAATGTATACATTATTATACAATCAATTACAGTTTTTTCACTTCTCACTTTCTAAAATAATCTTAACGAAATTCGCCAAACTACGTAATTTTGTTTTATCATTCATTATGCTTTTGAATTTGGGTGCCGAAGGGTGTATATGACAATACTTCGGTAGGTATGTGCTACTCTGATCAGCAAAAATGGACAGTTGAATATATAATGAAATTCATCACCAATTTCTGACTGAGTACATTTAACATGTTTAACGCATACTCTTTCAGATCTTGGGATGTTTTTATAAATGCCAGTTACTACAGGTAATTTGTGATTTCTGCATCTAAAACGACTAAAAACAGTTCTTAATTTCATAGGTGGCAAAGTAATGTAAAATTCTAACGATATATCCGACTTATACATACGGTAATTTATACATTTTGCATTTGATGCTACATCATCTGTCCAAGTCCGAAGGTATTGATCCTTAAGTTTAGTTTTAAAAACTTTTTAAAATATTCAAGTGTACGGGGTATCTTTTGATCTCGCCAAACACATCCAAACCCAGCAGATAATAAAGTAGATTTGACAAAAGATAGCCAGGGTGAATTATAAATACCTAGATTATACATTTTATACAATAAATTATACATTTTTACTGACAGTTTTGAAACTGGGCCTGAAATAATACGTGCCTAAAATAAAATACATCTTGATGTGTATTCAATATTCAATGGATAACGGCCCAATTCGCCGTATACCATCGAAGATGTGGTGCTTTTATTAACACCTAATATATATTTACAATATCTCAAATGGAGCTATTCGATGATATCGTTATTTTCAAAGACCCAAATCTCACTTCCATATAAAAGTATCGGTGTGACAAGCTTGTCAAAAAGGTCTAGCTGTAAATCAATCGGTAATTCAACACTCTGGATTTTTTTTAAAGTGAAAACATAGCTCTACTGGCTTTATTAAAAACATTTTTTTAGCTTTGCCAAACTTTCCATTATAATTAAATACAATACCAAGGTAGGTGAAAAATTGTCTATGACATCAAAGCTTGAATTTCGGAAGTTTAACTGTGTCGTCTGCTTATAAAATAATGTACATTTTAATATATTCGTAAAGATCATCATCATTTTCTGTCAGTTTGGAAATATATGCTAAACCACCGTATCTTGAACTAATGAAACTTTCCAGATCTGATGAATAAATCGAGAATAACAAAGCGATAAATTATCGCCTTGGCTGACCCCTATCTCTGGCTTAAATACATTTGATAATTTACCATTCATTTTTATATAGCATTTGGCATTTAAGTACATTACATTTAGTATTACATTTAGTATTTGGCCATTTATATTCAAAGATAGCATTTTTGTCCATAGACTAACTCGGGAAACATTGTCGAAAGCTTTTTTGTAATCTATAAAACAACAATATATACGTTTCCGTTTATTGGGATATAAATCAATGAGTGTTTTAAGGACAAAAACGTGATCAATGGTAGAATGTCCTTTTCTGAAACCACCTTGCTCGGAACCAATTAGGCCATAGCCATCAATAAATATGCCTAACCTTTGGCTTAGAACTGACGTAAAAAAAATTCCGAAACAACTAACAATTGAAATACCCCTGTAATTGCCAGGGTTACATATGTCGCCTTTGTTCTTGTACAAAGGTATAATATTACTGATACACCACTCTTCTGAGACTATTCCCGTTTGTAATACCAAATTAAAAAGTTTTGTAAACACATTAATCATAGAATCACAGGAAGATTTTAAAAATTCGTTTAATACTCGATCATTGCCACAAGCTATATTTTTTTCTATTTTTTAATAGATTTTTTAACTTCATCTGGTTCAAAAGGTTTGTTTAATTCTACAGTTAAATTGGCAATATTTGCGTTATCAGTTACATCTCCTTCGTCGCTTTTTCTGTCGTTAGTGTTAAGTTTTTTAAAATGTTCAACAAATATCTGCATTGAATTTTTTTTACCTGTTGTCTAGTGTGATCGTCAGCTGATTTATTTATAATTTGCCAATACACTTTTGGATCGGGGTCGGTACTGACCCCCAGGTTATCACAAAATTCACTAAGTGTCTGGAATAGTTCAGTATATGTATCCTCAGACTTTCTCTACATGAAAGCGTAAACTACAGGTACGGTTGTATCACCGAGGGGTATATGGATAACATAAATTTGTATAAAGTTGGGAGGGGCCATGGCTCATTATAAAATTATCAATAAAGGCCCAACAACTGAGTAAACTAAGTAAACTCCTTTAAATTAATTAAGTAATTGTTATCAAGTTTTTCCTCATAACATCAATTTGAGTAAAATCCGTAGCAACAATTTTTCTTACAAAATAATGGTCATCAGTAATTTCTTACTTAAACTGGGTGCCTAAACGTCCGGGTGCCTAAACGTCCGGGAGCCAAAACGTCCGGGTGCCTAAACATCCGGGTGCCTAAATGTCCGGTGCCTAAACGTCCGGTGCCTAAACGTCCGAGGGCGCCAGTACCAGGACCAAGAAATAAACGTCAAGACATTGCTGAGGAAGTGTGCCCGTTTAAGCTCGCCAACAATGTAAATTTAACTTTTCATTAACACCGTCTGATCATTGTAATATCATTGTATTATTATTGTTTTATGATTGTATTTATTCTCATTCTATTTCCATTGTATTATCGTTGTAGGCCTATTATCATTGTATGTTGTATGGCTATTTAGGAATTTGTATTGAAATAGCTGATTAAAAAAATTATTTTTTAATATTATTGCTATTATGATAAAAAATATATTTTATCATTATTTTAGTAGTAAATATATATCTATCTATAATTGTATTATCATTGTATGATGTGTTATTTTTCAATGTTTTTGTTGTCTTTAGTAAAATAAATATATTTTCACATTCAATAAACTTTTGGTTTAAAGATTTGGTGGAAAGATTGACCTATACTATATATATATTGCGTGACAGTTAAAAGTAATAATAAAACAGAGAAATAAGTTTAATTGTTGTTGTTGTATTTATTGCAGATACTGATTATTTTTTAAATATAATTTTTCATACACATTTTAATGTAATGTACAATGGAAATTGCTAATCTCTTATTAGAAACGTACAATATGTCCAACACCTCTTAAAAATTCTGGAATAGGGCGTGTTCCGTTGGCATATTCCTCACACAAGGTTGACAATCTTGTGTGTATTTGAACATAGGCTCTTTTTATACGTTTTCGTGGTGGCTGGCCTGTTGCAGCTTGTTGCAGAAGTGTGTCGGTTGCCTCGTGGTCAGCCTGGAAAGCCTTGATGCACTTCCAGACAGATAGATGCTGGTGGCCCACTAAATGTGCAAATTTATTGTTCCACCCTTCACATACATTGTTGGTTCGCTGACCACCATCCACAGTGACTTGGTGCACATTCCATGAAGTTGGAGAGAAAGGGGGTGGAACTTTTCGCATTCGAATGGCGTTTCCATTGACCTGTCCATGAGCTTGTATGTAGCGACCAGTCACATAGGTGGCATCAAAGCAGTCTATAAGAGGATCTGCGCCATTGGGGACTAAGGTTCTCAGATGAGCCATGCCAGCTGGCACGTCATCGACAGACAGGAAGGCAAGGCCATCCAGCATGCCACAAAACAGACGGAACTCTTCTTCATGTCGGTAGTTTCCTACTAATCCAAGATCCTGGATCTTTCTCCAGGTGCTCTGTGTCAGATGATAGAAGCAGTATTGCACTCTGCAATGCTGCCCAAAAGTGGCACACAACGCGTTCTTCGTGGCTATCTCAAAATCAATGGTGACTGTATCAAGTTCAAGTTCAAGTGTTTATTCTTTAAGCCTCACATGGAGGAATACAAGAAAATAACAGTGAATGTATTAAGCAGAACATAAAATATAACACATATTAATGTATACATTATTATACAATCAATTACAGTTTTTTCACTTCACACTTTCTAAAATAATCTTAATGAAATTCGCCAAACTACGTAATTTTGTTTTATCATTCATTATGCTTTTGAATTTGGGTGCCGAAGGGTGTATATGACAATACTTCGGTAGGTATGTGCTACTCTGATCAGCAAAAATGAACAGTTGAATATATAATGAAATTCATCACCAATTTCTGACTGAGTACATTTAACATATTTAACGCATACTCTTTCAGATCTTGGGATGTTTTTATAAATGCCAGTTTCTACAGGTAATTTGTGATTTCTGCATCTAAAACGACTAAAAACAGTTCTTAATTTCATAGGTGGCAAAGTAATGTAAAATTCTAACGATATATCCGACTTATACATACGGTAATTTATACATTTTGCATTTGATGCTACATCATCTGTCCAAGTCCGAAGGTATTGATCCTTAAGTCTAGTTTTAAAAACTTTTTAAAATATTCAAGTGTACGGGGTATCTTTTGATCTCGCCAAACACATCCAAACCCAGCAGATAATAAAGTAGATTTGACAAAAGATAGCCAGGGTGAATTATAAATACCTAGATTATACATTTTATACAATAAATTATACATTTTTACTGACAGTTTTAAAACTGGGCCTGAAATAATACGTGCCTAAAATAAAATACATCTTGATGTGTATTCAATATTCAATGGATAACGGCCCAATTCGCCGTATACCATCGAAGATGTGGTGCTTTTATTAACACTTAATATATATTTACAATATCTCAAATGGAGCTTTTCGATGATATCGTTATTTTCAAAGACCCAAATCTCACTTCCATATAAGAGTATCGGTGTGACAAGCTTGTCAAAAAGGTCTAGCTGTAAATCAATCGGTAATTCAACACTCTGGATTTTTTTTAAAGTGAAAACATAGCTCTACTGGCTTTATTAAAAACATTTTTTTTAGCTTTGCCAAACTTTCCATTATAATTAAATACAATACCAAGGTAGGTGAAAAATTGTCTATGACATCAAAGCTTGAATTTCGGAAGTTTAACTGTGTCGCCTGCTTATAAAATAATGTACATTTTAATATATTCGTAAAGATCATCATCATTTTCTGTCAGTTTGGAAATATATGCTAAACCACCGTATCTTGAACTAAGGAAACTTTCCAGATCTGATGAATAAATCGAGAATAACAAAGCGATAAATTATCGCCTTGTCTGACCCCTATCTCTGGCTTAAATACATTTGATAATTTACCATTCATTTTTATATAGCATTTGGCATTTAAGTACAGGTTTTTTTATTACATTTAGTATTTGGCCATTTATATTCAAAGATAGCATTTTTGTCCATAGACTAACTCGGGAAACATTGTCGAAAGCTTTTTTGTAATCTATAAAACAACAATATATACGTTTCCGTTTATTGGGATATAAATCAATGAGTGTTTTAAGGACAAAAACGTGATCAATGGTAGAATGTCCTTTTCTGAAACCACCTTGCTCGGAACCAATTAGGCCATAGCCATCAATAAATATGCCTAACCTTTGGCTTAGAACTGACGTAAAAAAAATTCCGAAACAACTAACAATTGAAATACCCCTGTAATTACCAGGGTTACATATGTCGCCTTTGTTCTTGTACAAAGGTATAATATTACTGATACACCACTCTTCTGAGACTATTCCCGTTTGTAATACCAAATTAAAAAGTTTTGTAAACACATTAATCATAGAATCACAGGAAGATTTTAAAAATTCGTTTAATACTCGATCATTGCCACAAGCTATATTTTTTTCTATTTTTTAATAGATTTTTTAACTTCATCTGGTTCAAAAGGTTTGTTTAATTCTACAATTAAATTGGCAATATTTGCGTTATCAGTTACATCTCCTTCGTCGCTTTTTCTGTCGTTAGTGTTAAGTTTTTTAAAATGTTCAACAAATATCTGCATTGAATTTTTTTTTTACCTGTTGTCTAGTGTGATCGTCAGCTGATTTATTTATAATCTGCCAATACACTTTTGGATCGGGGTCGGTACTGACCCCCAGGTTATCACAAAATTCACTAAGTGTCTGGAATAGTTCAGTATATGTATCCTCAGACTTTCTCTACATGAAAGCGTAAACTACAGGTACGGTTGTATCACCGAGGGGTATATGGATAACATAAATTTGTATAAAGTTGGGAGGGGCCATGGCTCATTATAAAATTATCAATAAAGGCCCAACAACTGAGTAAACTAAGTAAACTCCTTTAAATTAATTTAGTAATTGTTATCAAGTTTTTCCTCATAACATCAATTTGAGTAAAATCCGTAGCAACAATTTTTCTTACAAATTAATGGTCATCAGTAATTTATTACTTAAACTGGGTGCCTAAACGTCCGGGTGCCTAAACGTCCGGGTGCCAAAACGTCCGGGTGCCTAAACATCCGGGTGCCTTAATGTCCGGTGCCTAAGCGTCCGGTGCCTAAACGTCCGGAGGCGCCAGTACCAGGACCAAGAAATAAACGTCAAGACATTGCTGAGGAAGTGTGCCCGTTTAAGCTCGCCAACAATGTAAATTTAACTTTTCATTAACACCGTCTGATCATTGTAATATCATTGTATTATTATTGTTTTATGATTGTATTTATTCTCATTCTATTTCCATTGTATTATCGTTGTAGGCCTATTATCATTGTATGTTGTATGGCTATTTAGGAATTTGTATTGAAATAGCTTAATAAAATTTTATTTTTTAATATTATTGCTATTATGATACAAAATATATTTTATCATTATTTTAGTAGTATATATATATATACATATATAATTGTATTATCATTGTATGATGTGTTATTTTTTAATGTTTTTGTTGTCTTTAGTAAAATAAATATATTTTCACATTCAATAAACTTGTTTTATAATGCAATCTAACGTTGTGGCGAACCTTCCTATGACAGTTGTGGCGAACCTTCCAAAGCTGTGGCGAACCTTCCAATTTTGTGGCGAACCTTCCTGTGGCGAACCTTCCCTGTGGCGAACCTTCCTGTATTCGATATATATATATACTACGTAATAACTATGTTTAATACCTGATCAACTTTAAGCACTTTTTAATAATTTACTGGATATAGTACAATTATTCATAATTATGAATTATTTGAGAATGTCAAACTATCACATACATGGCGCCATGATCAGACCTTAACAATACTTAACAGATACTGATTTAAAGAAGTAAAACGGGTTTATCAGCAGTCAAGTGTCACGATCAATATGTCTTTATATTAAGCCTGTGTTAATCACCGTTGGTGGGGTGGGCATTGGGTCCTCCCACCCCACAATCACTGCTAACATGCTCCCAGGCCCGTTTTAGTTTTATCACACCTTTCACTTCTGGGCGGGGGCCCTGGGGTAGTGGTTAGCACCGCTGCCTTTCACGCCAGAGCTCGGGGCTCGGTTCCCGGTCTCGGCGGTTTCAAAGAAACAAAAATGTTTCTTCCCCATCCACGTGTGAAAGTTAGTATTGTGGGGAGCCTCCGTGACCGAGAGGTAGCGTGCTCGGCCTCAGACCGCCAGGGCTCGAATTTCGAATCCTGTGTCTGGAGTACAGTGTCATCTCAATCATCTCACCATCCTCAGGAGGTTCTCCTGGCCCAGTTTAGCCTATATGTGCACAAAGGTGGCCTTAAGCCCGATTCATTTCATTTTTACCTTTCACTTCTACCTTTTTTGGTTATATATAATACATTGTATGATGAAAGATCCTATCCGCTAAGCACGAGGCATTGCCACAATCACAGCTTAAAATTGAGCCAACGTCTGCGTATATGGTCCAGCATTAAAACAACTTTGAGCCAACATTTCGTTTTTGCTAATTACTGTAAATCTGGTAATTTTCGCGTGTTTATACTATCGTGAATTTCTGATTTTGGGATTTTTCAGGAAGTTTAAAATTCGCAAATCTTTAATTTTCTTTAATAGCGCTATTATAATAATAATTTTCGCGAGATTCTTAAATTCGCGTTTTTTTCCTCCTCGCGAAATTCGCGAAAATTAAAACCTCGCGAATATTACCAGATCTACAGTATGTATGTGTCCCCTCTATTTCTAGCGCCTTTGTTCATCGCGTATCTTCCTATCTTGACCGTCTGGCTATTGCGTAACGATTTAGGCCCTGAAGAATATTAAGCTTTAGGTTAATCCCGTTTCCCAACTAATGAACATTTCAGCGTTGTTGCTTCATTCTTCAATGCATTTACACGATATTCTCTTGATTTTGTATGCTAATAAAGAGCGCTTATGACCAATATAAACACAAATTACAAGTACATTGCTTAGAAAGATAATTAAAAGACGAGAATAAGATAAATATTATTGTAGGGCAGGGTGATGTTGTGACTGCAATCGCCCCCCCCCCCCCACTCTCACATCCCCGCCATATTGCAAGGCGTGGCAGAGGTGACACCTTTTACAACCAAGGGTCGATAAACGACGCGATTAGTCTGCAACTAGCTCATATCTTTAATAATGATTTTATTTTAATCCAAGTTCGCCTTTCACATGGGTGTCCCAGCAAACACGATACATTGACCCAATGATGGTTCAATGTTGGTCCACCGTCTGCGACATTGGTGTTTGCTGGGCAACTCCCAGCAAATAAGAGACACTGAGACAATGGTGCTTTAATGTTGTACCACCGTCTGCGATGCTGGCCCAACAATAAAACAACATTGGTTCAGTGTCTAGAGTTTTCTGAGTGATACAATGACAAGTGACTGCTGGACCCTAATAGTGTTGGCCTGTTATCAGCAAACTGTGTTTCCTTAGAGTGCGATGTTGACGTTCATCACGTCATCATTGACTGCAAATTTTAGTATTGGGCCTATACATAGTATTATACTTAGCTATTTTAGTATTATACATGACGTCACATTATTTATAGAGATGATTATATAATTGAAATCGTAATTGAATATAATTTTGATAACTACAAGATAATTGGTGAAAATATTAAAATAATTGTAATTATAATTGTAATTCATGAAAATAATTATAAGTGTAATTGTAATTGACCTTTTTATAAACAAATAATTGTATTTATAATTGTAATTGATTTTTTTCGCAAGTCATAATTATACTTATAATTGTAATTGACTATATTTAGGAAATCGTAATTATAATTGTAATTGCAATTGATGTTTGTAATTGACCCCAACCCTGCTGTAGACGGCAGATTCTGACGTATAAAGACGGTTTACGCGTTAAAAGGGTTAGGGTTTGAAAACGTTAGATGCCCCAAAAGCCTACCCCTGTGCGTTTTGGGATCAAATGGCATGGGCGTTTTTGGAAAAAAATGGAAAACGTCCATGACCCACAAAGAAAATGTATAGCTCATTAGGCTAATACAAAAATAGTCAAAAAGACGCCTTTTTATTGTGACGAAGTTTCGTTGTACGACCTTTGCTATTTGGTGCCAACGTTGCGAAAAAATGCTGAAAAATTATAAGAAAAAATACCGCTTTACATAAATTTGCTTTAGAGATGATTGCTGTCTTATCCTCATCCTCAAGAGAGATGACGTCATCTATCCGAGAAACATTTTAAAATCTGCAATCACGCGTTTGCCGCCGCGAAAGTGCATGGAAGTGGTGGGTGGGCGTTTTTGTCAGAGGGTGGGTTTTAGGCAATTTTCCCTGATTGATACTGGAATGTGCTTGCTTTCATTGGAATTTTCACCCACTTGAAGTTGTGTCTCGCTGACGCGATCCACAACTTCAAGTGAGTGAGAATATACCAACTGAACATTCAGCAGGATAAACGTTAAGTTCAAACATTATGCCTATACTACACTGCTCTGCAAAACATGATGACAGTATATGCTTACTTGTAAAGTGGGCAGATACTGCCTTTCGGCTTTGCATGGCAGTTTAGGCGTCTGATCTAATTTGACCTACAAAAACCTCATTAAAATTAGATATAAAAAGCTAAAAATCAAGATGAGGAATTTGAAACAACACCACTGAACCTACTTACGGTATGGATGCTGTCGCAATCTGCCTGTCTTTAAAGCTCGTGTCACACCACATGGAAAAAACCACGGCGCAAACATTCACGGCCGATCGTTGAGCCGGCTACCCTGCGCGAAATTAACGTCGCTATACTGGTCCAAACTGTAACTCGATGAGGCTGCCATTAACGTGATCGCCTAGTCACATTGAAAAGTCAGAAACAATTATCAATATGTCTCTGAAAGACCCAAGTAGGATCAGTGGGGTTCGAACCCGGGACGCCTGCATGACTGGCGAGGGTGTCAGGCACCCTACCAAAGCGACATGTCTCCTTCTCTGGCCTGTGACGAAGATGCTACTCCCCCTTTTATACAGAATGGCGCAGCGGCTGAGTGGTATTCAGTTAACAAGAGACTTTAACCCATTGCTGCGCCAGTGTCGCAGACGGTGGACCAACATTGACACAGAACTGGGTCAACTGACATTAGCCTCGTGATTGCCGGGGAGAACTGGCCTCACCTAGCAAAGAAGCAGCCTAATTATACTGATAGGTTCATTTTCTCAAGTGGCAACAGCAATCTCAACGGAACATTGGGAGATGGGAATTCGTTGTTATAAATCCATTAACATCATTAATGGCTAATAGTGCAGTGATCAGGTTATAATGGCTATAATAATGAATGAGCCACTAAAATGAGCATGTATCTGTCCAATTGACCATGTTTACTCCTTTATCCATTGTCTACCTTCAGACGCCACAATCCCAGTAAACACATAACACTTTGCCTAACATTTGTACAATGCTGGGCCAACGTCGAAGACGCTGGGCCGTCGTTGTACAAATGTTGTACAAATATTTTGTGTGAACTGGCCTGAACCCCCAGCTATCTGGAGAATTACTGATGATCTAACCCGGTAGCTTAAAGGTGATCTATCACCCCTTATATGGTATGAATAATTATGTCCTTATATGGGGTGATTGACGATCATAATCACCGCATATATGGGGTGATTGGCTATCATGTGACCCTCTCAGAGGGTCATATGATAGCCAATCACCCCATATAAGGAAACACTTGTGCCCCATCTTGTGGCAACTTTGATTTATTTGTCACACAATTATTCATACTACATAAGGGGTGATAAGTCACCTTTAAAATTTAATTATAAACAGTCTATTCGCCAAATGTTCCTTCTCGATAAAGAATACTATCTTCTCATGCTGCATTTATTTTTTAGATTATTGTGAAAATATTTTGTGTAGTCATATACATGCTTATGGCAACAAATTTATCACGCCGCAGTCACCATCCGTAAGCACTATAGTATAGATTATTTTTGTCTGAACTGTATTTCCTGAGTTAAACGACAGACATGAAGCCTACTAGCAGGGTTGAGGTCGATTATATTATTGGTGATTACGATTATGATTACATGTCATTTTTATTCATCGATTATGATTACGATTAAAATTATTCCTCATTATAATTATAGATTATGATTATGATTACGATTACATGCCATCTATAATTATCCATTACGATTTTGATTACACTATTTTTTTCGATTACGATTATGATTACAATTACATTAATCAGATATCCTGATTACAGTCACTATTACGGGTGATTAAAAATATCTTATTAATTATAATGACATATCATAACAAACAATAAATAACGGCAACTGCTATTGAAATCTACTTTGTTTTATTTAATCATATTGTGCTCAATAATGTTAGTTCAAGAGACATAAAGGTAAAAGCGTGAAATGCAATGAATTGGGTTTTAGTCCACCTTTGTGCACATGTAGGCTAAACTCGGCCAGGAGAACATCCTGTTGATGGTGAGATGAATGAGCTGTCACTGCCCTCTAGACACAGTATTCGAGATTCGAGCCCTGGCGGTCTGAGACCGAGCACGCTACTCTCGGTCACGAAAACTCCCCACAATATTCAATTTTCAAGAGTGAGCAGGGAAGAAACTTGAATGCCATAGCGGGATTGGAACCCGCAATCCCCAACTTTCCAAGCAGGCAGCTTTAACCGCTGCACCATGGTCCCTTTAGGCTACCAGGCTGGTGATGGATCTGCAATCTGCGTAACCTCATACGTTATTTACCAACATCAGACGTATCTTCCTGTGATATCATAGTTTTAGGTCGTGATCATGACGTCACTTTGTGGGCTGTCTATGATCATTTGATCCCTGTGATTAAGAATTGGTTGTCTTATTTATCACGCATCACGCCTTGAAGGTTGGAACTCCACAGGAGCTGATATGACTTCACAGAACACCTGATTGCCTAAGTGTTCGTTACTGTTCTATGCAAACGTCAGATGTAGGCTTATGTTTGTTAACAGCTTCAGATGTTGAAATAACACGTCCAGTAATACGTTTAGTTCCGTCCACGCCCGATGATTAGCTCGCCGCCTGCCAATGCAAGAGAGTGAATGTATTACAACAAAAACAAGTGAACATAAAATTTGTTATTCTTTGTGGCTGTAATTAATGAAAAAAATGAAAAAATGTAGATGTGCACATAATTAAATTACAATATTTACAATGTGCAATATGCACAAAAGAGAACAATCAAATGAAATTAAAAAAAATGAATGGGGTTTTATGCCACCTTTGTGTACATGTAGGCTAAACTGAGCAAGGAGGAGGGGGACCATTAACATAATAAGTGGTCTTAGCGGTTGTTTTTACTTAATCAAATGTGTTTTAGGCCGATATCTTTAAACCATCCATCATGTTAGGGTACACCAATATATTACCGAGTCCCCATGACATAGCCATTGCGCAAAATTTGAGAAGTCACATGACCTCCTGGACCCAACGGCTCATAGATACACTAAAACCTGGCAATGATAAACCGCTTAAAGGGGGGGGGGGTATTATACATCAGTCATTTTTAAATGTGGCACCAATGAACCCCTATGGCCATACCCATACCCACTTAAATCAGTTGAAATTAGCTTCCTACGAAAGTTTTGACAGATTGGATAAAATATAGGCTAATTTTGGGTTACTATTCTACCACATCACGTTGACGTCTTTATCGAAATACGTCGGACGTATAGGTGAGGGCGACTTTTGGGGTCGAGGTGGCAACCGACGTACTACAAGCTCCTGGCGACCCCCCCCCCCCAAAAAAAAATAATAATAACGAAATCTATTTGGGGAAACATGTTGAGGCGCAGTGTAAATTTAGAATAAACAATACTCTTAGGAATTTTGGTATAAAGTTTCGAAATTACATTTCCAAGCATAATTCAAATATGAACATTTAACAAATATATAATAAACCTGTCATCTCTAAGATGGCTAAATACTATTTGCTGGAAAATATTATTGATTTGACCATAAATTACTCATTTTCTATAAGAAAAATTAGGATATTGAAATTTCGAAAAATAATTCACTCTAGAAAGACCTTACATATTTTTTTTAAATTTAACTGTAACCCTTTGATGCTCTTACACACTTTAAAAAGTATTTGTAGTTGTTTCATTATTATGTCTTTTCGTTAGAATGCATAGGCCTAGATATATAAATAATAATTAGATTTTTTATTTAAATTGATTTTTATCTTTTTAATAATATTTTTTTTGTTTATTTGATAGCCATGTCCTTCCTGTCTCATTACCTGAAAAATATGTTAAATATTTATTATTTTTTATTTATGATTTTTTTAATATTTTAAATTTTAAAGGTAGGCCCCTCAATCATTAAAATTAAATTTTAAATTACGTCATAAATAATTGTACCAAAGCCGCCGGGATGTACCTTCTCGTCTGATGGGTCCGTATGAAAGTGTATTCGACATCTTACAACGATAAAATAAATGAGAAAACAGTATTTTTTCGACATTTAATTATTTTTTTATATGTACGTAAACCACTGTGTTGTTATTTTTATGTATATACATAATGCAGATCATACTTTTACACAGTATGATAAATCATACATTTGTCTGGTTTCAAACACATGACTAATAATAGTTCACAACATATTCACAGATCACTTTGGGGTCTCTATTTACATAATGCAGATCATACTATTACACAGTATGATAGTTTGATATATCACATACATTTGTCTGGTCTTAACCCTTTAATCGCCGGTGCCGCATATATTCGGATTTTCATTTTTTATTAGCACATTAAGTACCACATTTTAAATCTGTTAAAGATAAAATGTGACATCAACCCGCAAGATTTGAAAAGAGTTGACCTCCATTTTGTCAAATCTGAATAATTTTTACTCACTTGAAGTTGTGGATCGCGTCAGCGAGACACAACTTCAAGTGGGTGAAAATTTAAATTGAATAATTTGGCGGCTAAAGGGTTAAACACATGACTAATAATAGTTTATAACATAATTATTCACAGCTCAATGTTAGGTCCATATGTGTTCGCACAGCTGGTTTGCTGTTTTTCTCCAGCCTTAATACTGTCCCACTGTTCATTTATTCGACCTTGCATCTTGCGATACTTCTTCCATTGTAGTCTTTGAAGATTACCGTTCTTCACCAGCTTCAAGTGTACCGGAAACATACTAGCCTTTATATCCCCCACCCTCGAAGTAGGGCGGGGGATATTGTCAGCAGCATGTCTGACCGTCCGGTGGTGCGTCCGTATTTCGTTTCCGGGTGATAACCCTCGGCAACCGTTAGCCGGACTATTTTGATATTGCATGCATACATACATACATACATCCCTTAGGGGGTGTAGATATGCCTTTTGGGGATTCAGACATTTGACCTAATTTTTTACCTTTTTTTTGATGTCATTATTATTGATTTTAATTGATTGCGGATGAATATTTCAGTTTCTGGGCGTAATCTCGGAAAGCGTTTGCTGGATTGTTTTCATATTGCACATCCACATTCACCAGGGGGTGCAGATGTGCCTTTTGAAGGTTATGATCCTTGACATGATTTTTGACCTTCGATTTTAAGAACATTATTGACTTTAATTAATTACGCCTGGATAGGTTCCGTTTCCGGTCGATTTTTCGCAAACCTTTAACCGGATTGTTTTCACATTGCTTACACACATCTCTAAAGGGGTGTAGATGTGCCTTTGGGTTGTTATGACCTTTGACCTATATTTTACCTTAGATTTTGAAGCCATTATTGACTAAGGTCACAGATGTATCACATTGTCAAACACGTTGCGAGTTTAATTCCAACGTCATCGCAAAAGGACCGAATCTCTAATGGGCTACATATTTCAAAACTGAGAGCCTCTACACAGATAAACTGGACCGATTGACATGTTTTAAATATTTGATAGATATCGTGAACATCGCCAAGTTACACAGGCAATATTCACGGGATGTTCGAGACTGTTTTTTGAGACTGTAGTGACAAAAAGGAAGGGATTTTCCTCAGTGTTGACCTTTTCAAAAAAAAAAAATGAACATCGGCGCCTTCATCTAGACCCTCAACAGGCAAGTTTTATAGTTAATCGCAATCGAATTAGTGTCATGGTTGTTTTAAATTGTATGAACATTCCGAAATCACTCTTATCGGGTACATATCTCTTTCAAATGGGGGGTCTGGAAAGATATTATAGATTTACGATGATAAAAGCCTAAATAACACAAATATTAAAGGTGATCTATCATTCCTTATAAAGTATGAATAATTTTGTGACAAATAAATCAAAGTTGCCACAAGATGGGGCACAAGTGTTTTCTTATATGGGGTGATTGGCTATCATGTGACCCTCTGAGAGGGTCACATGATAGCCGATCACCCCCATATATGGAGTGATTTACTGTCATGTGACCCTCTGTGAGGGTCACATGATAGCCAATCACCCCATATAAGGACATAATTATTCATACCATATAAAGGGTGATATATCACCTTTAACTTTGAAAGTGTTTTAGTTTTTAATTGTTATATATTTACATTGATAATATAAATGTATGCAGGATATATATATATATAGACACTTTCCACAGCTTAGATGCGTAACACTCGTTATAAGGTTTTAAAGTTACGTAAACAGAAACTCATCGCCGACACGTGGATCTTTGACGGTGAAGTTTTTGTGAAAGACAGTGCCGGGAACGTGAGGACTGTTTTTGAGGACTCATTCCTTAACCCTTTAACCGCCGGTGTCGCATATATTCGGGTTTTCAGTTTTTATTAGCACATCAAGTACCACCTTTCAAACACGTTAAAGATAAAATGTGACATAAATCAGCACTATTTGAAAACAGTTGACCTCCATTTTGTCAAATCTGAATAATTTTCACTCACTTGAAGTTGTGGACCGCGTCAGCGAGACACAACTTCAAGTGGGCGAAAATTCAGCTTGAATAATTTGGCGGTTAAAGGGTTAAAGGAGCAAGTGGCAGTAACCTCTCCATCGTCTCAGATTATCATCAGAAGGACTAGACATTTTACATCCCTCAGAAACTGTACCAGGAGGACATCATCATCTCAACATCACCACAACGTTATGTATTTAGCGCCGGATTTACCAGTAGGCCATATAGGCCATTGGCCTGGGGCCCACCACATTTGGGGGGCCCACTGAAACCTTTTTCCGCGCGAGCGTTCCATGCGACATGCTCATTCTCTGACACAGGACTAGTATGCCTATATATTGTAGTTTTGAGGGGCCCGATTCTGTATTATAGTCCTACAGCAACTGGATGGGGGCTCCTGGGATATAATGATAATTTTCATGACATTCATGTTTTTTTGATGTCTTTAACATTTATAATCAACATCTGGCTGGGAGCCCTAATTCCTATTCTGTACCATTCGGTGAATAATTGGTTGGGGCCCCCTGTGCTTCAGGCCCTACTGTTCAATCCTGATAATTTTCATGAAATTTACAAGTTTCTCTACATCTAGCTGGCATGGCCGCTTGGGCCCTAATCCCTTTCTGTCCCGATCGTTAAAAAAACTGATTGCCCCCACCCTCCCCCTTTGCTGACAAATGCTGATAATTTACATGCAATTCATAAGTTTCCCTGTATCTAAATTACCATAATTAGCCCTATTAATCCCTATTCTGTCCCGGTTGGTGAATAACTGATATGAGCATGTAAACCAACGTATGTGTCATACTAAGCCTGGTACATTTGGAGGTTTAATAGACATGGTTTCAGTAACATTGCAGCATTAGAAGCGTCTTTTATTAAAAGTGTTTGTATTATGTTATGAATAGGGATAAATCGATGATTTCAAAAACTAAAGGGTATATCCATATAGTAACAGTGACTGTTATCTTATCCAGGGTTCTAACTAGTCTGAAATGTCAGCGTATCGGTCGAGGCGCCAGCCGAGACCTGAAAAGTTTGCGAGGGGTCAGGGGGCCGCCTAGGCCCCCGGAAAATTTGTAGATACTAGCTGCTCTGAAATGCATTCTGAAGCATTTCTCTACACTTTGATAAATGGCTCTCACGGGTCCTTGAAAACGGGGAAAGTCCGTGAATATGAAAAAATGAAATACAGGACTAGAAAATTCCTTATTTTAAAAAAAAATATAATAAACCATGAAAAATCTGAGATTTTTCATCAACCTGTGATGTTTTGCTGTTGATCGCGACAAACGTCACTCAGTGGCAACAGTGATTAAATGAAGGAAAAAGCCACACTTAAAAAATCTCATCATCTGTCTCATCTATAGATTCAATGTTTATTTTTATAGACTTACTTTGCAGACAAACCACGGCACGGCCGTTATCAATTAGAAATCTGTAATCGCCAGATACACGGCAATAACTTGTGTGTGCATGCACCTAAATTTTTCTACTTATAGATTATATAGCATTTAAAGCTAGTAATATGCCAACATGTGCAGGATAGTATATTTTTACACATCTCCATATCAGTATTAGAGGTACACTGTCTAAATTATTAATGTGCCCAATGGGTTGTATCGTATAGAGGAGATGGTAGATCTATAAATTTTAATATAGTGCAAATAGTTCACGCAATATATAAACCCCATTAGGCAAAGCCTCGTAGATGATATTATGCCAGCTCCGCTGCAACCCAGATATGAGCCTATGTCGCATCTGAAATTTGGTAATCAGCCAAAGACGGTCGCGGTATTCATCGTTTCTGAATAGCCCCAGCGTGGCTGAAGGTTTCAGCCACAGATTGATCCCATACAAAATCGTAGGACATTTCTTTTGACGGTCATATCTAAGATTTTGCCTTGAATAATCAGGTCGAAAATAATGTTTCTTAGAATCAGTAGCATTTTAGCAACGAGATCACATGCTGGGCTAATTTTCCGCACAGTTATTAAAAAGTTATGGGCATTTTTTTGGGGCTTGGGGTCGAGATCGCTCTCTGTCACCGCCATGTTGAAAAATCCTAATTTTTTCAGGCAAAATGAAAACAGCAATTAACGGCCTCAATGAGGACGTCATGGTTACTGCTTAACCAACAAACACGAGTCGCTGCACAAATGATGTGTTAATGCTGGCCGGCTCTCTGCGAAGTTGACGCATCATCAGGCAAGCATTGCGTCAGCGCCTCGTGTTTGCTGGGGTATAATTTTCAATGGATTAAGAAAAGAAAGATTATTTCCGGTGTATCGGCAGCGTGTCGCTCTTTATTCAGCGTATCGGCAGCGTATCGGCGATATTAGTAGCGTAGCGGCAGCTAAACTCAGCGTGTCGGCCCGACACGCTAAAAGTGCCTGGTTAGAGCCCTGAACTTATCAAACTCTGCATCAGTGCATATTACGTTTCAACGAATAATACTAATTTTATTAGAATGCAAATTGACCCTCTTAATTGCTCAGAATTAATCTCAAGTAATCTTCAAACCGTCAGCTTCTGGGGGCCTGAAGCGCCCCCACCCCCCCCCAGACCCCCTGCCTATTGGGGCCTAATAACTCTTTTGGCCTAGGGCCTTCACACACCGAAATCCGGCGCTGTATGTATTATGTTCATAAATTACCCTACCGCTATGTCGCAAGTACGCAGCCTTAATGTTTGCTTAAATATATTTGGACTTTTATATCATTAATGACAATTTAAAGCTATTGAAATGGATTCCATGCCGTAGTCAATGTCAATCACGCGCACGCCACCGGCGTGCTGTGGTAGGGGGGTTTGGGGGCATGCTCCCCCAAGAAAATTTGAATTTTAAGACTTCGTTCACTGCCTTCTGGTGACATCTGGTGGCATCTAAGTGTGGTTTAAAACTTACATAAAATGGAACAATTAGAAGAATTTTAGTAGGGCCTAATGATAAATGTGTAAAAAAAAAGTACTTCGACTGATTTTAAAATAGTTACCAAGTAACTGTTACACATTTTAATAATAACCTGTGATTTTACAAAACTATGTTTTTTCAGGGCATATGTACACACCCTGTTTATGTCAAATAAGTCAGAAATGACTTTTTACTTTGTCAATAATATATCTGTCAAAAGTGATGAATATATATCCAATTATGATTAAACATTGTGATACATAGCCCGGGGGGAGCAGGCCATATATAGCCAGTATCAGAGGCAGACAAGGCAGTCTGTCGTTTACCTTTAACATTAAAACATCTTAGAACTGATCATTTTGGCTCAGACTCAAGCCTCGCTTTGTCTGTTTTCCTACCCTGGCTACTGCATACATATCAGATCTCTTAATTAGGCCTAGTATTCTTGAGAATGTATATCTGTGTGACATTTTTAGTATAACTAGTTTTGTTATAAAAACCCTTCTTAACCACTTATAAAATAGCAAGTATAGGCCTTACATAGGCCCTATTATTGAAAATATGCCTACAACGCAAATCAATGGTAGGCCTACCGTAGGTGGGTTCTCGTGATTCGCCGAGTAACCATTGGGGGCCCACCACATGCATGTCATGGTCAACGTCCACAGGAGTGGAGTCCGACGCACTGTAAATATTATGGTTCAGTAAAGCAAAACTGCTTTAACCCTAATTTAACACTATGTTATGCGAACGAAATCATGCATTGTAATTTAATGCATACAAATTAATAGATGACTGAAAGTCAAACCAACATCGATTTAAATATAGGCCTACAGTCAAGACCAATCGCTTCCGAAGATAAGAACTAGTGTTAATATTGTTTAATACCAAAAAGGCTAGATTCGTAATATTCCCCCTCCCATCAATAGGAACACAAACATTAGTGTTTTAGAATGTCCCTGTGTCTGTGGAAGCTTCCCTAAAAACCCCACCTTTAATGCATGACGCCATTATTAGTCAGCCTGTTAGGTTAAAATCATAGAAACAATAACAGCTGAATCAACATGCCAGTTATATATGTTTTAATAAGTTATGTTTTCATGTTTATTCTATTTTTCTGTAGTGAAGTAATATATGCCTATGACCAGAAATCAATTTTGGTCCAGATTGGGCGTTTAAATGCGTTTCTTAAAGGGGGCCATGGTGCTGGTGGTGTGGCGTTGTACGTCAAATCGTCAATACCACATGAATTTAGTAGTGAGCTAACTGAAAAATCTAACATTGAAGCCGTTTGGGTTAAGATAATGGTTAATAATGTTTCACCATTTCATGTATGCTCTTTCTATCGAAAACCATCTGCAGACAAAAAATACTTTGATAATATGATAAAAAAATTTGAATTGGCAATGTCTAAGCATGAAATAATAATACTTGGTGACTTTAATTTGGATTATACTCTTGATGACAGCTTGTCCAATAACCCGGCACATTATATTGAAATAATTCTCAACTGTCGTCAACTCATCACTACACCCACCCGTTGTACACTGACCACGAAATCTACAATAGATCTTATATATTCATCTATGTCAGATCACCATATTTCTTCAGGTACAGTACCATGTTCAATAAGTGACCATGACTTAATCTATACTGTACTCAGTCGCCGCC
Organism: Flabesymbios commensalis; assembly: GCA_964017125.1. Classification (NCBI taxonomy): domain Eukaryota; kingdom Metazoa; phylum Annelida; class Polychaeta; order Terebellida; family Flabelligeridae; genus Flabesymbios; species Flabesymbios commensalis. The sequence goes on from OZ024911.1 coordinate 61,371,204, forward strand.
ACAATAATAAGAAACCTGTTAAGTATGTAACAACAAGAGACTATAAGAAATTTGATAATATAAGATATAATGAAGATTTAAGAGGCATTAATCTTAATGCCTTGATTGAAAATAGTAAACATATTAATGATGCTTGGGAAATATGGTCTTCTATAGTTATGAATGTCATGGATAAACACGCCCCAGTGCGAACGTATCGAGTTAAAGACAGGTGCAATCCGTGGGTTACCCGCGATATAATAATGATGATGTATAGACGTGACTATCTATGTAAAAAAGCGAAGGACACCCAAGATCGTAAAATTTACTGAGAATATAAATATTTACGTAACCAAATTGTTAGTGAAATACGCCATGCTAAATTGCTCAGAAATGCATCAAGTGAACTGTCATCCAGTCTTACTTTACTATTCAACAAATCACTATTTTTTCACAGTTTACCCCATGACTGGAAGAAAGCCCGAGTCACACCCATTTACAAAGGCAGTGGTTCTGTGGAGGAACCAAGTAATTACAGGCCGATATCGGTGGTCTCTCACATCTCTAAGGTTTTTGAAAAATGTGTTAATGTACAACTAATGCAATATTTTGAAAGTCACAACCTGTTAAGATGTGACCAATCTGCATTTCGCAAAAAACATTCAACAACTACAGCTCTGCATAGACTGGTTGATGACTTACTTGACAACATGAATGAAGGGATGGTAAATGCTATTTGCTTTTTCGACCTCAAAAAATGTTTCGATTCTATTGATCACAAACTCCTTATTCTGAAACTTGAAAAATATGGTATTTTAGACAGAGAAATGTTATGGTTCACTGATTATCTATATGACCGAACTCAGTCTGTTTTTGTTAATGGCTCTTCTTCTTCGTTTAATGACATTAATGTTGGAGTCCCACAGGGATCAGTATTGGGTCCGCTTTTATTTCTGGTCTTTATTAATGACTTACCCTGTTGTCTAACCAATACTTTTTTGAATATTTACGCAGACGATACTGTCATACACGCATGTGGTAGCGACATTAATAACGTTAAACAACTTTTACAGAGGGATGTTGATATTGTTTCCCAATGGTTTTTTCATAATAAGCTGTTAGTTAATGAACTTAAAACACATTGTATGATTGTAACATCTAATCGGAAACTTTTGTCTCATAGACTGAATATAAATTTAAATGGCACTCAAATTGAACAAGTTAAGGTCACTAAATATCTAGGTTTCTGTCTAGATACAAAATTATGCTGGTCTGATCATATCAACAAATTAGTAAAAAAAATTGCACCTAAAATTGGATTATTAAGACGTTTAAGATATATTGTTTCTTTTGATTGCCTCTCTAAATACTACATGGCCACCGTCCAGTCTCACATAGATTATTGCTTGACAGTCTGGGGCTTCACATCTTCTCACAATTTACATCTAATACAGAAAATGCAAAATCGTGCCGCCAGGCTTATTACCAACAATTTTGATTTTAACACCAGGGGGATTGACATTGTGAGGGATCTGGGGTGGCTCAATATTACCCAGCGTAGGGATTATTTCACTGCGCTCTTAGTTTTTAAATCTTTAAGTGGGAATTTACCTGATCATATTTTAGATAATTTTACATTTAAACGTGTTATTGCTATCAGGCAAACTAGATCGTGCGATACTAATGTTTTATATGTGCCTAAAATCAACAGATCTTTATTTAAGAGTGCATTACAAGTTAATGGGCCTATGATATGGAATAATCTTCCTATTCATATACGAAATTGTAACTCCATACACTCATTCAAGAGGCTTTTAAAAATATTTTTATTGTAGCAGAGTTAAAATACTTTGTTTTGATTAATATTGTTAAATGCATGATGTCTATATGTATATGTTATATTTGTATTTTATAGTAACGTCAATATTACCTTGTCTTTGAGGTACATCAGGGCAACTATGTAAAATAGCACCTTCTGCTAATCAGTTTTACCCTGAATAAATATATTTTATTATTATTATTATTATTATTGTAGTGGTTAAAGCTGCCTGCTTGAAAAGTCCGAGATTGCGGGTCCGAACCCTGCTCTGGCATTCAAGTTTCAAAGAAACAAAGTGTTTCTTCCCATGGCTCGAATTCTGTGTCTGGAGGACAGTGTCTGATCATTCATCTCGCCATCCTCAGTAGGCTCTCCTGGCCCAGTTTAGCCTTTACGCCATTCATTTCATTCTTGTTCTTAAAACGCCCATCCACCATTCTCAAAACGCCCACGTGTTTGCTGTTGTGAAAGTACGAAATTAATATTTTATGCATAGGACCTACCCCTTCTCATCAAAGGAACTTAATAGGCCTACTGATGTTACCAAATACCTAACTTTATAACATTTTTTGCTGCAACATAGATACAAAAACAAATTAGTGTTTGAGAATGTAGGCCTATCACCGGATGTAGCAAACCGGAAAATTTTGAAATCTAAGGCTTTAATTGCTGCATTTTAGAGCAATTTTTCGCTGAAATATTTCACTATTTTGGTTTCTTTAGGACACTGCAGGGCCGTTTTTTAATCCCCCCCCCCCAAAAGCCCCTCTCTAGATCCGCGCCTGTCGCTACGCAGACTTATAAACCGTCACCGATTCAAGTTATTATATAAGCTGCTGTACAGACAACCATTTTCAGTGTGCATTCATAGAAGTTCACATACTAGTAGGATCAATATAACACGCATATATACACCCGGACCCTAAAAAAATTGCAAGAAAACGTTTTATACCGGAAATTCATAGTATATGACCAAAAGAATGACATATTAAAATTTTTCTGCATTTGGGTCATGGGAGAGGGTAGATATGACGTCAATTCTAGACTCCTACTGTTAGTGTATGACATATATGGACTCATCCATTTACAAGTAGTTATGATTATGTTGAATTGTCCTTATTTTGTAATCAATAAACTTCTATAGCGCCTATATCCTCAGCGGACCGAGCTCAGAGGCCTAACCCATCAGCGATTTATTTTACCTTATTGCAGTTTATAAGGAACCACGACGTCAACTTTGCAAATGTATATCAGATTATGGTAGGGGAAGTATACGTAGAGTCAGACTCTGAATGATGCCCAGCTTCCTTGGTTGATAATTTTTAGTTATTCAAAATGGCGTTAAAGATGGCCGCTGCCATATCCCCGGTACTATATAGTCTGTCAATTGGTTGATTTTACTTCAATTTTATTTTGTAGTACCTCATTTTAACTAGTTTGGTGATCGGTGAATCCATTTAGACCACTCTCAGAACATTTTGCAACATATTTAACCCTTTTGGCTCAATAAGTATTTTAACCAACATCTGTAAAGTCATTTGAAAAAGGATTAATATTAATACATTTGTAATAGTGGGGGGTCGGTAGCAATACAGAAACTATGGTAATGACACGCTTATTGGTCTTTTTTTTTTGTTTTTAGTTATAAAAGGTAGCGTGCCGGCGTCAAGTCAAATTTATTTTTAAAATTTATCAATTTTATTTGCAATGCACCATTTCAAAAAGTTAGGTAGTCAGTGAATCCACCTGGACCAATACTATACCAGATACTTTTTAAAACATATGTAAGCCTTTTCGCCTAAGAACAAATTTTAGTAAACACCAGGCTTTTAATTATTAGCTTATGTCAATAATATTGAATTATCTCTTATATCGATTAATTCATTAATAATGGTGACAATTTTTCACCGGCTGTTATCTTTGCTCGGCCGCTATTCCGAAAACGTAATCTGAGATATTTGATTGACAATTCTTCAATGACAGATACTAGAGGTTGTTTTGTTATTGTGAAGGTGACTTAAAGACATTTTAGTAACAATAATATATGTTGAATGGGAAAGTTACGATGTTTCTCACGCTGCGACGTTCTCAGAACAAGTCTCCCCTCGAATCCTGCCCTTGAGAGTTCTGTGTAAACCAATTATTGGTTAAGGTCCGGTGATTTTGTTTAGTCACTTAATGCTTCTCCACCCATTCCAGACTGGCAACAGAAAGCTGATTATTTGACAACTTTAATGAAACAGTTTGGCCCATCCGAAGATGCATACAATGCTCTAATAAACATTATATACAAGGGATACGCAAGGGCTATGACTAGTAATAATTTTTTTAACATTGTCAATGATGGAGACATCATTTTTTAATTGAGGGGAGTATGTGGCAGAGGCTTTTTCACCAGGTGTCATGACATTGGAAAGTCATGAGCGACATCTGGTGAATAGCCTGTTGCAACTTCCTGTCCGTGATTTATAATTTGCAATCCTGTTTGGGAGCAAATCTGAGTGTTAATTTCTTTCACGTTTAACCTTTGACGAGTGAGCATGTTAATACCAGTGCTCGCTGTTACAGCATCATGGGCGGAGTGAAATTAGGTATGTGTTGAGCATTACTATCTAAGCGAAATTATTACGTTTTTATTTATATCGCTCTAGTCACTATTGCATTGTTATTAATTGTTAATATTGTTATCTGCAGATATTGTGATTTGTGTGACTGTTCGGCGGCTTAGGCAGCCACTGAACTCTGCCAATTCTAAAGTGGGGTGAGTTTAATTATCATCCATATTTGAACAAATGAATTTAAATAAGACATTTACATTCAAACTTGTACCGGTATTGTTACTGACATTAATTTTGTATTTGCAGGTTTTCTTCTCTTCTTCTTTATTTGATTGGTTTGGTCGTTCATGTGATCGGACTTAATAAATGTTCATCTGACCAAATGTGAAGATATATTGTTATGAGTTGTTTTTACACCCCGCTGATTGAGCCCACTGAACACTAATAGGGGTAACTGTCAAACGAGCTAACAGGAGGATCACAACACCACCCCCTGGGGACAATGCCCTATGACATACAGTTCATGAATAATCTAGGATATTCCAAAGACAGTTCATGAACTGTTAATTAGTATCTCGCAGGGAATGAAAGCGTGCAGACACAACCTACCGATTGCAGCTCATAGTCTAGCTACTAAGACCCCAACATTTACGTTTCGTTTACCGATATATATTTTAGGCTGAATTTGATATTTTGTAAAGATAAAACCCTGTGGTCCTTATCTACTTTTCCTGTCATATCATAACTGAATAACTTTGTGTATATTTAGGGTTCTGATCATAAATTATCAACCGAACTGGGAAGACATTTAAATGTACCGCAAAGGAGCGCTAACTTATGTAACTTATGTCAACAGATACAAATAGTAATGAATATCGCTTGTTATTTGAAGGCAATAGTTTGCTTGTCATTTGAATAAAAAATAACTCCGAAATGTAGCCTATCACACTGATCATTCAAACTAGATTTTTTTTAATTATTGAACTCGCATGGCGAGAAAGAACTGCTAGACTTACATAACGCAATGTAATAACAAATTGAGTTAAAACATTATCTGCAATTTTTTGTTCATAGTTTTTGTGATTGTGACGCTCGTATTACAATAATAATAATTGATATATTATCTCTCCTCTGTTTTTGTACAATTCATGGAGATACAATAAACTTGTTTAAACTTGTTGAGCTTGTTGATATTGACCAGTATATAGATGTAGTGAATTAACGGCTTAGCTCCTAATTTGTATGATTGTCTCAGAACACAGCCCCACGTGTTTTGAATGTTTTGACGTTGACTTATAGTGGCCATTGAGTATTATTTTGGATTATGATCCTGTGACCACTCAATTGTATGTAGCCTCTTACACTTGTCTTGACTATTGAATAGGTTGTTAGGAATGTCAAGCCCGATGAGGATCACTCGTAGACTGAAACAAGGGCTGATTTGTCTTCGGGCTACTATCCTTGGTGGATTGCGTCTTTTTGTTGTAATAATAGTGTCCGTGTGGCGGTTTGAAACTGCCAGTGAACTCGAATGGATGCAATAAAGTTGAAACATAATATTTATTTTTTTGTATTCCTTTTCCAAGTTTAACAGTTCAGTAAGGAGATAATCATCATTTATTGGAATGCAGTTGAAGCCTGGTCATGGAATAGTTGCATGCTATCATCCACTTTTGGACCAAATACAATATTCTACCACCGATCAATAAAAGAGTATCCCAGTCTGTCACTTGACAAGATCAGCTAATCACCGCCGTCATTTAGTTATTCTTTAAATAAAGGAGTATAATATCATACTTGGGCTCCACTTTTTCATCAATGATATCAGTGATCGTAATGACGTCTCTATTATAGAAGGCATTGGTGTAAGTTATTGTCTTCGCGTTCATCCACGTTCCTCCTGTTGTCTCAATATCAATGTTTTTGCTAGGTCTACACTAGGTTCCCGGCGGCCACGGCGGCCACGTTTCAGGCCACCGTGGAGAAAACTGGATGGACGTGGGGCAGCGCAGGGCGGCGGGATGGACAAACGAGGGAGGCCGTGATTGCCGTGACTGCCGTGCCAGATTTTAAAACTGGCAAAAAATTTGCCACGGCAGTCACGGTACGGATAAGAAACCTAGGAGGCCGTAGTAAAACAGGGTGAACCCAACAAAACGTGACAGTGCGTAATAAACCGCAACGGAACTTTGAGACGGTCCGTAGTGGGACTGGAAGCATGTTTCTGGGACTTTTCGATGATTTTGATAGCAGCCATTTTGAAAATCGGTGTTTGGCCATTTATTCTCTATCGATTAAATGCATATTAACAGCCTGATTCCGACACATGATAGGTCCCTGAACAACATGAAACCCTAAATGAGAGTCCTGGGATATTTTAAATCACAAATCATAACCTGAAAAGTGCATAGAGTTAAAATATGTATTTTTTTGTAATTTTTTTGGACGCCATCTTTAATTACACAAAAAGTATTATAATTTAACAATTAAAAATAGTTTTAACAGATTCCTTGACCTCTCAAATGTATGATAAGCCACCAAAATCTTCCTTCTAAGTTGATTAAGGGGAAAACGCGCTCCCAAGCTGTCCGGTGTCCACGTTTCATCCGTAGAAAGTCTTGAGAGAACGTGAAAGACGTCTCAGTCCTTGATTAGAACGTGAGAAACGCGAGGAACCCCATCAGGCCGTGACGGCCCGAAGGCAACGTACTGGCATCCGTAATAGATCGGGGGACGAACGGGCCGGACCGTACCACGCCTTTGAGCCTCCGGGAGTCGACCACCTGCGACCCGTCACGGCCTGTCCCGCATACCGGGAGAGACCGCGAGAGACCGTTAGAAAACGTAGCAAGACCTAACAAAAATTGAAAAAGGGCCAAAATCCCACGGTGCACGGTGTTGGAAGATATACTAGACTAGTTGTGAAGTAGGCCTACTGGCTAAAAAATCAAACTATGAAAAAACTCGCTTGATGAAAGTTTTATATAGTCTACAGCCTAATTTAATTCATTTACATGTAAGCTAACCATACACAAATACATTGGCTCACTAAAGTTAGTGATGTTTTCTGTTCGTATGATTTCGGCGAAGCTTGGAATGTTCAAGGAGTTGGTGATGTAAAAATATATATTTTATTGTTATTCAAACAGAGGGCCATTGTATCTCCAACACGGGTTTTTAAATTTGGAAAACTCAAACAAAGCTTTGCTGTGCAGGAATTTATTTCTATTTTAGACCTTGTTTCTATTTAACATTTATTTCAAATACACAACATAGATTAGCGTCAGCTCAATTGCGATATTCGCATATAAACTGGTAATTAGTGTAAACCTAGGCCAACACCGTTTGACGAGCGTCTGTATATAATATGTAATAATGGTTAATAATGGTTAGTTTCTTTTCACATTGTCTTGTCCTGCATATTATTAGCAATATCATGGTATGAAAGACTTGCGAAATTATTAACAATAGAAACCAACACTATTCTATTAAGAAACTGGCAGCTCATGTATATCATACTTTCAAAAAAGTAAAATAAGGTGTGTATATTAATGACGGCAACCATTCCAATGTGCTGTTTACTGTTTTAATGTATTTGTGTTTTGAAGTTTGCCTGATAGGCGATGTATTGCCTTTTGTTAATAAACAATAATATTACATCCACCGGGAAGGTTTAGTTTATGTTTTTGGTTGATCTATCTGTCCGTTTGATTACTTAAAAGTAATGACCAGATTTGCATGAAACTGTCACCAGATTCGATGAAATTCGGGCCAAGAAGCAAGCGATGCCATTTTGAAGATGATTTAATATAATTATCATTTGCTTTTTCAGTCGTTAACCGTTGTACGCCATTCCAAACTGTATTTGTATTATCCTTAATATAGAGAGTAGTTGATGTTTTTATCGCTCTTTCAGTTTAATTCTAGCTGTATAAATATGTTCATTTGCTCTTTGTATGATTAGAAAGCAATGCGTCTTTCAATATTCGGTGTGTCTTTTGTATGTTGTCGACGAGATCGTTTAAATTTTCTTTTTGCATTGGCTATTTCATTGGAGTATTATCTGATTTTTGCTCCCAGCAGCTTTGTTTGTATTACTGTTTATTCGTAGGCTGTCATCTGCCGCATTTACCAACGAATCAGATAAAATTGATATCAGGTTTTCGCCCGATACAGTTGTAACGTGCAGCTAATATAGTTATCAGCTACATGTAGATTAGTTATTATCCAACAGACACAAGGCGTTTGATCAATGTTGGTTTAACGTAGGTCAACTGTCTACGACGTTAAACCAACATTGATTCAACGTTTTGTGTCTGCTGGGATAGTTCTATAAACCCTTTTCTTTATTATGGATACATTTATCCAGCAAACACGTGGAGGAGTTGAGCTAACGTTTGTTTAATTTTGGCCACCGTCTTGGAGAAATGTCCAACAATAAACCAACGTTGGATCAGCGTCTTGTGTTCGCAGGCATGGTACCGGTAGTCTACATACGATGATAATTGATTTTGATTGAGTTATAACCATTGGTTCTGGCTTCGGATTTTTCAACAATATTTGCTCAGAGTTGAACGGAGTGGACCTTAAAATACTACCGATCACAGACCCATTAAAGATATGGTGGGTGGTCGCATATCAGCGAACCCACGAAAGCGTAACGATTTGGCCAGTGAGCACATACTTCCTAACTCCTTGTACATACCTAGAACTGGATGCACACGTCTGTCTACATTGAATAGGTCTACACCATTGTCATCACATCTTTGGGAGTATCACTATTTTAACAATACATAATTTATTCTGCATAATTGGGTATTAGACATAGAGAAAATCGAATTGCACATGAAAAGAAAGTGTTTTGAGAGAGAGACATATTTAAATATGGAAACAAAATTGATATGCTTCGCCTTGCTATTCACGGTACATTATGCTACTTGTTTGTCTGACTGCGTCGTCAAAGATATTGCAGTAGACACAACTTTTGACTTAGAGAAGGTGGGTATATTTCATTTATTTATAGCACACCATTTTTTATGTAAATGTACAACCGGATTGCAAACTTTTTCTAATTAAAAAAAATGGGGAATGCTTGTTACAAAGTAGACATAGCAAACTCATATGTGAACCAATAATATTTGTTTAATTGTTTTGAAATGATGCAGTTGCAGTCCCATATATTTTATGATTTTGCTATCGCTGTTTGAACAAAACATACACTCCTAATATTATGTTGATATTTTATGTTTAAAAATAATTAAAAATATATCAGTAAAGTTTCGATAATTGGTAGTTTGGCTTCTGAACATGTTTTTCTGTAAATGTGTTTTTTTTTAAATCGCTATGTTTAGAATCTAAAAGATGATCTGGCTATTTAAATAAATATGTTAGGAGATCAGCGAATCTTTGTTAATATGCAGGTTCTAAAAAATGTACGTCACATTCTACCTGTCATAGAAAATAAAATTCCGCATTTTTGCTAGGGATGTTTAACAAGAAATAATGTCGGTCGCGTCTGAGCGAGTGGGAGTTATGTAGCTACAACAAGTAGATACAGCAGTAGAACCGGTCTGTCAAAAATTGTGTATGTGCGTGTTAAAAGTTGGTGAATCTAATCCATTCGTTAACCCTTTAAGCCCCCACGATGCATTAAAGCATCATTTTAGATCTTAGAAAACCTACCTATTTTTCCTACAACCAAGGGTTTAAAATGAAAATTTTCATGAAACTGGTTTAGCAATACATGGCAATTTTCTTTAATTTTTAAACCACATCCAATCATCTTCATCCACTACAAGTCGAGAATTGCGACAGCAATTCGCGGCTTGTAGTGGATGAAGATGACTACGGTAAATTCAGGCCTGAAAGGGTTAATGGAGAACTCGACAAATACCTTGACTGACAATCGAGGGGAAATTAAGGTTAACATCATAAAAGCTCTGTGTTGGCTGCTTTCCTGCACGATTATTTTCTTGTTTGTTGATCCTTAACTAGCTGTGACCGATCTTGTTTGTTGGTTTGCTATCATTTGTTTGGCCTGTATGCTGGTATGATAGGGATCAAAATTGATCTTAACGTAGGTCTCCTGATCCGTACAACATATATATAATGTATTTCTCCTTTTTTTGGCTACACATGTGACACATGTTTTGTGACAAATAATTTGTTCTGAGAGTCTGATATTATTCTTGTATATTTGTTTACACTCTATTTTTTTACTTTTTTATTCTATATTAGTATTATTAGTTTTGTATTATTAGATTTCATTATATGTTTCTATAGCTGTAAATTAATCTTTACATTTATTCTCACTAGGATTATTGTTAAAATAAAAATGAAGACAAGGAGTCTAAACACATGTATCAGAACTCAGAGCTGAGGATGGGTGTTATATTTTGCATAGGGATTTTAATTCACAAGCTATCTAGTACTATGGTGGAGCTCTTTGACCACATTATAGTGACACTCATCTTGTCTTGTCGATTAAAAGTGTCGATAATTAAACACACTCGATGTACTAGCGGTATTTATTAGTTTTTCTCACACTCTTCCCTGCTTTTATTTAAAAAAACATATTTTGAACATTTTATTTCAAATTAGAATATTGCCTGTGATTCTGCCAATTGTGTACATTCAGCTATGGGGAGTCTGGTATGAAGTTGAGTGGATTGTTCCTCATGACTTGTTCGGTTTACCATCCTTTGACGACTACACAGAAACTTTCACCATTAAACAGGACGGTAATATTACCGTAAAGGCTCGTGCGAGGTAAGTCCAGAAAGCCTGGTATCTTCAACCTTTAAGACTTAAATTGTTATTTTTTTTACCAACTTGAAGTACTGTGTCGCTACCGAAACCCACAATTTTCAGTTTGTGAAAAATACTCACATTTGTAGAATTATAGTTAAAATATATATTATTCGAATCTACCTAATTTAAACATTTTCCTCTTTTAAATTGTCTTGTGTTAAGGACAAATGAAAAGCCTGTAGACGTGACTTACACTTTAAGGGTTAACCTTTAACCCTTTAACCGCATGGGCCGCATATATTCGGGTTTACATTTTTTATTAGCACTTACAGTACAGCATTTTAAATTATGTTAAAGATAAAATGTGACATCAACCAGCAAGATTTGAAAGGAGTTGACCTCCATCTTGTCAAATCTGAATAATTTTCACTCACTTGAAGTCGTGGATCGCGTCAGCGAGACACAACGTCAAGTGGTGAAAAAATTCAAATTGAATCATTTGGCGGTTAAAGGGTTAAGTCACTGATGCCGACTGCAGTAGCCTAATAGTTAACACTTTTGTAACCAGCTGGTAAAATTAAAATATGGCTTAAATCTTGAAACAGTGATATAGGCTATGACGTTGTGAATTGCGGTAGCGAGACACATCTTCAAGTTACTAAATAAATACATGTCATAGCTCGGACCAATCGCGACTGTACCATTTTTTAACCTTTTTTGTTTTAACTTCAAACTTCAGAAGGAAAAGTGAGTAGAGAATTGGTATTTGTTTTGATTATGTAAATTTTCTGTATTGATATTTCTGTTAATAATATTGCAAATTATTCATCTTTAAACGATATGAAGAAAACAGTATGCATACAACATGCATAATATGAGCAAATGCATGTTTTCTTGTTAATTTCATGCAATTGCATTTTATTTTCATATCACTTTCTTTTTTTTTTAACTGAGAAAGAACAAAGTCAAATTGATAATTAATAAAAATTATTTACAGTACGTCCGGGGAGGGGGCGGGGGTACTCTAAGGCGATCTTAAAAGTTAAGTTATGAGTTAAGCTCTTGATTCACTAAATAAATGTACTGGTTAAGATGGACTTAACTATCAGATTCACCTTTAACCATTTGTCTGTTAATCACAACAATAGTCGTTTTAATCTATTTATTAGCCGAATAAATCACTGTTATAGAGAATAAAAAGGCTGTTTAAACATCAAGATTTGTAAATGTTTGGTCCCCAATTAAACAAATATGAGTAATTTTCAACCACTTAAGGTTGTGGATCGCAGTAGCGAGACACAACCTCAAGTGGTTGAAAATTTCAATAAATTAACTTAGCAAGATAAGGGTTTAGGGTCTCAGAACACGGTCCTTGATAATGTCACTCTACGTCACGCAAATGATTGTATCAGTGGTTGCTAGTCATTTCTAGCTATAAATATCGTGATAGCCCACTTTGTGATCATGTTTATAGCGGTAAAGAACCTTGTGACACCGAAATTATTGGCACGTTGTATTTGACTGAAAACCCAGCAAAAATGTTCGAGGTGTTACACCAGAATGGCGAATGTAAGTATACGAAGTAAACGTCTATACATATTATATGGGCATACGCTATTTCATTGATGTATCTGATTTTAATGAAATACTGATTTATTCTTTTTTTTTAATCATTTTTATAATAAAGATGATTTGCTTATAATTAGGAGACATCATTCACAACTGGAATAATACTGATAATAATAATAATAATAGTATGGATAGATATTAAATACATGTCTATATATATATATATATATATATATATATATATAAATGTAAATGCGACCATTGGGTGACATGATTTAAAAGTGAACCTTTGGGTGACACCTCTATTAAATCTGAAGTATAGACGAAAAAGAGGGTCTGAATAGATAAAAACAACAACAGACCTGTACAAAATGATTATATATGTTGCATTTTTTAATATTTACATTTTTGTAACATATACTTTTTTTGGTGTCACCTAAAGGTAAACCACTATCATGCTCATGAAAAAAACACACATTTGGGTGACTTTTTATATATGTCACCTTATGGTTACTTACTATGTACCCTTGGGTGACACATATGTATTGCTGATCAAATGATGTTTACTCTCAATTTTAATAGCAGCTATATTATAGAAGTCGAACTTTAACGATCTATAATCACACGAAGCAAAGAAACACACCTTTTCATGCGATAACAACTGATTAAAAATGAGGGCTACCCCAAAATAATTTAGTTTACCGCTGTCCTCTATTTTTTTTTTTGAATTAAATACGCTCGTCAATATATGTTTGGCTTGATTTTTTTCACAATGGGTGAAATTAACGAACAACTCGAAATAATTTGTACTGAGGGCTGTTCCATGATAATGTAAACTACCGCCGCCAGTTTTAACTTATCGATTTAAAATATTGTTTACCACGATACGCTAGCTAGGCAATTATTTATTGTCACCTCAATTTGTATTCAGATCCAACGCACCAATAGCGGGGACATGATCAAAGTTGAGGGTTGTTCCAGATAATTATGCCTAAGGTTTCTGTTTTTACCTGAGAACGTTATTGTGTAGACGACACGGCTGTTAACTTTATTTTACACTACTGGTACACAACTGGTCAATAGTTTGGTGCCATGATCTAAAAATGAACCTTTGGGTGACACCTCTATTAAATCTGAAGTGTAGACGAAAAAGAGGGTCTGAATAGATAAAACAACAACAGACCTGTACAAAATGTTTATTATATATGTTGCATTTTTTTAAATTTACATTTTTGTAACATATACTTTTTTGTGTCACCTCAAGGTAAACCACTATCATGCTGATGAAAAAAAACATTTGGGTGACTTTTTATATATGTCACCTTATGGTTTCTTACTATGTACCCTTGGGTGACACATATATATTGCTGATCAAATGATGTTTACTTTCAATTTTAATAGCAGCTATATTATGGAAGTCGTAACTTTAACGATCTATAATCACATGGAGCAAAGAAACACACCTTTTCATGCAATAACAACTGATTAAAAATGAGGGCTACCACAAAATAATTTAGTTTACCGCTGTCCTCCAGTTTATGTTTGAATTAAATGCGCTCGTCAATATATGTTCAGCTTGATTTTTTTCACAATGGGTGAAATTAAAGAGTAACACGAAATAATTTGTACTGAGGGCTGTTCCATGATAATGAAAACTACCGCCGCCAGTTTTAACTTATCGATTTAAAATATTGTTTACCACGATACGCTAGCTAGGCAATCATTTATTGTCACCTCACTTTGTATTCAGATCCAACGCACCAATAGCGGGGACATGATCAAAGTTGAGGGCTGTTCCAGATAATTATGCCTAAGGTTCCCGTTTTCACCTGAGAAAGTTATTGTGCACACGACACGACTGGTAACCTTATTTTACACTACTGGTATACAACTGGTCAATAGTTTGGACAAGCTCAAAGATGAGTGGTGTTTCATACTAATGTTGGTGACTCCGGCCGCTTTTTAGCGTCTATGTTAGACACCTATTTTAACATCTAGACTTGTCATGTAAACTTGTAAATATGACACGCTCATAAGTATTTGATCATGTTCCACCGTGTATAATAGTCAATAAGAAGATAAACTTGCTACCATTTCGTTCACCATGAACCTTTGCAGTTGAGATAAATTAACCATCGATGCTACTATCAAAACCCAAGTGAGTATTACAGTGGCGTAGCCAGAAATTCAAAGGGGGATTTCCAAGTGTACATTATTATGCATTATAAGCAAGTCATCGGCGGGCTATATGATGCGCTCTAGGCGATCCCATTTAGTAGAGGAGAAAATCTGAAAATTGACGTTATTTAAGGAGTTAGTTGACACTTAAATTCCTAGAGACAAATAATATATCGCTGGAAAGGTATGAACGTCTAGTTTCACGTAGCGTGAACGGTTTTTGTGGCAAGTGGTCGAGTTTTTCATAAAACGTGCATTTGTGACGTCATGTCGTGATGGTTTTGACGTCACTTTTTTACCAATTTCTACTGGATATTTATAAAGGTGGATCATTTATGAGCTGCGATATACACATTTAGATGCCGTTCAATATCCAGCATTTCTATAAATTATAGAGAATTGGCCTAGGTAGTCACACAAAAATGACATACATGCTTTGTACACATGACATCACTTGATTTTATGCAACAGTCGTGAGCTTTTGTTTTATATGGTCTAATATTTTTTTAATAAAATAGGTTCAACATTATTATATTTTTTTTAATTTGTATTATTAAAGCATTTCTCTTTTTTCCTCAGAGATATATAATATATCATTGGAAATGTATAGTTCTGTAGTTTCACGTCATATATTTCATTTTTACGACACGTGGTCGAGAGCAGTAAACGTACATTTGTGACGTCACGTTTTCATGTAGGCCTACTACGTCATTTTGTCATTTTCTTTCAAATATTGTCAGCATGTGCACTATGAGAATATACAGGATGCCAGGTCATTTTTTATTTGGCACCGTAAAACGTGGGAAAGCCTAGTTTCATGTACGATATGCACGTGATCCTATACCAATAAATATAACGTAGGCCTACATCTGTATCACAACAGCATGGCCGCAACGTCACTTTTTCGTAAATTGAATAACAGAGACACGATAGTCCACAATATTGCAAATCTTGTATGTGGATATTTGATTTTTTATAATCAAGTAAGATATACCGCTGGGAAAGTCACAAAAAATATATTTTCACACAATATGCAAACCGCCTTGTCGAGTTTGAAATAAAACGTGCTTTTAAAAAATATGTATATAATAGATGTTTCATAACTGCCCAGTGAACACAAAACATTTGTATAACATTTGTACAACTTTGACATTTGTGCAACATTGTAGGCCTACAAATTTTATACAAAATGTTCTGTTTGTTGGGTGGGGCATATAGGCCTATGTAACACGCACACACAATAGTCTACCGGTATGAGTTGAATAAAACTAGTAGCTGAATACTGTTTCTTTTTAAGAATTTATATCTCATGCTCAACATCACTAAAATAAAGATTTCCCACAGTCTAGTTTCAGTTTGTAATAAATTGTCGCAAAAATTGGGGTTAATTGGTAGGCCACATAACAAGTACCGGTAGGCCTAACACAATATAGCTGCACATAGCAAGACTGTGTGTGATCATGCGACTTCAGAAACCATGCAACACGGCCATTATTGTTATTCATATGCAGTATAGAGTCTACATGATATACTCGAGGTAACATATTAAATTATACTCGTGTTTCCAAGCAATATCATACCAAAAGGTGTGTTCAGCTCTGGAAACCTAAAATCACATGCTAAAATAAATTATCGTTTCTCCCTTACTCTATTTAACCCTTGAAGCGCTGGAATATTTATATTCAAAATAAGAGATCACGGGGATTTTCACTTTGAAACCATTTAAATGTCTTAGTTTAGAGGTCTTTCCGCTTCATTTCAATACCTACGTTAAAGGGTCTACGGCCATTATACTTTTTATTTTTTTTTCAGTGCCGGGATAGACTTCAGACGTCAGAATTTCAGGCGTGGCACAACACTTATAGTATCAAGACGAACAGTGTCTGTAGAGCATGAAATGTTGATTCATCATCAGACACTCACTGGCAACTAAAGCCGAGTCCACACAGGCCTACGATTTATCTTTAGGATTTTGTGCGGTACCGATTTCCAAATAGCAGTAGTAGGCCTATGTAGCAAGTTTATATGTTTCCGTGGTGTCGTCAATATGCCATTTCCCTACCAAAATCAACGCCAGCGACTATTCTGTCTTAGTGAAAGCCTACTGTTCTACTATATATAGGCCTACTGTATATAAAGTATATCCTTTGTATAAAAATATGTAGAAATAAATAATTATTCTGAGACAACAGATTGATGTACTTATCTAAATGATTGATAGTTATTTAAAGCAGATCTGCAAATATTTCAAAAAACATAGACCATTTGTAATGTTATGTTGTGTAATTTTCCACATTTCAGTAACAATTTAGGCCCATTTTTACTGCTTTTTAAAAAGGATTGTGCTGAAAAACAATACAGTAGAGCCTGCTATGAACAGCGACCCTTGGGCCTCAGGAAAAGTGACCATACAAGACAGGTGGCTGTTCATAGGAGGTTCATTCAGTGGCGGATCCACAGGCGCCCGCTTCAGGGTTCAGAAAAAAACAAAAAACGCCCAAATTTGGGTCGAAAAATGCTCTAGAATGCATCATTTGAAGCCTTAGATGTCTCTGGAGCATTTAAGAAGTTAGCTGTGCCACATGTGGTGTCAGTGCACCCCCCCCCCGTTTGTCAGATCCTGGACTCTCACTGTCATTTGTTTACAGAATGTCCTTTTGGGGAGTGATCAAACGGGTTATCTCTCCATATAATAAGAGTGACTGCCTTTTCTACTGCATGTACTTAGGCATATGTAAAACCTAATGTTCCTGGACTATTAACCGATACAGCTCAGGGTTCGCGATCAGGGATCAGCGATCCCCGCGCTAAAGTAGTATACTATTTATAATGGCCCATAACATAGGTATTCAAGTGAAGCGGAAAGAAGTATAGTCAGCCATTTATGACGATTACAAATTGAAAACAAACCTTTGGTCTCCATAATTTGTACAAAAATGCTTCGGTGCTTAATAGCTAGCATAGACCTTTCCAAGTATCTGGGTCCCCTGCACCACTTACACCCCTATTTGACCTGTCACAACGCACAGATCAAAGAAATCTCATTTTTAGTGCGTACACTTTCTGTGCGGACGACTCGTTTGCGTGTTCTCCAGCTGTTATTATTAAAGCACAACACAATTAATATGGACTGCAATATATAGAATATGAGATAGCACAATGTGAATTCATCACACGGCGAATAAATTAAACTGTAACATATTTTTAAAAACGTGATCTTTTTATTTTTAACATTAAAGCCCAACTTTTCAAAACAGAGCCTCCGAGTCGAAAATATAACACATTGCTACGATCAGGCCATTATTACTATTTTAAATTAAAAAAAAACAATATTTTCTTTTTTTAAAGTGGTTTCTGAGACTGGCAAATTTTCTTGCCAGTGGGCTTTAGAGGGGTCAATGAAATGTGTTAATTGTGACCATTAGTAGTATTAGTAAATCATTGCCTTACGTCACTTTTCGGCACAAATGGTCTTTTAAGTGACATTGTAATACAGTAAAACTGTTGTAGTCAATTGATGAGATGAATGATGTACAGACGATGATGTGAGGGTGGGGGTGATAGGGCATGGTGGGTTATTCAGAGAGTTTTCCTTCGCCCAATAAGGGGTTATGGGCATGTCCAGGGGATCTACTCACAGACATGCCCAGACGGCTGAAGACTTGGGTTTTGCTGTGCAATTTAATGCTGAGACTCCGTGGCATTTCGCACAGCTCTGCTATCCTCGCCCCAGAGTAACAATAGGAAGGGTAACTTCATTCATCCGCCGTGAGAGACCACCTAATGTCAACAACACGCCATTGCCGGTTATTTAAGGCTACCACGGCCTACACCAGCGCCTACACTGATACGAGAGCTGCATTGGCACCCCAGTTGAGTGGAGGTACACCACTGGCAATCCGCCCGAAGATTATGGCCAGATAGAGGAGGCTGCAGCTTCCCTTGGATGATTGCTGTAGACTAGTGCTTCCGTACCATGCCGTATAGCATGCAGCTGACGGAACAGATCTCTAATAGTGACCATCCCTGGATGGGGGCAAAAAGTACTACTACTAGCAATCATCCCAGTACCCCTAGATATGGTCGATGTAGTGACCAACACTGGTAATCATTCCCACGAGGAGTATCATACATAAATGTATTTTATTTCATACTGAGACTAGGGGTGTTTTCAGACCCGCAAATATACGTTTTTACGTGATATATGTATATCCTAGAGACCACAAATTGAAACTGAGCTTGTACACTTCATACACATCTTAATGATACCATCTACTTCCTCGCTTTCTGAGCTGCTTTACAGTAGTTGGCTCATCCCTCGCAGCGTATTCAAACATGGAGAGGATATCATTCATCATATATCATAAACATATCAATCAAAGACACCATAAGTGCCCACTGGCAACTTTTCTTGCCAGTACCTACATTTTCAATTGCAGTGTGTTCCTAGTATATGACATTTAGCAGACAAACAATTATTATTAGAAAAGGGTGGGAATCTACTGAACATATCAGCATGCTCGGTGATTTAGTACCAGGAAGTCATAATAAACATAATGTATTTCGTTGCATCATATTGCAGAAGTGTTTATTACTACAGACTATATTACGCTGTATTATCCCACTGGCAAATTTTTTTGCCATGTGGATCATTAGTTTTTTTATGCACAGGTATGAATCTTTTTTCAGCATTACAATTACATGGTGAAAATCACCACACATCACAGTTTATTTATGAATATTGACCTATTTACTACAAGATATGTAAAAAATTACTTATTGGTCTTTTCCACGACGATGAAGTCGCATTCTGGAAGTACTATTTTCCGACAAACATAAGCTAAACTTTGGTTTCGACTATCAATTGCATAAAATGTAGTTAACCAAGATGACAGAGGAGTTTACAGCGGGTCAAGTCGTGTATCCTTTAAAAAACTATTTTTTCACTGCGAGGTCACACTAAAAAGTCACTGGCAAAAAAACCTTGCCAGCGGGCTTTAATGGGTTAAGTTTATATCAAGGATCTCCACTCTAAACAATATAGGTTCATTAAAAAGAACCTTCCAGTACTATCACCATGCAACCCCAGGAGGTTACATGGTGATAGTACTGGAGGGTTCCTTCTAAAGAACCTATATTGTTTAGAGTGGACGTTCGATACAGAACGTTCTTGTTAATATCATTCATTTGTGTGTTCTACTGTTAACAAGATACATTTCACAGTTGTATTAAGTAGCGCTGGGAGTGCGTGATTGCATGTGTGATTAAGCATTAAAATACGCTCATTTTCACATGTATGGGTGTAACTATGGAACTATGTAGTATATATATGTACTATGGCATTATGTACAACACATATAAAGAATATATAGGTCATTCCACGTAACCCTTTCTGTGCGGACGACTCTTTTGAGTGTTGTCCAGCTGTTATTATTAATTACCAACAAAATTTATATGGACTGCAATTTTTAGAATATGAAATAGTGCGATGTGAACTCAACACACAATGGGCAAATTAAACTATAACATAATTTTATAAACATGATCTTTTCATTTTCAATTGAATTCATATAATTTATTTGTGTGTTCCACCTTTGACAAGATACATTTGACAGTTTTAATAATATTTATTGTGATTTTATGTAATAAAGATATAAAATACAGCATGTACAGTTCACACAAATACTCACGTATTCATGTCACATTGAATGGAAAACGATAAACATCACCCGTCTCTTTAAGTATGTGCAGCGAGGCATGACAACATGCTGGATGCAATTATTGGATTTCGCATTTTTTGTGGCGTGATATTTATATTTAATATACCTTTCCTTTATATTTTTTTGCGATAGACTCGTCTAAAGTCGTGAAGTACATGTGTTTGTATATATATGTACTGTTCACTTCCTCTTCCTCCTAAAGCTGACAACGCGAGACGAAGATTAGTTCCATTAAAACTTTCGCATAAGGAATTACTCCAAGTGTTTGGGACTCTCGAATGTATTGTCTTACATAACTCTGGTGTTGTCTTTGTGTGTGTTACAATTCAGCAGGTAAGATGTTTACAAATAGTTGTGTTTTGGTATGTTCCTGTATTAAGTGTGCGAGAGTGTCTATGCTTGCTTGGCTGGATACCGTTTTTAGCAGTTTGTATTTATGTTGCATTTTTTCAAATTTATATTTTCGTAACATATACTTTTTGTGTCACCTCAAGGTAAACCACTATCATGCTCATGAAAAAACCCCATTTGGGTGACTTTTTATATATGTCACCTTATGGTTTCTTACTATGTACCCTTGGGTGACACATATATATTGCTGATCAAATGATGTTTACTTTCAATTTTAGTAGCAGCTATATAATAGAAGTCGGAACGTTACCGATTTATAATCACATGGAGCAAAGAAACACACTTTTTCATGCGATAACAACTGATTAAAAATGAGGGCTCCCCCAAAATAATTTAGGTTACCGCTGTCCTCTAGTTTTTGTTTGAATTAAATGCGCTCGTCAATATATGTTTGGCTTGATTTTTTCACAATGGGTGAAATTAACGAATAACTCGAAATAATTTGTACTGAGGGCTGTTCCATGATAATGGAAACTACCGCCGCCAGTTTTACCTTATCGATTTAAAATATTGTTTACCACGATACGCTAGCTAGGCAATCATTTATTGTCACCTCACTTTGTATTCAGAGCCAACGCACCAATAGCGGGGACATGATCAAAGTTGAGGGCTGTTCCAAATTATTATGCCTGAGGTTCCCGTTTTTACCTGAGAACGTTATTGTGCACACGACACGGCTGTTAACCTTATTTTACACTACCGGTATACAACTGGACAATAGTTTGGACAAGCTGAAAGATGAGTGGTACGTGTTTCATACTAATATTGGTGACTCCGGTCGCTTTTTAGCGTCTATGTTAGACAGCTATGCTAACATCTAGACTTGTCATGTAAACTTGTAAATATGACACGCTCAGAGGTATTTGATCATGTTCCACCGTGTATAATAGTCAATAAGAAGATAAACGTGCTACCATTTCGTTCACCATGAACCTATCAGTTGAGATAAATTAACCATCGATGCTACTATCAGAGTTTTACAGGGGCGTAGCCAGAAATTCCAAGGGGGATTTCCAAATGTACATTAACATGCATTATAAGCAAGTCATCGGCGGGGTATATGATGCGCTCTTGGCGATCCCATTGCTACTGACCCCTCCCACACCCTCTAGATACCGCCACGCATTTTTACTGTATAGGGCCTAATATACGAGGTCATTTAGAAAGTTCGCCATATTCGCTCTTTGCATTTGCGAATAAATTAACATACGCATAAGAGGTTCAACAGTTAGGGTGTTATTTTTCTACGTGTATACAAAAGGATCGATTTTAATTCCATTTCAATTGAAAAGGTATTTGTTATTACATTATGCTCCTCAAGGATTCACATATCATACACATAAATGAATGAATGAATGAATTAAAATATTTGAATGAAATAACTAATTAATTAATTAATTAATTCATTAAGCTCCATTAAATAAAAGGTGTCGATATGAACAGTTTGTTGATATATTAAAAAAACGAGAGTATAATATGTGCAAAAGAAATAGCTCAGTTTCTATACTGAATAATATAATGTTGTAGCATAGATGATTATTATTTCACTAAAAGTAGCACATAGATTTGATATAATATATACCAGCGTTTTCAATGCATCTCAAATCATACAATTGATTACCATTCCCTATTTCTCCTCACACTTCAATACAATACGCTTGGTAGGCCTAATATGGAAATGGTAAATAACACTCTGATATAATCAGATAATGTTAGTCCAGCTGAAATCGTCACAAAAATTGAAGAATCAGGTGAATGTCCCAGTCAATGAAAAAATATTCGCACAAAATCGCGCTTGGTGAAACCATTTGTTGAGTGGGTTAAAGTACACCGCTCCAATAAACTCATTGTAAAATCAGTTCATCATATTGGGGTGATTGCTTTTGTATTTATGTTGATAAATGTAAATTGAACATAGGTAATGGCATGAATACCACAAGAGCGCCTTATAAACTTTGAATGCAGATATATTCAGTGGTAGCTAGGGCCAAGGGCCTCATGTGTCTGGGGCAAAGGGAGGACTCTGAAATACTACAAATTGTTCAATTATAAGGGTGTGTCATTCTGATTGATCAGAATGGCATACTCGCTCATAACGACATGCCCGTATGAGTATCAAATCTGCCATGCAACGGCGACAACAGTTACTGAATGAGGAATGTTGTGTGCTTATTTGGATACTAAGACTGATATCAATGAATAATTAAATGCTGATCATCCTCTTGTCACAGCTTCACCTTGACTGAGGTTGGAAATGTCCCAATTTTAGTCATGTCGGACCGGCAACAACTTAAATTTGGCTATTTATCATAGAGCTGAATTGAATGTCCAATTCTAGAGGTGTAGGCCTATTGCATCTGATGTTGTCCAAACCAGCACAGGTCGACTGTTACACAGTATGTGTTTTAGGCCTAACTTCATTGACTAGGTACTGGCTAGGTAGTAGTCTGGTGCGGTATGTCAGAAATATGCCTAAAATTAAAAGTTCTTGCCAAAATTGATTTTATTGTTTTTTTGACTTTATTAGGGGTCAAATAAGCCAGAAATATTGGGGTTCAATTTTTCCCGCCCCTTAACCTCGTTTTATGACACATTCAAAATGGCCGCCATCAAAATCACATATTTGGCTATAACTTGGGCCCTAGCATGGCTAGAGTTACGATTTTGATGTCTATACCCATGTTTTTGGGTACGAGGAATCCAATAGTGCCCATAAAAAATGTGGATGTATCTTAGATATTCTAAAATTAACGATAAAACACATTTTTGATACGTTTTCGGTCATTTTTTTCGCGAATTCGAAAAAAAACTAAAATTCAAACATTGAGCGTTGTTTAGTATGTATTATGATAAACAGTACATTGTTGATGGTTTCTGAATGATGGGTGTTCCGTTAATGGACCCCAAATAGTTGACCAAAGTGATGTAAAGCGATTGTAAAAACTGAACAATTTCAATTACGATGTTTGATGCATTTATTTCATTTGAACATTTTACAACAGTCACAGACGATAATTGATATTGCCGGTAATGTGTCTTTTACAAAACACATTTGATAACTTTGAGAAGTGGGTGGGATGGGTCAATGTTATTTGAAATGAAATAAAATTAGCACACATTGTGCACAAGTTGTGCGTTTCAGCAATGTTTCATATTTGCTAAACAAATGATCAGAATTAATCTTGGTGGGTAATTATGGAACATCCCATCCATCAAATTATTGGATTTTTAGATCTTTTTTTTCCTTAATCCATAAATGATGCACAATAACAAATAAAAGGGGGACTTTTAATTCATCACAGCCTGTGAGAGATATCAGAGTATAGATTCCAGTCATAATTGGAGGGGACAGGGCCATTACCTTAGAGGATCACAGCAAACATTCAATGGCTTGGTTCATTTTCTTATGCGAAAGAAACAAGCAACTCACAACCACTAAGATGTTTCGCTAGGTATCAGTAAATCAGTTCCAATCTAAATACAAGAAAAGGGTAACGTGATATTTTTTCAAATGGACGACATAATCAAAGATAGTCTGTTTACATGAGACGCCTTGTAGCCTACCACAGATCATTAAATTAAGAAATTTTACAAATGATGTTTTATAATAAGAGAACAGAAAACATAATACATTTTGTACCAACCCAGTCATGTTAACAGATACACTTGAATGTGTTTGCATATTGTATGCTCAGTAGTAGATAAATATGTTATCCGGTAAAAAAGTGATAATGCCCGCTAGACACAACATCAAGTGGTTGAAAATTTAGATAACCTGCGAGATGTCATTCTAGAAAGGCAGAAGTCAAGATTGCTGAAAAAACTGATGAACACTTTTACTAAGTACTATGTATGTACATTGTCATCCAAACCAAGTTGTTTAGAACTGGTTCCCATTGAGTTGAGTTTTCTGCAGATTGATGCAAGTGACACAATTATCAAACAAAGGGGGTTGCTCATGAAGTCAGAAGATTGTAAGATGTCCTAATAATAGGCCTAGATCTAGGACTGCTTTATTGGCAGTCCACGGATCACGTGTGAGTGATTACACAAGGGATGCTTCCTGACAAAAGAGTAATACAAAAACCACCTCGGGCCTATCATTTGGTGGAATCAGCACTGGGTACTATGGGTAATGATATCTCTCTCTTGGTTACTTCTAATCATGGGAGCATACTCTAGAACAGATATCGTGACCAGAGGTCGTGTGTCCAAAACTCTATTAAGTTGAGCTTGTACTAATTTCTCCAGGACAGGTGAATTCACTTTCTTTCTGCACAGGTTACACTAACAGGAGCGTCATTCCTCAACAGGTGTGATTTGAACCAAATAATATATTCTGGTCAAATACTGACAAATTCTGAATCTAATACTGATGCATTAACTGAGTAATTAGTGATTTGAGGCATAATTGGTTAAATATGTACTGCAACAGAGTAGTCCAAAAGTATTTTTTTTGTAAAGGCATTCAAGTGTACCTCACACGTAAACAGATTATATCCACATATATTGTTATTTTAAATAGCTTGTAAATTAACGTCAACACACTAGTTTCAACTTGAACTCGACGAGGCCGCAACTGTGGTCACCTAGTCACATTGAGAGGGAATAGACAAGGATATTTCTCTGAAAGACCCCTGCGAGATCAGCACGGTTCAAACCCGGGATGCGTGCCTGAATGACGTGGCAGTCCGATATTCTATCGATGCGCTGCCTCTCCCTCTCTAAATTTGTACATCGAAAGCCTTGGAAGCATGGACGAATTTTGTATGTGAAGTGTACTAATCCTCTGGCTTAATCAGCTAATGATAATTCCAGCCTTACGGTGGCAACTATTCTTGTCTAAAAATCTAGAATGGGAGATGTTCACCTACATGAGCTACACCTTATGAGAGCCAACCACATGTCAATGGGAGACAAGACCTGCTTTATCAGATGGCCAAACCTCCCACCATTAGAACAAAATGTGTGGGAAGTGAAATATAACATATTCATTACTGTCAGATGTCTTAGTTCACCTGCCCCAAGGGCTGTTATTGAGCTCAACAAATATTGATGCAAATAAGACCGTAGTACCAGATATAGTTAAAATGCTCAGCCTTGCAGACGACTCCTGTACAAATGCAACAGTGTGGTATATAACAAGCAAATCAGGTAGTATGGCTTGTGTCATTGTGACCGACAGTCGGCCATTTTGAAATTTAACAATTGTCAATATGTTAATATATAAATCAAAATCACTAAATTTAAACCTAAACCTTATTGTCTTTTCGATGAACCAAGCCATTGAATGCTTGCTGTAATCTGCTTAAATGTCAGCTGTGGTAATGCCCCAGTCCTCCTCCAATCTATTCCGCAATAACATAGTTTGTAGGTATACGCGATACAGAGACTGTAATCATTGCGCGGCCGGGCATCCTTGTTAGGTTACAGATTTATATATTAATTGGTAATACTCGCTTTGCGTCTCATTAGAATATTGCCTTGACGCGGAGATTTAACTGTCAGTATTTAAATTAATTGTTTCATGAAATTGTTGATCTCAGAGTAGCCCCTGCATCTCGGAGAACATGTCAAATTATGAAATTTAAACGGGGATATCTCTCATGGGCTGTGATGAAATAAAATTCCCTATTTTATTTTTTCTTGTGCATCGTTTAAAAATTTTACAGAAAAAAATCTGAAAATCCAAGAATTTTGCTGATGGGATGGATCACAATCGCAATGATCATGATGATTGATTCTGATCATTTGTTTGACAACACATGAAACATTGCTGAAACGCACAATTTGCTCACACTTTTGTATTCATTTTGTATTATTTTTTAAATTTCGATCGGACCTTCATCCCTCCTATCTACTTCTTAAAAAGTGTGTACTTTTTTGCAAAAGACACACTAGTTTTATCAATTTGCAAAATGTTCATTTGCAAATTCAGGAAATGTACCAGACATCGTTATTAATGTTGCTCGGTTTCTACGCTATCACTTGTACGCCTTCTTGGTGGAATATTTAGGGTCCATCAACGAAACATCTATCATTCAGAAACCATCAGCAATGCGCTGTTTATATTATAATACATACTAAATAACGCTTCCAAAATAATTTTCTGAAAATTTAAGTTTTTTCATATTTGCGACAAAAAATGACCGAGAACGCATGAAAAATGTGTTTTATATTTAATATCAAAATATCTACAAGACATACACATTTTGTATGGGCACTATTGGACTCCTCATACCCAAAAACATGGGTATAGACATCAAAATCGTAACTCTAGCTTTCCTAGAGGCCAAGTTATGGCCAAATATGTGATTTCGATGGCGGCCATTTTGAATGTACCATAAAACGAGGTTGAGGGGCGGGAAAAATTGAACCCCAATATTTTTGGCTCATTTGACCCCTAATGAAGCCATAAAAACAATAAAATCAATTTTGGCAATAGAAATGGCCAAAATGACATACCGCACCAGACTATAGGCCCACATGCACAATCCTCTTGTCCTTTGAGTGCGGGCGACGCTTTTAAGCGCATTCATGCTGTTTTTCCACAACTAAAATTTGACAGAAATTGAACAAATATGCATGTATAAATCTTGAGTAAAGCCCCCATTGTGAAATTTAGCAGGTTTAATTTTTAAGTGAGGAGGTATTTTCCTTTCATTTGAAGTTGGCAATTGCGTGAGCAATGCCAACTTCAAATGAAAGGAAAATGTTAAGTAGTAATGAAGCACTTAAAGAGTTAAGGCCTAACTTCATTGACTAGGTACTGGCTAGGTAGGCCCACATGCACAATCCTCTTGTCACAGCTCAACCTTGACTGATGCTGGAAATAACCCAATTTTAAGCTAACGTTAGTCATGTCGGATCGTATTAGGACTATTTCATCTGATGTTGTCCAAACCAGCAAGGGTCGACTGTTACCAGTGGTTACACAGTATGTGCTTTAGGCTTAACGTCATTGCCTGCCAGATGCTACATGTAGGCCTACATCACATTAAAATTAGATTCGTCCACTATGCATGTACTTTTGAAATGAATGGCTAGACTACAATGAGAGGAAAATTATAATACCCACAGTTATCAAGTATCATGGCAAGGGGTGGCATGTCTTGCGCATCAATTTTTGCAGATATATGGGTAGGCGAAACTGGGGCACCTTGAGACAGAAAAAATCAAACCCCCAAACATATATTTTATTTTTGAAATAAGATATTTTTACGACACATATGGATACACCTTGAGACACCACCTGGGGTAACTTGATACATCCATAATGCTAGATGTTGAAGTAACAATATGTGCCTTCACAAGGTGGGGG
The DNA here is from genome assembly GCA_964017125.1 of Flabesymbios commensalis. Classification (NCBI taxonomy): domain Eukaryota; kingdom Metazoa; phylum Annelida; class Polychaeta; order Terebellida; family Flabelligeridae; genus Flabesymbios; species Flabesymbios commensalis. The sequence continues at coordinate 61,399,509 of OZ024911.1, forward strand.
CATCTTGAAACACTTTCAGGGCACCTAGAGATAGACTCGGGGCACCATGAGACAGTTTTTGGAGCACATTGAGACACCCTGACTGACCTCATATCTGATAGCATAGTTTGTGTGTGGGGTGTATTTGAAGCAAACCATTATACATAAGTGATAAAGTGATAGCACAGGTGTAAGATACCACCAAAATCACAGGGGAATCAAGTATTGCGTGATAGTCCAGGAGAGAAATCCTGAAAGACGCTTAAAAACGGATTTATCTCAACACCAAAAGTAACCAAGGTTTGAGTTGATAAGATGGTAGTATGAACCTTCTAGAACAGGTGGTGTGTACAATCAAATTGTGGTATCAGTCATTTTTAGGGGCATTTTAGGCTAGGGAGGGGTGTACTGTATGGTATCACAAAAAAATGAAGTATGTGTACATAATTGGTAATATATTTGTCAATACTCAATCATTTTTAAAGATTCTGGCACCAAAATGTAATGTTTTTAATGTTTAATATATATGTAGGAAAATATTATTACAATCTCTAAGTTATGAAGGTAAACAAAGGTCACAACTGCATGCCACAGTGATTTAGCAAATGTTTCGCCATCACACTATATGTACTTTTATGTCACTTTTTGAATAATAAAACTAACCAAGGTTTAAATTGCTAGAATAATAGCATAAAACCTCTAGAATAACCTCAACTAGAACGTAAGACACATATTGGTAATAACATCTATTGTATGGATTTTTTTAAATCTGGGGGTGTAGTTGTTGTATATGGCCTAGATTGAAATATGGAATGTGAGTGACAAAATTTTCCATATATTTATCAACAGTCGTTAAAAAGTAAATATTCTGCCACCAAAATGGAAGTCACATATTGAAATATATATATGAAGAGAAAAACAAGTAACAACTGTTGTGTTATAAAGGTAAATATAGGTCAAAGCGATGGGTTAAAACATTAGTGTGCTAAGTGACATTTTTGGCCTTTAGAATAATAACCAGCTAAGTCATCTATAATATGTATAAAGTTTGAATTTATTCCAAATTCAGGTTAAAACAACAGATCAAGTCGACTTAACACATTGTTATTCTCCGGAAAAGGAGCACATATCAGCATAATTTCTGTTCAACACAGGACCAAGTCGACTTGACACATTGTTATTCTCGTGTTATATGCTTATGGGCTCTGTTTCTGGGAGAACAATGGTGCAAGTGCACTTAGCGCATTCTTATTCTGAGACATGGGGAGACAACACAGGGGAAATGCCTGGACTTAGTTTATTGTTGATCTAGGAACAATCTCTGTATATTCTGTGTTCCTGGTGTAACAAAGCGCTAAGTCAACTTGGTGTCTTGTTGATCCCAATTTTGCTTCTGTAAATCACTTTTGCAGGTAAAAAATACTTTGATAACTTCACTTGATCTACTGTCAAATTCCAATCGCTGTGTGTTTCATCATTATAAGTCCAAGTCTACATGCTGATAAGTGGATTTATCAAACTGTAGTTCTAAGCAAAAAGATAAACACAATTTCGCCGTCAAGTCGACTTGACCCACTATTGTTTTGGACCATCGAAAACAGCATACGACAGTGATTTTGCCAATTTTTGACTGTCATCACGTTGCCTGTACTTCGATATGTTTTGTTAAAAACCAGAGATAACCAAGCTGATTGATTATGCTGGACAAGGGCATTTGCTGATCAGCTAATGACATTTCTGTTTGGACAGACTTGAGCACAAATCTACTACCAGTAGTTTAGGGACCGTCAACAACCAACAGTCTTGTTCTGTATCAAACTAATAGAAGAAGCTCTATGCGCATCGTATCTATTGATAGGGTCCCCGAAACTAAGGTCAATGGTCATATTTATCTGCTAATAAAGTGATTGGGCTTCGATAACTTTGAATGTGTTTTTATTGTGGTTTAAATAATTTACAAAGTTGCTGTGATCACTTCATCAGTGGCCAAGATCACTTTTGTAGTGTCTCAGATAACTTTTATTATGGTTGTAATCACTTCATCAATGATCAAGATCACTATTGTAGTGACTCAGATAACTTTTCAAATGGTTGTAATAACTTTTTCAGTGGTCAAGATCACATTTGTAGTGGTTTAAATAATTGTTAAAGTAGCTGTTTTATTACTTCATCAGTGGCCAAGATCACCTTTGTGGTGGCTGAGATAACTTTTAAAATGGCTGTGATCACTTCTTCAGGGGCAAGATAACTTTTTAGTGGCTGTGATCACTTCTTCAGTGGCCAAGATCACATTTGTAGTGACTGAGATAGCTTTTGAGGTTGCTGTGATCACTTCATCAGTGTCCAAGATCACTTTTGTAGTGGCTGAGATAACTTTTAAAGTGGTTGTAATCACTTCTTAAGTGGTCTAGATCACTTTTGTTGTTCCTGAGATAACTTTCAATGTGGCTATGATAACTTCTTCCGTGGTCAAAATACAGAGAATGTAAAATTAATAACAAACATTTATACTATATACAGTTTACATGTGCGAGAAGTCCTGCTGTATTCACTAAAAAACGTTGGAAATTGTTCAATTGAAAGGATAAAATACAAACTTAGCTCTTTGGTGTACATTTCGTATTTAACAGAAATAAAATATTATGTATCGCCGTTAACTCCCTTATAGCTTAAGCATCCATCATTTACCATTCATGGTAGTACTAGTTTCTAAATGATACACCAAGTATGGTAATTCCAAGTACACTACCATCACTCATAAAGTCTCATCCCTAGATGACTAGTGGCCGGCGATGCTCGTCTTCTCAGATGAAAGCAGATTCTTACGATGGGCGTGGTAGAGATTGGAGGACACACAATGAGAGGTTTCTCCCAGAGTGCATGAATCAAGCTCAGCAAAACACCACCCAATAATCATGGTGTGGGGGTGCATCGGTCGGGGGTGACACTGTATGTGCGAGGATATTGAAGATAAGTTTTAAACTGCGCGATTGGTAGGGGCCTACTACAGCGGGCTTGAAATGACTTATGGCCTTGACCCAGTACATGACCTTCACCTTGAAGCACAAAACTAATAGCATCAATGACTTCGCCATGCCAATGAGACCGTATTTGACGACCTAGCTAAAATGATATTCCCACCTTTTAAAGAAACACCAGAAAATGTTGCACAAAATAATACTTTCCGAAATCAATAATAGAAGCAATGTTTTCAGACAATTATTCAGACTATGGTACGTCTGATTTTAGTGAACGTGTTGATGACCAATTACTAACAGTTGATACCCTTTTGAAATAGAAGTTGAATGCGAACAAGGTGATGCGGTTATAGAAATTAATTGTGATCTCAGTTTTAGTTCAGTATATGTAGTTCAGAATGATGAACATGACGAACGATTAAGAGATACTGCCCAGTATGAAACATTTATTTTAAATCACAAATATTTCCCAAACACCACGAAAACAACCCCCTGCTAAAAACACAAGGTCGCAAAGAATCAGCGTTACGAGCTAGGTGATGCATACATTGGATACAAAGTTGAGACATGTAACTGATGTGTGATTTGTTAGGTTAAACGTGAACTACGTTCAATTTTTGTGTCACGGTCTCGTTCTTTAGAATCTAAGGCATATTGGGCACTGTTTCTCACTCAGTATATCACCAAATCATAAGGAAACCCATAAATAAGGTAATGATTTTTTTCTGAGGGGGGTTTAAATCCCCCACAACCCCACCCCCCCCCCTTGGATCCGCCACTGACAATTACGATGACCAGAATCCGGCCCAGGCAGGAGTCACTTATCCCAGTCTATGAGGCCACAGCTGAACTGAATGAACCACATCGGAATGCTCAGTGCACATGGAGCATGATTCATGGGTACCTTCTAGAGTACATCGGGTATCCAGAAGTGATGATAATAACTTAATTTGAACCTCTAGTCTTCATTAAACCGCTGTGGCATTCAAGTTTCAAATTTTCTTCCCTGCTCACACGTAATGATTTTATATATTGTGAGGAGCCTCCGTGGCCTCAGACCGACAGGGTTTGAATTTCGAATCCTGTGTCTGGATTAAATTTTTGTGCTGCGCATTTACCAGTTAGCAGGTTAGGCATGTCAAAAATAAGAAATACATCATATGGTCATATTAAGAAGCCAAAATAAAATCACTGATTTTTTTATGATTATAGCCTGGGTATGGACCTTTAACCCACTTTCCGCGAGATGCACTAAATCGCTACATCACTACAAAAGTATACTGGATAGGATTTACTTAGCTTTCAGCCTAACTTATGATCGATTCTGAATAAGGGATCTAGATGCATTTTATTACATCCACTTTTCTTATTTTTTATTGATACACCTACAACAATTGTATTGACACAACAGAAAAACAATATTTGAAACATTTCTGGGTTTTAACGAAAAATGTCAATGTATGGGGGTAATTTGGCGTATGTGTAACGTAATAGACAAGTATGTATTGTAACGGACAGGCAATATGGCGTATGTGCTCGTATCGGACAAGTAATATGGCGTATATGTGCTCGTATCAGACAAGTAATATGACGTATGTAAAATATATGGACGTCAAGTATTATGGCGTATGTGGATAAAAATCAGACAATCGTATTTTTGTTATATTATGCAAGATACAAACTAACAAAATTAATTTGATTCTGACGTAGAATTCTATGCTCTAAATCGCAAGGAGTCATAACATTGAAATTACACATTTTTGGCCTCACCAGTCAGTTACTTCCATTTATCTCAAAACTACCTCAGACCCACATACGCCATATTGCACCGTCAACGACGATATGCAAATTAGACTTATTTATAGGCCATAATTTTTTTTAACATTATTTGGTAGCAATACATAAAAAAAAATCGTTTCTCCCAACTTTTGACCAGGTAAAATGCCCACACTAGAGGAGTAGCCATTTAATATGTAACTATGGAAATGACGATTTTTGGCGTTTAGCGGTTGATACACAAATTAGGTCATTCTGAGACAGCTTGACACGGCCACCAGACATTTGAGCTACAGATGCATACCTTTCAGAAAAATACATTGACAATTAGTCCCTTGAGATGGTACCGAAAAGTTGCCTGGCTCATGGACTATAACAAAGATGATGAAACAAACAATGAACCGAAAGGTAATAGCAGCTTTGATACAAATATATAGCAAATAACATGATGTCGAAGGTGGTGGTGTCATTGCTAATTATTAAACTTGTTTAAGATAAATAAAAACAATTTAAATAACGATTACGTACAATTTTGGTAGTTTAGCAGGTACAGAAACCTCTGAAATATTACATCACATAATGATAATTGATGTATCCATATAGTCATATATAGATATATTGTGATATTGGAACTATAAATAAGAAACAAAAATGTTAAATGTCATGACAGCGTCACAGATGATGGCCCAACATTGGATTACTGAATCATGTTGATCATACAATATAATGGCAACGTATAATCCATTGCTGCACAATTCAAGCCATATAATGGTATAATTATCCCAGCAAAACATATAAAAATGGGGAGGATGTAATATACAAACGATAATGAATTAAGCATGTTTGACCTAAATTATTGACCTTTGAACTTGAATTATAGCCTTGACCTTGGACCCAATGATATTTTTTATTAATATACATCAATATACAAACAATCAGACTAATAGCTATCAGTTATGTGAATATATACAGGAACTTTCAGTTTTTTCCCGATCACCTAAAACCACTATTGTGTACCGCGATAGTCGAAAAAATGTAAAACTTGTTATTTAAAAATGCTCAATGCTGTGAGAATGCCATCACGCGGTTTCATAGAGTACAATACCCATATAACATGAAAAACTGTAGACCCACTTTCCAGGTTCAGCTCCTGTCCCCCTGATTATAAAAATAGACAAAGGTAGGTGTAAATGTATTTTATCATTCAAAGAACACCCGAATACTTGTAAGTCAATGGGACACTGCTCTTCGCATGGCTAGAAGACGCAGCCCTTACACTGTTGTTCCACTAAAACATACCAACATCTACGATTTAAAGGATCTTGCTGGGAGAATATGTAGGAGCGTAAAAATAACAAGACAAGGAGAGACGGCTAACTGGATGAAAGGTAAAGTGGTAAAGGTATGCAATGAGAAGCCACACACGCTTCTAGTCAAAGAAGATTTTGATAGTGATTCTAAAGAAATATCAGTTCAGCGAACATTGACCAAGCGTGGTAGACCCGCTAATGAATTATCTGAAAAGATCACCAAACAGAAATAATAAGCCAGGCTTAGAGTGTCGGATGAGAAAAAGAAAGACCTGATATCACTCTGTCAGTCACTTGCATTTCCATTTCAATATCATGCATGCTACAAAAGTATTCCATCGAGTAAATCTACCAGAGATAGAGTGGCTTTGCCTGATGTAGATGAGGCAGACAATGATACTGATGAAGATTAAACATTTACTGCCTATCATTAATCCACTTTAATGTCTAGACCCATAAGTGAGCTGGTAAAATAAATAACAAAATCATCAACCTATGGCAATCTGTGTAATATTGTGAAAATTGAAGGTTCTGCACTGACAGTTTAAAGTCTAGTGATCAACATAGAGCTATTAGAGTAGTAGAATAAACAGGATAATAAGCCATTAAAACGTTAAATATTTGTATAGAAACCATGGAGACAAAAGGGTTTTTTTAATTTGAAGTAATCACAAATATCTTAGTTAGTTCATTCCGGCTCATTTGAATACTTACGTTATGGGTCTACGGCCATTATGATATTTTCACTCATTCAGTGCGGGGATTAACTTTAAGTGTCATATTCTGACGCATGGAGTCGGTCCCCGCACTGAAAGGGTTAACATAAACAGTTTCTACAGTGACAAAATGCTGAAATGCATTATATTCATTAGCATTCACATTTATACTTGAATGATATCCCCAATGTAGACAAAAATAAACTGTTCCGACAGTTGTGTACATATTACATAATTAAATTTAAATGCATCTCCAATATATTGTTGATTTTCCGCATATTTTGATTATACCGTTGTGTATTTTTTTCTAATCATTTGATGGGATGAGTTGTACTGTATGTACTGTATTTTATGGGCAGCTACATATACCATTTATACCAGCAACATATATATTAACGTTTAAAACTATATTGTGTGACATGTAAAAGTCAACAACTTTGAAACCGATGTGTGTGCTCAAGTGAACAAAGCTTGCGACATCACATGTCTGACGGGTGGAAATATCCTGCCCAGAGAACTCAGCCCATTGCAAAGTCCTTTTTTACTAATTTACACTGATGGAATGGTGTCAAGGTCAATAAAAATCAAATTAACCTTTTACTGCTTGAATGACGGCACCACGAATTGATCTATAATATTTCTTGGAACTAAAATTGTTTAAATGAGTTCCATTGGTTTTGGTGCGGGAAACAAAATGATAGACCCCCTACGTTCACATATATTGTTCAAGTAGTAATCAATTATCTGTTATTTCATCTCAATATCCAGTGTTTTACTGTGGCCATGCCTATTAACAAGATTTTAACTCAGTATGTTATACCATGTAAATTGTCGTGTGATTTTAGCAAATTAACCATATTGTATAATTATACATGTACATATATTCCATCATTTTTATGACAAATAAGTCAGTAATGACTTTTCTTTATGTCAATAAATATCTATCATAATTTAACATTAAGTGCCAATTCGAAGACAATTTTTTGTGTCTCTACAGATTCACACTTAACATGCTTAAGTGAAGAGCAAAGTGAGAGCAAACTAATATTTAGAAATAGAATCACTGAGAATAGTGAGCGATCGACAGAAACACATCGACAGAGCCCGGATGGGCTCCGTTTTTCCCGCGATCGAGTAGAAATAGCCCTACCAAAAAACCTCAGAAGTTTAAAACTTCACGGTTTTTGAACTTAATACACAGATCGGACTGTGCCATGAATACCGCTACGTGATTATACTCTTAACAGGTATAATCAAAGATGGCTAAAAAATTGTTCACAGCTTGCGCATGCGCCGTAGAGATCCACAATTGACAATGGTGGATCAATAAAAAAATGTCATTTAATGATTTTAGTGTGTCACGCTCGACATGATAATGTTAGCTCAATTTTAGCCAATTCCAATAGGCTATACTTCAATAAAAAAGCAAGAGAAACACACTCAAATAAACTTGCTTTACACAACAAAATAGGTGATTATTGCAACGGTCAGTTTTAAGACATTTCTAACCGTCCACTAAAGCATTTCTTTCAAGATACTTCAAATTTCTAAACGAATCGGAAAATTATTTAAACACTATGTCTGATTTATACCACTGTCTACACAACCTTGAGAGAAAAATCTGGTTATTTATATTTGCACTAATAATACATTTTCGGGTTTAGAAAAACGAGCATGATTTAAGACAGTTTAAAGTGATACTGTATACTGCTAGTTATATTGCTAACAGCCACTTTAATCTACTGAAAATTAAATACTATAATCCACTGCCTACCCAGTACGTTCAGAAAAAAAATCAGAATATTATTTTCCCAAGATAATTTGCATGTCAAATGTCAAATGTCAAAATTTAACTGATGTTCATTTTTCCTTTTCTCATTTTAATTATATTTTGACGTTTCTTCTGCTCATTCATGATTTTTGTTTTGAGCTGCATGTAGTTGCAGCCCATTTCACAATTTTCTTCCCTAGAAAAAAAAAGAAATATTGTCATCCCGGACAACATGTCAACATGCATCATTATGAAATGTATTTGAACTGAATTCTATTTTGCTCTTCAAAATGAAAATATAAGACATTCCACAAAATTATACAATGTCTAGTTGCAAAAAAAAAACGTTTGGAACAAATAAAATAAATATAATAATTTAACAATTTAAGTGATTAATATTTCATGTCATAAATCAGATACACAATACCAGTAGTGTATTGTGACCATTAGATAATATGGCGACTGTGTTACCTGGAAGGCTGTTACCACTTAGCATCCACACCCAGTCCTTAAAATCGGTCTTCATTTTTTCAGTTGTTGAAGGTGTCCATTTAAAGTAGCTTTTCTCTGAACAAAAAAGTATATGATATATGGAAATTCGATCCTTTCAATTTGTCATGAACTTTGTTTTTCTTATTACTGTAGATGACCTATTACACCCCATGCTCTACCCAACAGACACGATACTTCAACAATGATACTATAACAATGTCGGTACAAAGACCCACTGTCTACGACGCTGAACCAACATTGTACGGACATTATGGAACGCGTAGTGTTTGCTGGGTAATAAACGCTGATCTTCTACTCGAGGTTTAAAAATGTCCTTAATTACCCACCACTCTCCCATCCACCACCATACTTGCCGCGTTACTGCATAGTGAATAAGCATCGCTGTCAAACACATCTTCATTGTTATTTAAAGGCGTTGTGACCATAGATTTGTCAGACATGTTTCGCGTAATAATCAGAATTGAGTTATGCCATCTACCTAAAAATTAGATCGATTGAATAGCCACTATGGCCGTTATCGTCTTTTTCAATTATTGTAATCGTAATCACCAATTGCGATCGACCCCAAACCTGTTATGACCATGTTCAAAGTGTTGCTGGTTTTATTGCTTATGTGGTCTCACCATCCCAAATGGCAGTCCCATTGAAATACATGTATAATGCCAACATTCTCAGGGCCGATTTCACCACTTTCGTCCCTAGCCACACTCCAATCTGACACACCATAATAAGACACATGCTGTCCTTTTTGAAAAACAGCTCCGAAAATGGTATGCTCGCCAATTAGATTTTGACCTAGTCCCTCATATGTGGACAAAGGTCCAGCTTGCCCAGATCTCCCCAAATATTCTTGCGCCCATTCCCAGAAAAGACACAAATCCTTCTCACCCGATGTGTCCATCCGAGAATCACACATAACAGTTATACCTCATATCACAGATAGCGAAAACAGTGTGTGCTAACAATTTATCCACATAATTACAACATTCCTGTATTTTTCTTAATTCGCCAGAAGCCGAAACAACCATTTAAAGCAGTAATTTGGGTAAGGATTCTCTAGTCAGTAGCCAACAACCTTGGATTTCGGCTCATTTAGGGTGGTGAGACCATATGTTACTAAGATAAAAAAAAGCTCAGACATAATTTACAGGGGTGTAATCATGCTACTCACCACAGAGTTTTGTCTTGGTATTCACACCGTATAAGGAAAACGTGTTTTCCCTGTCTTCTTCTTCTATCTGTCTTCTGATGGAGGAGGTATCTCTCTCTCATCAACTCCATCAATTCCAGTAAGAAATATCCTTGCACAAAGTCTTTGTGAGAAACTACACCAACTCTTGAAATGACGATTAGAAATAATAGCTCAGCTCAATAGGTTGTAATTAACATTTATTTAAATATAGCATGAACGTTGTAGGGACATAGTTTTATAACATAATCTTGTAAATGTAATACATGTAGAATCATCATACTTTTATTGGGTATGGACGTCCGGTAGCATAACTATAATAAGCCGGAAAAATTACCTTTAGACTCAGATAGGAAGGTTTTGTTAAAACCATCCTGGTCTAGACCTGTTTCACACCAAAACTTCGCATTGCTTTCGGGAGTTATTCTTTTGTCACGCTGAAACGAAAATTATTACAATTAAGATAAAGGGAATATAAAACACGTAGAGTTAAATCAAAGGATTGGTTGGTATTGCTTATTACACTGAACTGTAATAGAAAAATAATTAGGCATTTGGCTTTATTGTAGTCATTAGCTAATAATATTGAATAATGTTAATCTTCATACATTGCATAGCAATGAACAAAGTACAAAGTAAATATCATATGATATTTACATTAGAATATACACAAAAACCTTAAAACCATTTCAAATATATATATATATATATTTTTTTTTAAGAGCACACAATTTATATATGTGTCTTCAAAAATTGTGAACATAGATATGTAAATCGCTCACTTTTGATTTATTCTGTATGTTTTTTTGCAGCTGGAAAAAAAAAGATACAAGATAACTGAAAATACAATCGACGTACATGTATATTATCCAATGTGTCTTTTTGTTTACGTTTATCTATTAAGCCCACAGAAATAAACATATGTACAATAAATATTTAAAAAAAAAAATTTAATCAAACGTCTACAACAATCTTCTTATTTTCAGTTCAGTGCAAATCAACAGTTCAATAAACTATGTACGTGGTATCATCCTATTAATATCATGTTATACTTTTGAAATGTAATAGCCTTTTCTCTCCTAACTTCGACTTTTTGATGGCAGATTTAATCAAATTCCGCACCACTAACAAAGCATTACTTGTTCAAATCTCGCCCTACCGGCTCGCACACCACGGTCATCTGAATGGGACTTATTCTTTCCAACTGCTGCATTTAGAGTGCTGGGGTGATGTGTTAAATTAATAAAGATTAGTCTAACCTTCCTATTCATGTTTTCAAACTGTATGTTTGTCTAATAGGTGAGATTTGAGGAAATTCAAGTAATTTTACTCCACAACAACATAATTATTGTGGTATCGATTCACGCTGTTATAGATGTGACGATTAAATAATAATTATATTCACTTTAATAATACAATATAAATATGTTAAGGTTTTTCACTCGGTATTGGGTTGGAGTCAGGTGAGCATATTATGCATATGACATAAAAGTTTGATATTTATTTATTAGATTAATACAAAGCAATGTTGGCCTCTGATTAGGAAAAAATGCGCTGTTTGTAACAATTTATTTTGCGATAATCACCACTAAGAGTATTGCCCTTAAACCTATTTATATTCTGTTTACTGTTACAGAAAGCGAGTATTTGGTAAAAGTTATATTTATAAACAAAGCCAAATAGAAAAAAAACAATTCGTATGTGGGCAATTTCACGTAAAGGGCACACAAAAAGTCTCATATCATGTCAAAAATAAAAACCTTCCATGTATGATAATTTCACAACTTTTGACAGCGAGATGTCATTCCCCAACATCAGTTAAATTTCCAGAGCTTAATTATGCCCATGAATGAAGATATTGACTTGTGAAATGTTTGCTGTTTTTGCGTGTACTGGAGTGGACATTTGTTTTAACAATCATTAGTCTCTGCTCAAATGCTAATAATGTAGGTGATTTGAAAATCCTAACCCCTAATTTTTTATATTTTTTTTGTCGTGTTTCTAAAAGGAAGATCGCTATGTGTTGTACCCGTATTTCACATGTATATAGATTTGATATTCATTTGAAATGTGACAAACGAAATTTTGCAATACACTCAAGTATGAATTGTACAGCATGTACTTCGACAGCTCAACAAATTAGTGCTCTGACATCAACTAAATATACACATATAGCTTGAATACTATATATGACATATTTTGTGTATTTTTACAGTGCTTTTTCATGCGAATCCTCTGCACAATTATATGTGTGACAAACTGTACTGGAGGGGAAATCTTTTTACCGGTTGAAATAACAACATCACAAGTGCTATAAATGCATACTTTAGATCAGTAAAACATGATATGTTGCTCAACATTTCATATTCTAATTTTGCTCCAATATATATTGTTATTAATCAACATTTTGTTTTCAAATTGAGCTGAAGTAGCATAATTGTATAAACTTTTCTAAAATAAAATGATGTTTATGTGGTTTATCACGGGTAAAGGCCGCAACTATTTGTCTGCATCGTATTAAACACCATCAAGGAAAAACTACGGAAAATAATTTTGATTTTTGTGACATACATGTAACTTGGACAATGTCACGGTGTTCAAGCTAATATCATGAAATGTACTGGAGAGGACATATTTTTTTTTAACAACAATAACAAACCTGTAAGCATGAATGATCACTCAATAATTCAACTGAATAACAAGTAAACTACTAGAAAGAGATAAAATAGCATCATCAGTCATAGTTTACAAACATCTACATTACTATTATTCTAATATAACCGCAGATACAGTTAGTGTATCCATTCCAACCCCCTCACGAAAGTCTAGAAAGCATTTTGTTGGCAAATCCTTCCCTTAAACCTGATATTTTGTTTTATACTATAAAACAAAATGGGAGGTGTATGGTATAAAACAAAATGTGAGGTTTGAGGGAGGGATATATATGCCAACAAAATACTTTCCGGGCTTTCATGAGGGGAGTTGGATAAATTATAGTACTGGGCTCGGTATCTGGGATGCTTTGCCTGATATCAAGCATATAGTAAATAATGGGCAATAGTCAGCCATCTTGCATTTGATAGAGTTGAAATTTGTCAAGGTATATAAATGAAAACAACCATTTTCAAATGCATATACCTCCCTTATCTTCACTTCATCATGGCTGTTAGGAGCATAAGCTTGTTGTAGGGTCTAGCTAGCTAACATACCGTAGTTTGCCAGATATCAGGCATATTTGATAATTAAATAATTGCCGCAAGTCTGCTATTTTGAATGTGATCAAGTTCAAATTTGTTAGGTCACAGCTGTCACTCCCTGAAATCTAGCATTTTCTTTTTACTTTGTTACTTAGTTGTAGTGTAACTGTTTTATTATGCTAATGTACCGTACACAATATATTTATGTACAGTGGTTTAAAAATAATATTAGCTCCAGCCGATCTTGAGCTTATATAATTGGATACAAAGTTTTGTATGTAATGGTACATATAATTAAAAAAATAATAATACATACCTCAAACTGAATACAAATTTACATGCATGCATCAATAGCCCTACCATTATTTTACACCAAGCTACGTTTTTACTACGGCAAAGCAATTACTGGTTAACTATTTTCGTATGGTACAAATAATAATTTATCATGTTTATATAACAATACAGTTCTCACACTCCAGCCTATGCCTATATCTACAAATCTGGGATATATTTGTATTCATAACAAGACCTATTAAATTTGATTTTTTTCATATATCCCGATAATCGGCTATTTTTAATTTGCCAAAATATCTCCCTGAAACCTCACATTTTGTTTTAGCATAATAACCTTTGAACTATCTGGCACATTTTAGCAGATATCACATATATTAAAGTAGGCCTAAACATGACGTCATTAGGCCAATTCCTATTTTATACCGGATGCTATCGGCAGTAACAGCGGTTAAAATCCAGCATTCAACCATTGTTATTAGCCTATGCGACTACATTTTTTGCCTTTATTGGCCCATTACTGGTCCAATGCGGAATATAGATCATAAACTGTATTGGCTGAAAACAGCACCAATGTGCAAGACATAATGATAATCAGGCCCAATTAAACCATTTCATTGGGCCAATACTGCGATGTTATCAGGGTAATATTGAAATTGATGGGAGTTGAAATTTTTCAGGGCATTTCCCTCGATCCTTAAAACCTCACATTTTGTTTTCTTATTCTATGGTCTAGCTGTCTGGCAATATTTGCTGTAGTAGTAAATATATTCGGCACAAAAGGTATTTTAAGTGACATTGTAATACGATAAAAACGTTGTAGTCAATTGATGAGATGAATGATGTACAGATGATGATGTGAGGGTGGGGGTGATAGGGCATGGTGGGTTATTGAGAGCGTTTTCCTTCGCTCGCCTGATAAGGGGTTCTGGGCATGTCTAGGGGATATACCCCCAGATATAGCCAGACGACCGGAGACTTGAGTTTTCCCTGTGCAATTTAATGCTGAAACTCTGTGGCATTTTGCGCAGCTCCGCTATCCTCGGGTCGGATAGTCCCCAGAGTAACAATAGGAAGGATAACTCCCTCTGGGTAACTCCATTCATCCCACGTGAGAGACATAATGTCAAACACGCTATTGCCGGTTATTTAAGGTTACCACAGCCTACATCAGCGCCAGCACTGATGCGGGTGCTGCATCGGCTCCGCTGTTGAGCGGAGGAGCCAGGGTATGCCACTGGCAATCCGCCCGAAGATTATGGCCAGATACGAGGAGGCTGCAGCTGCCCTTGGATGATTGCTGTAGACGGCAATATTTGCTAGATATATCAGACATATATATTTTTTAAAGTAGATAATAAATGGCAGATAGTTGGCAATTTTGAATGTGATCTGAGTTGAAATAAGGTCTATCCCTCCCGGAAACCTCACATTTTCTTTTATATTAATTGTCTAGTTATCTGGCACTGGATATGAAGCATGTTAAGTTAAATAATGGACACCAGATGGCCATTTCGAACCTGATAGATTTGGAAGTTTTTTGAGGCATACATGTATATTTTATGAATATAACTGGTATGCTGGTGACACTTTCTCAAACCTCACAATTTTTTATAGTTATAGTCTAGCTATATCAAACGATCTGCTTAGCCTTGCCCTCCTTAAACATGTTAAAACCTCACATTTTATATTATATCAATTAATTGTCTGGCTATTTGGCATGGTTTGACAGATATCACTATCAGGCATAGTAAATTAAGGCCATACAACGCTGCGCCAACTTGAGCATTGTAAGATCCTACATCATGTACCAGTGACATGTGCGTTATCAACTATTATATATCTGGGGGCTGGGGCCATGTTATAAGACATGACATAATTTTATATCCTAGCATATAACCTGTAGTGAAACCACCCCCTGGGTGGATAATGAACAGGGGCATTAGATAGTACGTAGTTCTCATTTCTGGTCATATTTTGAAAGTCAACAAGACATTTAAACTCATTTTTTGCAATAGAAAATGTATATGACAATCATACATTTAAACTATTAAATCCATTTTAAAGTAGGCGGGTCATCATGGTTCGCTGAGCAAACAGTATCCACCTATCCGCATGTGCAGCATCGTCAAGGTCCACAGGAGTGGGGCCGCCGAAGCGAAACTATTATGGTTTGGTGAAGCAAAAGGACCCAGCTGCTACAAACACATTTTTTTTTTATTTAAGTAGTCTAGTAGATTGTATATCGGTACAGACCGCTTAAATCGCTTGACAAGCATGAAAAATACCACAAGTTCTATACCTGAGTAATTACACTTTTAGTGTTACATACGTTCTGTCCCCTCTGGTACGCAGTGTACTGGCAGCCTATTATAGACAATATAGAGCACATTTGTTTGATGATATATACGCCATAAATGTATATATATTGTACTAGTAGGTCTTGTAAGTCAGAACAGTGAAGAAATTACATTAACATGCTAATATTGATTTAAAAATTAACAAAGGAAACACCCACAAAATATTTTTTGGTTACATTTTATCCATTAATAAATATCAATTTGTTGGTGTCTAGTGGCTGCCATTAACGAAGGCTTTATTATAATAATAAATAATTACCAATATAGATCAGTAAATTACAAAAAAATTGTCTTATCACACAAAAAATACTAAATATTGATATTATGTACTGGAGGGGACAATTCTAATTTAACACTATTTTCATCTAAAAATGTATAAATATGTAGTTGTTGTAACATGAATTTCCAATTAATATCCACGTGGGGGCTCAAAGAGGCAGGTTATATTGCAATAATAATATATCTTAGAAAAACACACTGCGTGGATCTTGAATAGTGATGTAGTGGAGGGGACATTATTTTAATGGAATTTTCACATACATACAGGTAATTCTAATTAATTTGCTAATGTTAATCAGCAATCAGTTTGAAGTATTTGTATGCCATATATAACCACCAGAACTATCCAAAAGAGTAATTAAATGTCTATATATATGTAGATAGTTCAAGCTGGGCAGTGATGTACTGGCGGGAAAAAATGAAAAAAACTTTTAACGGAAAATACTTTAAACTCAATAAATACACATAAAATCAGATTTTGTGACTCGATTTTTGTCAAACATGTGTCGTTTAAATCGTAAGACCAATAACCATACCACAAATAAAACTTTATTTGTGTGTTAGATGCATATCTGGAATAGAAAAACCCTCCTATGAAGACAATTCCGGGATGAGACTGCAAAATGTGTTGAAAATAACATAAATACCACTGATTCATGAAGAAATAATTGACAAAACTTTATAAAATTTGGTCTGTTGTTTCCCCATACAACCCTTGTTAAAATAACAAATGTTTCATATAAATATCTAGCAGTATTTGCTAAAAAATTGTGTAAAGTTTCAATTTTTCCTAAATGCACCCTTTATGTGAAATTGCCCATGTGTAGTGTAGAATGGTAAAAAATGATACAATTTTAAAAATCTGAAGCATAGCACGTGGACAATCGGAACAGACTCAGAGTGCTTGGGTACTGCATGTAATAGAAGGGGCTATGTTATTTGGGTTGACATATACATGATCTAGGTCAGGTCAAACCGGCCTCCTTTTGTCCTGGTTGACATTACAGGGGATACTACAGCGCTGGTCTAGCATAGTTTTTTAAAACCCTTTCAGTGCGGGGACCATCTTTATACGTCAGAATCTGACCTCTGCAGACGTCAGATTCTGACGTATGAAGACGGTCCTACCCTGAAAGAATTAAAATATTTATAATTTCCAATATATTTATTCAAATGAACCGGACAGAGCTAACTAAAAAATCTGTGATGATTTCAAAGTGAAAAAACCCTTTAATTAGTCTCCATGGTTTAAACAAAAGTTACTCAGCGCTGTAAGGGTTAATAACGTTATAATTTAACAGCCATCGATAACCGTATGGGCGTGACAGGGTTAATTAAATTACCTTCTTGGGCTAAAGGTGCTTAGTATGCTTTAAAATTGTCTGGGGATTATTCTAGATGGATAACTGACCTATATACATGTACTAGTTAAATTGGTGTGTTAGAAACGTTAATAGGACTAGAATTGACCAACTTCACCAGCTTACAAATCTGACTATACGTCGGTGTAACCGTTTCAGCGTAACCCCCCCCCCCCCCCTCCTTAGCATACCGGTATATTGAAACGGGAATCCACATTTTATTAACCCTGCTGGTCCCTATTCGGTCCCGGGGATTACACGCCAAAATTAATATGATTACTGCTGAGTACCGTTGGACATAGATCTTTTCAAGAAGATGGGTCGCCACGTTTCGAGTATACATTGAAACCACATGCGCAACATGGTCAACGCCCCATCAAGGGCCGGGTTTGAATTTGTGTCTCAAGTGTGTGAAACTTAAAATTTATTTTAATATTTATAGCAGCTTACATTCCAAATAAATGTGTTGGGGAGGCAGGGGTTGGTCGGTTGAAATAAATAAGAATGACCATTACATACTAGTGAGAAAGTATTGCGGAAATATAAGTAACTATACATACATTCAACTAGGATAATAAATACATGTTATCTTGCACAAACGCTGTGGGGTGAAATTGTAATAAGTGTTAGCTATACTAATAAGTTATTATACTTGCTATTTATCTGCTCTATTATGATACTATTTTGTGTAAATTAAACCTTAGGAAATTCGCGCAAATAATGACAATTCAATTTTTTATTGATCACTAAACATGCATTGATATTACCTTGTTTTTTTAGGTCTGAATTCTAAAAAGTGTGGAAGTTTAAGTATGCAGTATGTTTATTCAAAACTAGAGATTTAGTTTTCTAATCGCAGGGCCGTAGCCTGCGGGGGGGGGAGGGGGCAAGGGGGGCATTTCATAAAACAAATCAATGCATATTATCCCCACCTGGGCTAATTCTGCCAAGAGACCCGTTTGTTACGAGCCGCCAGCACATCTTTATGACTTTGTGTTCTATGAGATTGTAATATTTTGAATTTAATCATGTTGTCAGTAAAATTAAATTTCAAATAACATCATAAATACTTGAAACAAAGCTGCAGGGTTGTACCTTCTCGCATGGTACATATGGTTAAATATATTTGACCTTGAAATTGACCTTCTGACCTTGAGGATGACCTCAATTCACAAAATAATACCAGAAATGCATTTTGCAGTAATCACTAGAAAATGAGGCATTACACTTGTTTCTAACTTTACTTGGTAAAATCATATTTCCGCTCACTTTACCTTAAAATTGAATATTTGACCTTGAAATTGACCTTCTGTTTTTAAAGATGACTGCAAATCAGAAAAAAAGTCGGACCAGAGATGAATTTTGCAGTCAAAATTACACAAAAATGAGGTATTAAAGTTGTTTCGTCCGGCAAATTCTGAATACATGTATCCTCACCATCAATAATGAACAATACAAAAACGTTACACTCCAATATGAGGTCCAGTGCTACTTCTGCCAGACTAATAGTGATGGAGTCTATGACGAGATTTAATCTATCAATTATAAGATTTTTTACGTCATGATAATTTAAATCGCGAAATTGAACGCTTTGGAGAAAAAATGGCTTGACATGTCTTCACATTCGATTCCCCATACTCGAAAATGGTTCAAAGTGGTCAGAAAACTCTGGGTCAATAGGCCCCAATTTTGCTCCTATTTCCACCAGTCTAATACCAGCATAACTTCTATCGCATATATTTCTTAAGATTAGATATAAACGCAGCACAACTAATGTCCTTGACTGTATTCCAACCGGAAAATATCATCATGGCACATACTATCTTTTAAAGATTTTCCCAAATGATTACGAAAACAGATATGTCCTCGAAATAACACGCCACAATCACAACTGAGATGAAAAATAATGTTATTGTTAAGCTACAGTACTGCTAGGGTTATTGCACGCAGGAAGATTAGCATGACCAGATTAATGACCTGAGATCATGTTTACTTATAACGCGTTGCCCCAAGGTGATTACCAACCCACAAGTGAAAGTATGCCAGCAGTCAGATCACGATGTAATACCAATAACATATTTTTGTTGTTGTTGCGAGAATAACCTTTTCTATTATTCCGGGCATACTCATACTAGCATACTAGATATAGGCTATAACTATAGACCATAATATTAACATATACTAGTATGTAATTTATATGATTATGCCTATGCTCGATAAATCACTAATATACATGACATAGAGATAGTGACACCAATAACTTTATAAACCTATATATTCTTGGTGACACAAATCAGGGAAAAAACCTAGCGCTCTCAAAATGCTTGAAAGCGAAGAAACAAAATTAAAATGACTGAAAAACTGTATTTATGTTTCAAAGTTTAAAAAATATTTGGTTTTGTATCAATACGTCTGGTACATATGGTCATGATGATACAGAAACAACCTAATAACTGTAGGACCTGCAATAACGAATTGTAAACAAATCTGCTCAAAATGCCAGGTGATTCACTAACGGCGGCTTGTGGTTTAGCTTTGATCAGATAAGGCGAACGCTGATTAAATGCTAATAATCACACTAATCACAAATAGATTTGGAGAGGTTTATAATTTCATCTCCTGTAAGATTATGGCTCAGTGATATTTCAACATTTCATATCAAGAGATATATTTATATTGTTTAATATTCATTTAATTGACTATCATTGCACAGTAGATATCCGTTATAGCACGAATCGTTACTACACGAATCGGATATAACACGATGCAACCATGGATCCCAACATTTTACACTATCTTTTTATCATTTTCAAGGAAAATTCGTGCTATAGTATTTCAACATCCGTTTGAGCGTGAAATTTTCAGCTAATTTCACATGTTAATCGTAATAGAAATAGCGGCAATCCTTCACGCTAGGCGTTCACGCGACGTCGCCATGGTAAATGGTAATGCACATGACAGCACCCTTTTAGAAAAATAGTATCTCAATATTATAACACGAATCGTGTAATAGAGTAACTTGACGTGCACAATTTGATCTCAGAAATTCAACTATATTTATAAATTAATTAATTTAATGCAGCGTGTTCAAATTGTGTAATAAAATATTGTAGCACAAATAATTTTGTGTTTTTTTAAATCGGGTAATACGGTTTTTTAATCATGTAAAAAAGTACATGTATTATCTGATTATAGCACGACTGTGGTGTTTTCCAAGTTTTTAAAATCGTGCAATAGCACGAATATAATGTTTTTTTTATCCTTCTTTTCCATGTTTTTAATCGTGTAATATCAGGAATACGACGGCCACAATTTATTTGAGTAATTTAATTATTCAATGATTGTAGCATACATGCCCAGATCAACTTCCTGTTGCCAAGGTGTTATCAGTGGTTATGTTCTCTACTATACTGTGGAGCACATCATGTTTCCTGTCGCGCAGTACACTTTTTAAAATTACAGGGCGGCAATATGATTAGAGCCCTTTCATTTACGCTGTTTAAAATATGTAAGCTCTCATTTAAGCTTGAATTACATATATCTCCGTGTTTGTAATTCACTGGTTATTTTAAATAGACATAAATCTAATATGAACTCCAATCTCCTGGGACCTAAAACATGAATAAAACAACATCAGTGATAAGATGTTTTATTAAACTATTTTGGAAAAAAACCCCATAATATTTGTGTTGTAGTGAATTAGCATATCGCACGATATAAAAAATTGCGGAGACATCGTGTTCGTGTTGTAATGTTTTATTACACGATTTAGAAACATGTAGAGGGAACATCGTGCTCGCGTTGTGATGTTTTATTGTTCGATTGAAAAAAATAGTATTTTGTTTTATAATGCTTTATTACACGATTGAATAAACATGCCATTTTGTTAAATATTTTATACATTGTTTTAGCGTAATAGATTTAATTGTGTTGCATAAATATATTTATATGCTGACAAAAATCACAGTCACCTATACATGGCTGATTGATAGGCGAACTCCACACCCCCCTCCCAGATCCACAGGACGTGTCAGTGTGGATCACATGTCTCGTATGATCTCACGTTGAGAGTGATATTTCACGAGATCAATTGACAAGCACATGTAGGCCTACCCTCAAAATGATGACGTCATCAAACAGTGTCTATGACATGGCCTCGTATACACAACCTCTCTCTGGTCCCGTATTCACTGATTCCACTAATTTTACTTTTACTGTTTATATCAGACAAATTCAACCAATTCACATTTTTATTAGACTATTTACACAAATAAAAATTATTATAACTTATAAACTCCGATATTTGTCCAGTAAGTAACGTTGTGCTATCAGCAGCTGATAAGCTACAGTATTATAGTTGCCTGCGTCAGCTATTATATTACCGTATCCTGTGTATTTACCGTCATTCGACGCTGGTCCAACATTAGCCCAACATTGGGCCAACACCTTGTGTAGTACTAGATAAGATCAGGCCATTACATATAACACGATCGGCTTATAACACAAATTGTAATATTGGACCTCATCAATCGTGTTATAACGAATAATTACATTGACATGACATTTATTAGGCATTAATAACATCATAACGCTATTTGTATACAGTACATTTGTGATGCACGCAGATGATACGCATTTGACCCCCTCACTACTGGCAGTAAGTTCCCTGTAGTACTGGCCCGATACTAAAACTTGGACCTGAAAACATTTACATTGAAGCAATTTGAAAGATAGCCTTAATAATATACTGTTATTACAGGAGAGAGATCCTATAACCTCCGGTGCAAGGTTTGACATGGGTTGGGGTTACCCTTTCTAGCTAGAGGAGCGCGCAGCGCGAGGGCTGACGCGAGATTATGCACTAGTTCTGGTATAAACCTTATAGTGCCTCTCTCTTTTCACCTGGTGAGGTAGGTGATTGTACAAGCAATGGCAAGAAGTCCAGGAGACAAGGAACCAGGGAAGAGGCGACCAGCCACCAGAGTAAGGGCAAGGACTGACCCTTTGGAATGTGCTCTGCTTTCTGAGCAGTGTGTTTGAAACGTTACCCTTTCTATGGGTGGGCTTACAATATATAGGCTAGGTAACGTTGAGGTCATTTCAAAGTCATTTCCAGTGAAATCAGCCGGAAAGTTACATTTTTGCATTGCCAGTTTCAAGGGGGTGGGTACCCGGCTCCTCCCCACTTTTCCCAGCAGAATTTTGAAAAAATCCTTCAATAGTATTTAAATAGTTGTATTATCAAAACAATTTAACATTTACGCTGAAAATTACATTGACACTATACATGTATGTGTTGTTTTTGTGCTGTTTCCCATTGTATATGGGCCTATAGACATCCATGGCAGACTGAAATAGCTCAATATTACCTTTTCATTGGGGGATAACGCCCTACCTGTGCCTGTATGTAATGCCGAAACAATTTTAACATTCAGGAAATTACTTAAATCTCACCTATTTGATCTGGCTATCCCCCAGGGCTATCCCACACTAGCTCCTCAGTAGTCCGGCTCCCTGTTGACGAATCTGCTTTTGCCTCGTCTATGACACATGATCACGCTAAGGATTTGTGTGCCTCTCAGCTCGGTCAGCTGAGGATATAGGCGCTATAGAAGTTTTATTGATTGATTGATTTGGAGAATAGTATCGTGTTTGTTGGGTAT
The DNA here is from genome assembly GCA_964017125.1 of Flabesymbios commensalis. NCBI lineage: Eukaryota > Metazoa > Annelida > Polychaeta > Terebellida > Flabelligeridae > Flabesymbios > Flabesymbios commensalis. Next base: position 61,422,892 of record OZ024911.1, read on the forward strand.
TTTTCCTAGCGATTAGGCCTACAGAGGCAGTAGCATACCACAAATGAACCAGACAGTTATACCGGCGCTCGTAGTGAAAGGGTTAACAGCAATATTGATGTTTCAATTTCGCATAAATTGTCAGCAAAGTTTGTTTCCACTGAACAATACCGCACAACCAGATACGCAGCTAGCTGCACACTGGCCCAGTGCTGGCTCAATGTTGGGCCAGTATCTCCACACTGTCCCAGCAGCGAGGCAGCGCTAGTCCAGCTACACGTGTTGGCTGTTGTGATAAGCTTGAGCAATATGCTCTGAAACCTGTCATCAAGGTCGTTAAGAATATAAACTCGGCGCAGCATAGCTGTACGAGGTGTACATAATACAGAATTATGTTAACAACATAATTGACACGAATTGTAAAAAAATAAACATTCCCTAACTAGAAAAATAAATCAGGATGATCAATATACTATGACATAGTAGTTAAACAAACTTGATACAAATAAGTACTGAAAATTCTAGATTCACGGGACATTCCAGAGCTCATCCTATAGTGATACAGTAGTGTGCAGACACATTAGGCCTACACATCAGCCCAATATCAAGTGCACTAAATAGTTGAAAATATGAACAATGACAAAATAAATACTTTGCACAGTTTCTGAATTTTTAGTAATAAATAAATCAAGCTTGGCTTCATAAAATGTCTGAATACTCACTATTTGTTTTCCTCGTGGTGGAAATGCAGCCATGGTTGTTTCAGCGAGAACTGTGCAGCATTCGTTCACTGTCGTACAGCGTCCTCGTGTATATCATTTAAAATACTGATATAGTCTTCACCAGGTGTGACTTAGTAAGTCTTATCAATGATACGCATTTTAAATTTTCATCTCATTGCCTTCGTATAGGGTGGTGCAGTTAGATAAAAGTCGATAATTCATACAGAAAAGGAAATTAACAGTCATAGGGCCTAAACACAACTGATGCGGAGTGCACTAACACGGGAAGCACCGAACGCGTCGCTTCGCCACCCAACGATACCGGGATTGAGCACACGGATAAAATAATAAAATCGTTTTTTTCTCACATGTGGTTTTTCAATAATCAATTTCAGGTCGAATCAAACCATAAACACCAAGGCAACAAGTTTCTGCTATTTCTTTATACATATACACCATTTCATCAGAAATAAATACGAAAATAGAGGTGTCACCTAAAGGTAGTACGTGTTATATATCCTTCAATTAAAAAACGTACTTTTTCGGCTATAAAATAAAACTGAAACCAAACAAAAATCGATTTGCAACATTGGGACATGACGAGAATGTTAAACAATATGAATGCGCGAAACATGGGTGCAGCGTAACAAGAATATTCATCAAATACTTTTGGGTGACTCGACATATATCCTGTGGGTGACACGTGTCACCCAACGGTCGCTATGATGTCACCCAACGGTTGCATTTGCGGATATATATATATATATATAGATATATATATATATACATATATATATATATATATATATATATATATATATATATATATATTCAAACAGATTTATACGTGTTTTCAATCATCACAGTAAAACATATATATATATATATATAATTTAAATATATTATATGTAGTTATTGCAAGCGACCGTCCGTTATGGAATTGCTTCAGTTTTGTTCCTTCAAAATATAGACATAAACTTCACAAGTGAAACATTTAAAAGTAATTGGTATATTAGAGAACCAGCATGCATTGTATTTTTAGAAGATTTTATTGCAATAAATATCTCATAGAAATAACCCATCTATTAAATAATAAAATAATTGTTTCAAAAAAAATAATTTTTTAGCGGTGGAAATAATCGTCTGGATTCTCAAGTATGACAGCGACTACCTTCTCACTTACACGTGCGACGTCATGAACGAAACTACCGGGATGTGTGAAAAAGAGTCCTCAAAAATAATGAGTCGCCAAAACACTATATCTGACGACAAACTGGAGGAAGCCTATGCTATTGCTGCTGGGGCGTGTCTAAAGAAAGAAGATTATGTCAAAACAACACAAGAAAATGGTATTACAACAATTTTTCGTTATTTCAGCTTTTTGATAACCCGCCTTAACCCTTTAAGCCCCCACGATGCATTAATGCATCATTTTACATCCTTGAAAATACAATTTATTCCGCTAAAACTAATGGTTTTAAAAGGAAAATTTCCGTGAAACTGGTTTACCAATACATGGCAATTCTCTAATTTTTCACCTACATCAGATCATCTTCATCCACCACAAGTCGAGAATTGCGACAGCAATTTGCGGCTTGTAGTGGATGAAGATGACAATGGTAAATTCAGGCTTGAAAGGGCTAACCCTTACATCGCGGGGACTGTCTTTAGAGAGGGACGTGGCGCAATGGCTAGAGCGCAGAGCTTTGCCAATGTCACTGCCTGCCGTGCGGTTTCGAATCCCGCTTGGTGCAGGATTTTCAGAGAAATATCATGTTTCTCCCCTCTCAATATTGGGACATTATTTCGATGTTGTGTCCTTGGGCAAGACACTTTACCCTCACATGCTTCACTTGACTCAGGTGTAAATGAGTACCTGGTAGGACAGAGGTGGCAATGTGTGCGACTATTTCCTAGCGCCGAAATGGCTGCAAGTGTTGTATGATCCAAAAAGGGAGTTGAAATGGTACTTGAATGAACAGGTCCAGTGACCAGGGGTAATATGTGTGCAGCGCACAGAGCATTGTATGTGCGCTATATAAGAACTCACCATTATTATTATTATTATAGACGTCATAATTTGTCGTATATAGACGACGTCAGATTCTGACGCATAAAGACGGTCCCCGCACTGAAAGAATTACAAAAATCATACCGGCCGCATGAATGACAATTCTGTTCTGCAGAGCCAAAAGGCTGTAGCTACAGACTTGGGAAGTGAACAGATATTGTTCTTGGCTATTCAGAGCATAATGTAATGTATGTTTTCTATTCATTTCTGCGGTAGCCTATAAACTGAATTGGATTGTAATCTGATGGCATTTGTAACGTAAAATGTTATGCCATTGTGTCTTTTATAATCATCTCTAAAATATCAGAATTTTCATAGAAATAGAAAACTCGACATACATACAAGTAAACACCAACAACGACACATCGTTAGGCCAATATCTACTGCAGATATATTGAAAGTAACTTATCATGTAATGTTAATTTATACATAATTATTAAGACATACATTGCCAACTGGTATTTTAGTTTTGGTCTAACTTTTTTTTATCTAATTTGATATTCGAATACCTTAAATAAATAATAATTGGTCAATTGTTTTGTTTGCTCGTATGAGTAGTTTTTTTTGCATTATATACACGCGATAATTACATTTGCTCTCTTGTACCTTTAAATTCTATTATTAAAACATATATTAATATATTTTAACATCACAATGATCATGATTATTAGCGCGAATGATTTGAAATGGGCCTTTCAATACCTAGATATTTTTTCTTCTGGGTGGCTTCCACGTTAGCGATCTAAGTCTATGTAGAAATATCCTTATTTTCATATATTGCTTCTATGTCTGTATTGCTAACTTCTGTAAAAAAATTAATCTGTCGTCGCTGCCCCAACCTAGAGCAGTGTTTAGTCTCGGTCTCATATTGCTAGTGATAATCAGCGTAACAATCAATTTAAGAATTATTGTATTAACCCTTAAACCGCCAAATTATTCAATTGGAATTTTCACCCACTTGAAGTTGTGTCTCGCTGACGCGATTCACAACTTCAAGTGAGTGAAAATTATTCAGATTTGACAAAATGGAGGTCAACTGTTTTCAAATATTGATGAATGGTGTCACATTTTAACTTTAACATGTTTAATAGGTGGTACTTAATGTGCTAATAAAAAATGAAAACCCGAATATATGCGGCACCGGCGGTTAAAGGGTTAACCCTTAGAACGTTTAAATATTTCTATACAAAACATAGAGACCAAAGGGTTTTTCAATTTGTAATCATCATAATGTCTCAGTTAGCTATTTCAGCTTAATTTAAATACCTATGCTATGGGTCTACGGTCATTATATATATTTTTTAATATCTGCTCAGCTCAATTCTGGTTCTCTTTGTTTGCACGCATACATCACTAGCAAGCATAGGGTTATTAGTACATTACATTTGAAATACGTATTATGCAATACAAAGTGGAGTAGCGGCTTGAACCTTTTCTTATTATGTTATATAATACGAACACATTTTCACCCACTTGAAGTTATGTCTAGCTATCACTTCAAATGAATGAAAATTACTCACATTTGCTTAAATTGAGACCTAAAACTTGCAAATCTTCATAAATAAACTCATCTCTCTCTCAACAACAGTGGTTTGATCGGCTAATAAAACAACTTAACCCTTTCAGGCCTGAATTTACCATTGTCATCTTCATCCACTACAAGCCGCGAATTGCTGCCGCTTGTAGTGGATGAAAATGACTTGGAGTGGTTGGAAAAGCAAAGGAAAATTGCCATGTATTGGTAAACCAGTTTCATGGACATTTTCGTTCTAAAACCCTTGGTTGTGGGAATATTAAGTCTGTTTTCGGGGATGTAAGATGATGCTTTAATGCATCGTGAGGACTTAAAGGGTTGAGGACAACTATAATAGTGATTGGCGATGGAAGGGTTACTTGAAAGCTTTCATTGTATTACATAAGTCTATGTCATTGTGTTTCAGATTGCAATACAGCATCCAGCGGTGAGCTTCGATTTTAATTTTGTTATTCTTTTTGAATTATTTTGTGTTGTGTGTAGCACCATCTAGTCGTATAGTCTGGTAAATTAATAATTGATTTGATTGATTCGATTTGTATACTATAAATTAGATTATAATACTTGCTATCACTGCGATGTGTAGTTTTTAAAATGTAAATTGTTTTAAAATTATTATTCTTGACAAAAAAAAATGTGATATTAATTGTTCTTTCGTCTGTTTCAGGACATGAAGTTATCGCATCACATGGGCTTTTGTGGTCCATAGTACTCACTTCACTTTATATACAACATCTACAATAAGCTCGACAACACTTTAATCCTTTAAGTCCTCACGATGCATTGAAGCATCATTTTATATCCCTGAAAACAGACTTAATTGTCCTACAACAAAGAGTTTTAGAACAAAAAATTCCATGAAACTGGCTTACCAATACATGACAATTTTCTATAATTTTTAAACCACATCAAATCATCTTCATCCACTACAAGTCGAGAATTGCGACAGCAATTCGCGGCTTGTAGTGGATGAAGATGACAATGTTAAACTCAGGCCTGAAAGGGTTAAAGACATTTACCCAACAAACGCAAAACAGTTGTAAACATTTGTAAAATGTTGAACCAGCGTCGAAGAAGCTGGGCCGACGTTGATCAAATGTTATACAAATTGTTTGTTGAGTATGTATATCCGTGAACTTGGCTTTTTACATTTACCATATCTATTTTATATTTTTCTAGTTGTACAAATGGATGGAGCTTATTCAACATGTGCTTTTTCAGGAAGTAAAAAATAACTTTAACAATGTACAATATATAAGCCTGATTGAAAGTGACTGTCTAACTTGTAGTGGTGTGGTTGACTTGTAAGCGTGCGCTAATCATGTCAATACACACCCAGCCCTATGGACGGCGTGTCACATATATCAGTTAGTCACTTTAATCTGAACGCGACATTAATCACACACAGCACATACCAGACGCTAATCTATTTAACCGCTTAAATATTTGAATACAAAATAATCATGCAGACCAAAGAGTTTTGGAAACATCATAAATTGGTAGTGAGCTCTGCTTCATTAGAATACCTATGATGTGGGTCTACGGCCATTATAAATATTTTATTTTTTTCAGTGCGGGGATCGACTCTAGACGTCTATAGACATGATATACGTCAGATTTTAACGTCTCAAGTCGATTCCCACGTTGTAAGCCACAGGGTGAATGTTGAGCCAACGTCGCAGATGGTGGAACAACATTGATCCAACAGCGGATCAACGTCTCGTGTTTTCTTGGATGCTCGACAGCCGCCCAAACGCTGCTGTGAAAGCTAAATGACGCGCGAGGAGCAGTCATGTTCAGCTTTGACCAGATAGCGTGACAGATCACACATTTAATAGTTCATCTTTGAAAATCGCGCAGGAGTATCCACTATGATCGTGCGAGTTAAAGGTGCACCTTATTTTCACTCAGACTTAGTTCGTTTCATTGAGTCGAGATGTGGGAAATCTTATTGTATGAAAGATGACATCCCAGCAAACACGACACATTTACCCAATGCTGGATCAGTGTTGGCCCAACGTCTAACAACATTGATCCATCATTGGGTAAGCGTGTATTTTTTGCTGCGACGCACTTCGGGTGGATAGCAGAGTCATAACATAATGTCAAAAAATGTATGTGTCGAGTTGTAAAATTATTTCTATTTTGTGTAATATTCGTTCAAACATGGAATGATAATTATAGTGCACTGATTTAAGCATAATTAGACGATTAATATGCCAAAACAATAACAACGAATGCACTTGTGTTAAAACATCACAAATTGATAAAACAAAATCAATTCAGCAAACATCGATTGAACAATACAAATAAATATAAATATTAATAAAAAAACAAATATATTTTTACTTAAGTGTAATTACCATGTATACAAATGTTATCCTGAATGTCGAACTTAGTTAGAGTGCTGGTCAGCTGTATATGACATCCTGATGTACACAATTTTACTTACAATTGCATAGTTATACGATTATTGTAGATATTTGTGTATATCAAGCCTAACAAATAAATCAATAAAAATACACTGTCGACATGTGTTCATCATAATGTTCATTGAAAGTGACAAATCGCATGCACCTTTCATTTTTTCAATTTACGTTAGAACTGTATATTGACAATGAATGCTTGACTAATCCAAGTATTATATTCTTAATTTGATAAAGGTTAAAACCCACATTTAGTGCATACGCGGACGTAGTGTGCCCTATTTCGGTCATAGCCCTAATTCGGTCATAGTAACTTTGGGATCCCCCTACCACGTGCTTGGCGCCTTTAGCAGACAGAGAAACAACGAAACGAAAACAAAGACCATATTACAGCATAATGCCGGCATTAAAGCTTTTTATTTACATTTTATTTAATAGAAATAGCCATTTGAAAATGGTGTGTACCAAATCGTATACTTAGCATATGTACCACATAAAAATCTTGTACCCTTGCACGCCTTAGAAAAATACTTTGTGATCGATATTACACCAGAATATGAACGCTAATTAGTTCTCAATAGATCGCCAGAAGGCCTACTAGCGCCGTGAAGCCGAGAGAAGTCATTTTATTCACTTAAAACGCTGCTGAAAAATGTGACTGAATTGGGACCCGATAACAGCTTGTTTTGACCGAATTGGGTCACCATAAATACTCAAAGGTCCCTTAATCGGTCACGAAGGCCAAATTCAGTCATGGGGTGTTCTAATTCAGTCACACCCTATAACCAAATAAATCAAGTAGGCCTACACAATTACTTCTATAAATATATAGATATATGTCTTCACCCGTGTGACTTTTATGGGAAGATGAAAGTCGCAATTTCAAAGAATATAGGGGCCTACGCGAAATTAGGATGCTAATGGGAGACAAGTGTGTCAGCAAAACTAGAATTCCCGCTGTGTTTCTGGGGTTTTAGGCCACCTTTGTGCACATATAGGCTAACCTGGGTCATCCTGAGGATGGTTAGCTGAATGAGATGACACTGCCGCCAAAAAACATGATTCGAGAGGTCTGAGGCCGAGCACGCTACCTGTCGGTCACGGAGGTTCCCCACAATATTGAATCTTTGCGATTGCGCGAGGAAGAAACATTTTGTTTCTTTGAAACTTTAAGGCCAGAATTGGGTTCGAGCCTGCGATCTCCGATTTTCCAAGCAGGCAGCTTTAACCACTGCACCAGGGCCCCCGCATCCGTGGTAAAGGAGTGATTCAGAAAGTTCAATCTGAATGCAATTGATCAGGAACTAATACATACTCAAGCTCCACAAACATCAGCTTCAAACCAGTAAGACGAACTTTGTAGTCTACCAGAGTATCAGTTTAACCAAGGTGGTTAAGAAGACCTCCTTTGTTTAATAGACAGCGGACTGAATGGCATGGAATCGGTGTTTTTTTATCTCATAGGCCTACTCATGTGGTATCCCCGTCTGTCATCCCTGATTGTTCAGTAGTTGTAGCTGTTGGAATTTTTAATATTTCGTGTAGACGTTGTCCGCCAATTGTGGCACGTCAAGCTGTACAAAGGCCTTAGCTAAAAAAAATCAACTTTTCTGATGATAGACGCGAAAAGTCGTGTTGATGATAACTACCCAGTGTAGGCCTACGCAACATGGAGCTTTCTCAAATAGTCCACAGGCCATAAGGTTAATCAGTACCAAAAAAATGGCGATAAATTTTAAATGGCGCGAATTTAAGCTAAAGGGCATGTGTGTTTACATGCTAGAAGAGTTAATCATACAAATCAAATGTATATATATAATCAATGGTGTAGGAGACCACTATGTTAATACCCAATGCCGCTTGAAACCCATCATAGCTGACTTCGAAATCAGTAAATCTTGCTGACTCTGTTCCCTTACTAGACAACCTGTCGATCACAATATATTCGATCCAAGCTGACAAGTATCACGTCCCCCATATCGTTTTTTCTAGCCCGCTAATTGATGCATTGTTTAATGATGGGTCCAATCGGGGGAAATCAATTAAGTTAATGAAAATTTAGATGCCTATCGCCTATCCTCTGTGTCAAGACCTCAATGATTTTGCAAAATATGAATTTGATCCATCAATGACAAGGTGGTCTGTATAACCATGAAAAAACTAACAGAAATACATGTTTTGGTATTGTGGTGTAACAGAAGACACGATACACTTTGGTTTTCCAGTTTCAAAGAAACAAAATATGTTTTCCTTGCGACTAATAAATATGCAGTGTTGTGTGTGTGGGGGGGGGGGGGTGTTCCGTGACCGAGACCAGGCGAGTTTGCCTCAAATCGCCAGGGCTCAAATTCCGAACTCCGTGCCTGCAAGGCAGTGTCATCTGATTCATCTCACCATCCTGTTCAGCATGTATGTGCACAAATAGTTTTAAACATATATTATTACAATGAAACAGCGCCCTGCAAAAGAATTAAATTTCAGGTAGGTTCTGGGCTGGAAACATAAATCGCCCACTTTTCAATTCATTTAACTTGGCATCTCTCGGATAATCATGTCGAGTTCCGCAATAAAATGGTTTAAGTAGTATTGATGCATGTCAGCCTTCACTTTGATGAAAAGTTATTGGCTGTGGAATAACATCTAAGATATCAACAGATGCATGCCAATTCTCACCAGGGTTTGAGCCAGTGACACAACTTAATTCTGCAGAAATTCAACAGCAACACGATAAATAAGTATAAGTATAAGTATGAGTATGGTCCAATCAAATGATTAGGTCCACATATGTGTGGCGCTGTTCGTACACAGTGGATTACTCCTTTAAGTTTGATTTACAGTAGAAGAGCATGATTTGCCTCAAAAAATATGATAATTCTGAAGCAGGGGAAATATGGATCCGATGCCAGTCCTGCTTACGTTGGACACGACAGTATTGTAGAACTACAGTAGTTGTAATTTTTTAACCATCCAATTAGCAGGGGGAGGGGGAGCTGGAATATTTTTTTAAATAAATATTCTCAGGCTAAATGTTCGTGAAATAAATAATAGTCCGAAGGACATGTTGTAGAGAAATATTAATGTTACATTTGTTTTCAGATACACGAACATGGTTGAGTCCTGCAGACAGCGGCAACCATGCATTGGTCCAATGCAGGTCCAGCGCTGGACCGGCATTGGACCAATGTATTGTCACTTTTAAGGGATGAGTGAAGCTTGGTATCTGACACGCCTGAGCTCATCCGTGAGCTCGCCACCCGCGTCGTCGGATAATGGGCATGAGAATGGCCCAAGGCCTCACGGTCGTGTGTTGTGCCGACAAATGTCACAATCCCACTAAATGTCACAGCCCTCGACAAATGTCACAGCAGCCCTCGACAAATGTCACAGCCAAAGACAAATGTCACAACGTTGCCTCGACAAATGTCACAGCCAACGACAAATGTCACAACTTTGCCTCGACAAATGTCACAGCCAACAACAAATGTCACAACTTTGCCTCGACAAATGTCACAGCGAACGACAAATGTCACAACTTTGCCTCGACAAATGTCACAGCCAACGACAAATGTCACAACTTTGCCTCGACAAATGTCACAGCCAACGACAAATGTCACGCAAAAACCATGATTACCAACAGCAAATGTCACAACCTCCCGACAAATGTCAGTTGTCATTATCACTTTGACAGGCTGAACCACTCTTTCATTGGTCGGATGTAGAATAATATACTTGGTCCGAGATCCATAATATCTTTATTTGATTTTTTTAAGACCTTTTACTTTTTCATAGACTGCATTTTTTTCAAAAATTAGTTTGCAGTATATTCTTATGTATATCTTGCATAACATAACATAGTCCATGGGCCAGATAGGGTTACCGTGCACCCCCCCCCCCCCCAGGACAGTCTGAAACCAAGTTTTTATTGTTCATTGGACCTCCCCGGATATCAAAAGTCGATGCCATCAAAAAAAGTTGGGATGGACTACCTGTTTTGGGCCATTTTCAAAATGGCCGCCATCGAAATCTGGAAATCACCTTTTGTGTCATAACTTGAGTTCTAAGGCAGTTAGAGTCACAAAATTGGTGTCTATGTATATGTTATTGGGGGTGAGGAATCCAATTTTGCCAATAAAAAATGTTTCTGTCTTGTGGAAAATTTATAAACAGCTATTCCAACGTATTTTTCGTGCATTTTTGGTCATTTTTTGTGTTAGTCCATGGGACAGAAAGGGTTACTGTGCACCCTCCACCCATGAAAGTCTGAGACCAAGTTTGTTTTGCTCATTAGACCTCCCCCAATATTAAAAGTCGATGCCATCAAATAAATGTCGGATGGACTACCTATTTTAGGCCATTTCTAAATGGCCGCCATTGAAATTTGGAAATCACGTTTTGCGCCATAACTTGAGTTCTAAGGCAGTTAGAGTCACAAAATTGGTGCCTATACATATGTTTTTAGGGGCGAGGAATTCAATTATGGTAATAATTTTTTTTTCTGTTTTGTAAATAATTTATAAACAGTTAGATAAACGTATTTTTCATGTATTTTTGGTCATTTTTGTGTATTTTAGTGCGAACTCAGAAAAAAACTAACATTAAAATAAAACTTGTAACTGGTGTTATTTTATTCCGTGAATAATGAGCATAACAGTGTTGAAAATTGTAAATAAAAATTAAACTTTGCTTATGACTAGCATGATAAATGAAAAAAACTTAGTGTAGAAAATATTAAAATAACAAAGTGGTGACTGTTCCATGAACCTATTAGAAGTACATGTAATCTTCATCCATATTATATCTGACCAGCAGCTGAGTAGAATATTTCCTTCCAATACTTTCACACAAGATCATATCGCCACTTTAAAATTTAAAACGGTAGATACACCCTTTCAATTCCAAGGGGAAGATTTTGTTATTGACAGTCATTCTTATGTATTGCACACTCACTTCACCAGTTTATCTAGCACCCATTTAAAAACAGAGTTTCTAACATAATAGTTGCCATGTCATCAAAATCTTATAGTGGTGACAGCAGAAATGGTGGTAAAGCGGTGGTAAAGTCCTTGTTCCACCAGAATATGAAATGAGTTTGCACTACCATAGAACATAAAATAAACATATCGTAAGCTACTGATTAGCTAAACCTAATCCTCATCACTGTCACTTTCAGCTACTGCACTGTCATCAGACATCACTTCTTCCTCTGATGAACCTGCTACATCGTCATCACTTTCTAATGTATCATCTTCCTCTGCTATGTCTATTGGGATAATTGGACCTTGACACAAGATGGGCAGAAGTTTCCCATTGTTTTCACTCTATACGTCTAATATGCTGAGACAATGTCTTTCTACATGGTGTATATTGGCTGAGGTCAATATTGCGCTCGAGATTAATGCACCTCTACTTCAAAATAGAGTAGCGAAGATCATGTACACTTATGACGACTTTTTCCACAGATGGCACATGTGAACTCTTCTAGGTCATCAGAGATATGCCAAACATCAAGCTAATTTACATCTTGAAATCTCACTGTCTTCTGACTCAGTTTTATTGGTTTAATTTTCCCCACGCGTGAATGCACAAAGAGACAGAAATGCAGTGCAGAGCTTCCATCATTGTTGTCTATGTGAATTACAATCAGAAGCCTTCTTGTGTTGTCTGAGCCAGTATCAAACGAAATAGTGAGGGAGGTCCAAGGAGCAAAAAAAACTTGGTCTCAGACTGTCCTGGGGGGGGGGGGGGGTGCACGGTAACCCTATCTGGCCCATGGACTAACAGTTTTACAACAGATGCACTGGTCCGGCTTTCGTAATGTGTATATCAAGCGAGCAAACGACTAAAGAATTACGTGAATCAAATCGGTTAATAAATGAATGAATGAATACAATAAATGAATGAATGAAATGATGAATAAATAACACTTTTAATGAATGAATGAATGAATGAATAAATGAATGAATAAATGAATGAATGAATGAATGAATGAATAAATGAATGAATGAATGAATAAATGAATAAATGAATGAATGAATGAATGAATGAATGAATAAATGAATGAATGAATGAATGAATGAATGTATGAATGAATGAATGAATGAATGAATGAATGAATGAATGAATGAATGAATGAATGAATTGAATGAATGAATGAATGAATGAATGAACAAACGACGATTGTATCAATCATAAATGAATACTTGAATAAATCAATAAATGGATAAATTAATAAATGAATGAAGTAATGAAAGAATTAGTAAATGAATAAAAAAAAACATAAAAGGGACTTCAAATGAATGAATGAATGAATGAATGAATGAATGAATGAATGAAAGAATGAATGAATGAATTAATGCATGAATGAATGAATAAATGAATGAATGAATGAATGAATGAGCATATGTATCATAGTAGTAATTGCATATCCTACTATCGTCATTTTGCATCTATACATACGCAAAGTTTTTTTTCATAACATATCCAATAAATACAAATCTAATTCAGTTCATCTCGGCTCTCAATTTTTTTATCACATCCTGGATGTTTTGTTGTCCGGATATAAGGCCATCTCGCACTTTCGCTGTTTAAAATATCGCTCTTTCGCATCGCCCTTTTGTTGTTTCGTTTCGCCCTTTCGTTGTGTCGCTGTTTCGATGTTTCGCGGTCTTGTAGTTTCGCATCCTTCTATCGTTGTTTTGCATCGCCCTTCCGGTGTTTCGCAGTCTCGCATCGCCCTTTCGTTGTTTCCAATCTCACAGTTTCGTTGTTCCGTACTTTCGTTGTTTCGTACATTCGTTGTTTCATATTTTAGTAGTTTCGCACTTTCGCTGTTTCGTACTTTCGTTGTTTCGTACTCTGATGTGTTGGTTAACGCTAGCGTCTGTCACGCCGGGATTCACTTTTCAGCAGAGACCCTGGTGTGATGGTTAACGCTACAGTCTGTCACGCTGGGATTCACTTTTCAGCAGCCATCCTGATGTGATGGTTAACGCCACCGTCTGTCACGCCGGGATTCACTGTTTAACAGAGACTATGATGTGATGATTAACGCTGCTGTCCGTCACGCCGGAGCCCTGGTGGGGAGGTTAGTGCTACCGATCATAACGTCGAAGCCCTGGTGGGGAGGTCAACGCTACCGTCTGTCACGCCAAAGCCCTGATTAACGCCCCCGTCCTTCAAACCGTCCTTCAGTGAGGAGAGACTCCGTGGCTGGACAAGTCCTTAATCTCATTCAATGAGAACGTTATGTTTTTATAACAATATCACGTCTTGAGGCCTCCTATAGACAGAGGTGTGGACGCGACTGTTGACTATAGCTGTGAGGATTCAAACATGCACCAGGCTATATAGAATGATGGCTGGCTGTTGAAACAGGGAAGATTTGTTTGCGCCTGGCAACTATAGACTTATATTTATAATAAATAAGTGCAAATGTTTTGTTGTGTTCTAGATATAAGGTTATATAATGAACATCTCGATGCTAAGATTAGTGTTTTAATAAGGTTATGCGTATTATAAATGTCGTTAGAGAACAAATAAGATTACAAATTTGCATTTTTATATCAAAATATTTATTATTTGTTTATTATCAAGGTCATTTAAAGCTCGAATATAAGTGCATGTATTGTTCTTAAAATATTTTTTTATGTTCGAATATAAGTGCATGCACATGTTTTCGAAAACTAAGTGCATCTTCAAATATAAGTGCATGCACGTTTATGCGCGGGGATAGTCGGTACACAGAAATAACATATTAGTATGTTGGCAGTTCAGTAAAACATCAAACTTCCATGTTTGAATAAACCATATTATCCTATTGCTCAGTTTTGCAGAATCATTGTAAAGTTAGACAGGATCATTGTAAATCTTAGCTATAAAGCTATTCGGATTTAGACAAGAAGTCATTACACACCTATACCCTAAGGAACAACCCATATCTGACTTCTAGCATAACTAGGCCTACACCGCGAATTAATACATTTGCTTGCAGTACACATACAAGTAGATATAGCTCTGGGCATGAAGTAGGCATTATCTGACATCTCATTGGGATGGGCAGTGGTGGATCCAGCAATTATAACCATTTTTTACTATAATTTCATCGTGTGTGCTTTACAGGGGTCCGGGGCATGCTCCTCCAGAAAAATGTCAAAATCTAAGGCTTGAAATGGTGCATTCTGGAGCATAGTAAAAGCCCAAATTGGTCGTTTTTTTTGTTGTTTTGATACTGAAGGGAGGGCGCCGCCCCCTCTGGGTCAGCTACTGATGAGTTTCATAATTCGATGGTGCTGATAATCTTCTGGAGATGATATACCAAGAAGATGAATATGGGCACAGCACAGACCCTAATAGACTGTTTCGGGTGAGTCGTCCTTTGTGGGTGTTTTTCAAGATCTGTTGCTTTTTACCATGGAAGTGAATAAATTATTGACTTCTACAGCTGTTGATGATAGCGGAACAGTACAGTTTGTTCACAAATTGATCCGCTTCTGTCAATTTAAATACGCCGTTTTCAACACTTGAATAAATAGTATAATGGTGGATGATATTACTCATATCAACAAAGTAAGCTGTTGAAGATATAAACATATTTGCTTTGAGATGTCCGCTTCATCTTGCCCAATAAATAGTATATGAGTAAAATTAACAGATCTGTGTCACGACATGTCATGAATGTATCAGGATGATACAGTATGTGATTAGGTCTACATGCATACATGGTACAGTACTATAGTGTACAAAAACGATATTTTAGTAGTGGCCTACCATAAAGTTACAATTTAATGTTAAAATATGGCATCACTATGTAGGCACATGACTTTCTAATGTCACTATATGATGGTATAATCCATAGTCATAAACCTTGAAATTTCATGTTATGACATGATAGTGTCGATGTATGATATTATAGTACGTCTGCCATAATATGGAATTATAATGACAATATATGACAATAAAATGTCGGCATACCATAATATTTATATGTACGGATTTAAAAGTATAATGTAATTTTAATGTTTTCTATACCCAAATATGGCACTCAAATGGTGGTATATTCCACATAATGACACACAACGATGGAGCACTACCGTGTCAGGATGTGACACTTTAATAACATAATAATACTATAATATTGCAATAGCTGTAGTGTAAAAATATCCACATCATTATATAGGCCTATAATATTAATATGTTACAATTTGACAGTATATAGTATGTCAGTATACTGTCACAATAGGATGCTATATTTTCAGAATATGGAGGTACAGTGTTAAGATATGATTCTAATTTCCCAAAACATGCTATTATAATGAATATATATATGACGTTAACTTGTCGATATATGACATTTTGTTTAACTGTATGTGACAGCATATGTCCCGGTAATGAAATTATATGTGGAGATATTGTATTCAACATCAGCATATAATGTCAGAATATGGTTTTATAATGTGTGGATATAGCAATATAATTGGAAATACAGTAGAACCTACTGTGAGCAGTCTCTCTTATGAGCACCCAACCTCCAGGCTCCTATGCGATGCCACTTAGTCATCCCCCGAATCACATTTTGTATACAAATGAACCTTCTATGTGCAGCCACCTGTGTTAATAGGTCACCTTAACCGTGTCGCAAGGGTGGCGTGATCAAGATCTGCTGAAGGCAGGTCGAAACGTCGCAATCGTTTCACAAAGTGAGTAAAATTTATAACCACTTTCTACATGAATCTTGGAACCATGAATAACATATTCTCTACAACAGATCTACAGATCTGACATTTTAGTATTCTAGATCAAATGTCATTATAATGGCATGGTATTGTTGTATTATGGACAGACGTGACATTTAAATATTCTCATATGTTATTATGTAATGTGAGATATTAGTAATATAATTGAGGGATGTATTGCATATTATAATATCAGGCCTGCTATAGTATGAAAATCTCAATATTGCTACCGAGGATTCGCATTGGGCAAAAGACGGGTTAAAAAGAATGATTTCTGAATTTTTCTCCGAAAGTAAAAAAATGTTTATTCTCCAAAACTTAGGGACAAAAAGGCGCTGGATTATACTTTCAAATTAAAAAGTTTCGTATGCTTAAATACAAAGTTAAATCGTTTTTTACTACTCCTCTATTGATCCATAATAAATAATATTGTCCTAAGGTATATTAGAATAAAGCTATATAACCACCATATTGTTTTTGATTTTTATTTAAGTGTTTTCAGTTCATAATAATGTCGATTGACTGGTAAAATTGACAGTTTAAGGGTGAATTTGGCGTCCATTTTGAAAATAATCTGTAGATCTAGTGAACACTCATGAAAGCCGACAACCGGTCGGGGTTTCATTAGAAGAGGTCTGAGAATACATCTAGAAAGGTTTTAGGTATGCACAGAAAAGTCGACACGAAAACTTTAAATGAGCTCGTTTCTGATTCCTGGCCAACTGACTACCTTAAAATATTCCTCAAATCCAAAATAGCTAGCTTTGTAACTTGTAGGACTTCTAATTATGGAATTTAATGGTAAACTAAGATGATTCAATCATCTAAAATGCACGACAACACATTTAAATCCAAGATGGCCGCCGAGCTTACACATGTATGGGGAATATATTTCCTGCTCTGGTGGTGATATAACTATTATGTTGGAGTCTATCCATAGGTTTTGAAAGTCAATGAATCTATTTATTCACTTTTTATTTTAGTTAGGTCATCAGGTCATGTAGTAAATAAAATGATACAAAATATGGCTGCCGGATCCAACTGTTAACTATTGAATTCATCACTTGTACTAGAAACTAATGTAATACATCATTTTGATTAATTTGGGTACACTGATCACGTCGGAATGGTTTTACGTTTCAAGTCATCTTTGACTCTTGAATTCTTAACAGAGTCCTCGAACAAACATGGCGCAGATCTCGCACACATCTAGATCGTTCTCGTTGCAAAATCAGTGCCATCTGTGAACAAAATGATGACAAAAGCTAAATCAAAATATTTAGCTGATGTTTTTTTAGAAAATTCGGACAATCCTCGTCGTCTATGGAACTCAATAAATAACGTTCTGCATAGAATTCCACCGCCGGCTCTGCCAGAATTAACATCAGTAAAATCACTTCGTTACCATTTCTCTAAATATTTTGTTGATGAAAACAATCCGTTCAAAATTTCAAGATGAAGTACAGAATATTCCATCACTGCAAAAAAACCAGAAATTAAATCCAAAATAAACGTTTTTGAACATGCGACAGAAGATATAATTAAAACGTTTATTTTAAACTCATCGTCAAAATCATGTGATCTGGACCCCATTCCTACAAACGTGCTGAAAAATTGTCTGGATATATTAATAACTCCCATCACTGATATAATTGGCATTTCAATGGAAACTAGTACATTTCCACAAAATTTCAAAGAAGCTCATTTAAGACCACTACTTAAAAAACAACTCTTCCTAAAACAAACTGAAAAATTACGGGGCTGTATCCAACTTAAGTTTCATTTCCAAAATCTTAGAAAAGGTAGTATAGCCAATCAGCTGGAAGCTCATATATAAAAAAATACCCATCTATCTAATCCATTACAGTCAGCCTACAGGGGACATCATTGTACAGAATCAGCGCTACTGAAAGTACATGTAACATAACGATATAATTATTAGTATGGACCAGGGTTAGCGTACAGCCTGACCTTGCTTGACTTGTCGGCCGCTTTCGACACCATTGACCATGCTACATTAGCAAATAGACATTCAGATTAATATGAAATATCTGAGCAGGCTCAAATTTGGTTTTCTTCTTATTTGCAAAATAGGCACCAATCCGTAAAAATTAAAGACAGTCTGTCAGATAAAGTCACAATCTAATATGGAGTTCTACAGGGAGCTGTGCTGGGACCAGTGTTTTTCACCCTATAGTCCTATACACGACACCACTCAGCGCTATCATCTCCAGTTTTGACATAAACCACCATCTTTAGGCCGATGATACTCTAATTTACATGTCTCTGTACGTTTCCAACGCTAAGGAATCCCTTGAGAAGTTGAAACATTGTGTAATGGCTGAAGCTTAATCCTAGTAAGACAATTTTTTTCTCATTGGGACCCAACTTTAGCGAGAAAAAATCTTAAATAATTTCCCATTCTAGGTCAAGATACAAATCCATCTGCATCAGCCAAAAATCTTGGTGTAGTATTAGACAGTAGCTTGAATTTCCGAAAACACATATCCCAAACATGTAGGGCATGCTTCTAATCCGTGATTTGCGTCGAATTCGAAAAAAATCTGTCCTTAGATCAATTAGTCGCCAATTATTATTACTAGGCTTATCATCGTTTGATGATCGCGTGGTTGGTACACCTACACTTTCGAGGATCTTTTCGTCTTCGAGAATATCGGCCATCGCTAAATCAACATTTATTTCATGAAACAAAATATAATCATAGAGGACAAAATCATGTAATGCTCGTGTTCTGGCATTGAAGTCACCCGCAAGCATAATATAAAATGAATTACGTGGGTTTATTAACATTAAATTATTTTTGATATCATCATACATTCCAATATCGCTTTCGTTTGCTCGCTTCATTAGACAGGTCCATGCCCGGCAAAAACTGCCAATTTTTCCTGTCAAGGTTTTCTCAGTGGATTCAGATCGCTGAAACAATACTATTTGGAAAAAGCTGCTGGGCCACCCTAAAAAAATCTTTAAATCCAATATGGCGGCCAGAAATCCAAAATGGCCGTCAAATTACCCAGACTTGAATTTTTTTAGAGCTCCTTTTTATTAAAAAAGTCCATTATTATGGAATTTAATGGTAAAGTAGGATGATTCAGTCATCCAGAAGGCACGACAGCATTTTATTAACATTTATCCAATATGGCCGCCGCTCCTTAACCTGTATGGGAAAACACTTATATTTCCTGTTCTGGTAGTGATATATTTATTATGTTGTAGTCTATCCATCGGTTTTGGGAGTCAAGGAATCCATTTAGTTACTTTTTATTTTAATTATGTCATCAGGTCATGTTGTAAAGAAAATGGTATCCGAAATGGCTGCTGCCGAAGGGATCCAAATCTAACTCTTAAATTCTTAACTTTTGAATGCGTAGCCCTAGAAACTAATATAACACCTCATTTGAGATTTATTTGGGTACACTGATTACATTGGAATGATTATGTTCGCGTTTCAAGGTCTATTAGAGGTCAAAAATAAGATTTATGCCAATGTCAGCATAGAAACGTTCATTTTTTACAGGTGGCAACTGTTGATGATTATATTATTAAATTATTGGTCCATAATTCATTTAAATACACAAACTTAGACTAGTGTGAAGATGTTGATTGCAATATAAGTGATATTTTATATGTCAAGATCATCTAGAGGTCAAAAACAAAATTAATGGACACCTTGAATTTTAAACTTGTGACATAACAGGTCTAGAATTAAATTAAATACGGTACCTCATTTTCATCTAACATAAATACACTGATTACGTTGGAATGGTTATTTTTACGTTTCAATGTGATCTAGACAACATAGCAAATAAGTATGGCAGCCAATGTCCAACACAAAAATAATCTATTTACCAGCGACTACTGATAATTATTATATTCTAAATTCTAAAATAATAAGATTTCAATCGAATATAATGCCTCATTTTATAGACTACTTTTGAGTACACTGGTTTTGTTGGATTTGGTATTTTACGTTTGTTGTAAACATATTTATTTAACGAGGATTTACAAATAGCTACAAAGCTAAGGTCAGTGTCGCCTCAGTGCAGGTGCAAGTGCAAATAGTAATAATAATAAAATGTGGTATGAAACATGTATATATCCAAACAATCATCTAAATAAATTAAACATCGGCACCTCTATGCAATACCATAACAATGTGACCAAGCAAGTACACAACATTGTGACCCACTTTTACGAAGTCGCAACAAATATGAATACACACAATAAGCATGAAAGATGCCTTCAAGGCGGCTCAAAAATAACATTATATATTCACACATTTCGAAACAGAGAAATACAGAAGTACACACTAAAATTATGAAAAAAACCCTTTTTTTCTAGCATAGTTTCGCGTTGAAAAGTGTAATTGCTGTAATTTCAAGCCCACATGTACACATGGGGTTGGGTATACAAGATTTGTTATATAGATCCCCATTTAGTGAAGAGAAGTTTAACCTAATTTGACAGAGATTAATTTGATCAAGTCGATTGCCAATATAAAAATGTTTGGTTACTATGAACCTAACTTTCAGGTAGTCAGTTAGTTTGCATTTAAATAGAAATTTTTGAAAACAGCAACATATGCTGGACGGTAGCAGGTTCCATAAATGTGTACTTGAAGGGAAAAAGGAATAACGAAAGTATGATGTTCAGCAACGATGTCCCAAATATTTGAACTCCCCCCTGGCTCCAGTTATGTTTCTGCTGCTCCCCAGAGGGCGCGTTAAAAAGGTATGGAGGTTGTCAGGACAGGTTTTAAATACTATGCTATGGAATTTTAAAATTTTATGAAACGTTTGCCTGGTTTGCAAAGTACAAAGTCCAGTTTCTTCCAGTAACAGTTGGCGTGATGTACCTTTCTTACAACCTGTGATCAGACACAGCGCATTATATTGAATATTCTCAAGGGTATTTTTATCATTCTGGGAACAGTTGTCGAAAATTACATCTCCATATTCTAAAAGTGGACGTATAAAAGAAAGGTAACAGCGATGTAGTGCTGAGCGACTCATTTTGTACTTAAATAAACGGAGTAAATGGACACGTTTCATTGCCTTCGTTGTTATTACTTGATATGATCAGACCATGATAGCGTTTTGTTCAAGACAATGCCTAAGTGTTTGTGGCTATCTACTTGTTTTATGACAGTATTGTTTACCAATACTGGCACATAAGGTAATATTTTATTTTTACGTGAAAAAAGTGTAGTTACAGATTTGGATGGGCTAAGCGTCAGAAGCCAGTCCTTGCACCACTTGGAATTGTTTGCGAGGTCACGATTCAGTATTTTGGCAGCCTTTCGGCGCTTACTGTTCACTTTTTGGAAAAGCGAACAGTCGTCAGCAAAAAGAAATAGGTCAGATTCTATCGAATTACGAATGTCATTTATATAAAAAAAACAGAAGTGGCCCAAGGACTGACCCCTGGGGAACCCCGGCAGTTATTTCAAGCCATGATGATTCTGTGTTATATACCAGAACACGTTGTTTCCTATTTTTTAAGTGACTTTTAATTAATTCCAAAATATTTCCAGCAACGCCATATCTTTTTAGTTTATATAGTAGGCCCGTATGCCAAACTTTGTCAAAGGCATTTGAAAAATCCAGAAAGACGCCGTGTACTTCATCTCCGGAATCAAGTGCTGAATAGATGTTATGACATATAATGAATAATTGGTTAGTAGTGGAATCTCCTGGAATAAATCCTGATGGTTTGATAGAAATTATGTTTTGATTTTTCAAATAGCTAAACAAATGTTGGAAAATAATTTTTTCAAACACTTTCGAAATACATGGTAGTAAACTGACAGGCCTGTAGTTGTTACATTGTGTCATATCACCTTTCTTGAACAATGGTATCACATTTGCTTGTTTCCAAGCATCAGGAAAGGTGCCCTTTGCGATACATTTATTAAATAAGATAGATAGAGGTTCAGCTAAAGCAGATGAGGTCTCTGTAAGTATTCGATTACTGATATTGTCCGGACCTGTATTTTTACCAGGTTTTAGTTTATTCAATGTTTTGTATACCTCAAGTGGATTTGTAGTAATATTATATATAGTGGCGTTATAGCGAGGCGGCGTCTGAGGAAGTTTTGCAGCAGATTCATCAAGAGTGGAATGTTCAACAAAGCAGCGATTAAAAATGTCGGCTTTGTGCTTATTATCAGTCACCAGGGAGCCATTATTATTAAGATGAGTTTTAAGATGGTTTATTATACAGCAATAATTTACATGTTTGCCACCATGTCTTAGAACTTGGATTCTCCCTGTTAACCATTTCAAATTGCTTCAACTGGTAGTTTATTTTAGCGCTTCTAATTTCAGATACCGTATTTTACGCTCACTGTCATCTAGAGTTTCAGTCAATAAAGCTGATAAATGTCCATACATATATCGATTAAAGACACACAATGTAGAGTATGCATCATTTAAAAAAATATATTATGTAGAATTACACACAGGAGTCAAAAATGTAATGGCAATCAATAACATTCACCCCTCCTTTAAAATCGAATACGGGCGCTAAAATTTAAAAAATCTGGCATTTACAGAAAACATGATGACTCAGACCTAAATATGGCATGAAACTGTAATTTGGCTGAAGTGTCTCATTTCTTGTATATCATGTAGTGGGTTAGCTCCCACTCGCGGGCTATCGCCTGATTCGGGGCCTGTAGAACCGTATAATGTAACCAGACGTATAATGTAACCAGTTACATTATACGTCTGGTTACATAATGCGGTCACAGGGAAAAACGTAATTTGAATTGTAACCAGCACTGACGTATAATGTAACCGCTCGTTTTATTGCCCGTACTTTTTTACCAAAGAGAAAATACCTTGATATAAAAGAGCACTTTTTAAAACTAATTGATGGTATTCAATATTGTCATTGTAATACTTTAATCCTTCGAATCAAATGAGGACGGGATCCTCGTGTAATGGTTTAGCGCTGCGCCTGTCACGCCGAAGATCGCGGAAGCCCACTGAGTACTCTTTTTAAAAGGGACATGTCTTCATTAGATTATCTCTGATACTGAATTTCTGGTATCAATCTTCATAATTATGATCTCACCACCCCATTGAAATACATGTAAACTGCCTCAATTCCACAGGCCGATGTTTACTTATTACTGCCCTCCCAGCCATGTAGGGCGGGGGCTCTGGTGCAGTGACTAAAGCTACCTGCTTGGAAAGTCGGAGATCGCGGGTTCAAACCCCACTCTGGCCTTTAAGTTTCAAAGAAACAACATTTTTCTTTCCCGCTCACTCTCACAGATTCAATATTGTGGGGAGCCTCCGTGACCAAGAGGTAGCGTGCTCGGCCTCAGACCGCCAGGGCTCGAATCTCGAATCCTGTGTCTGGAGGGCATCATCCTCAGGAGGTTCTCCTGGCCCAGTTTATCCTATATGTGCACAAATGTGGCCTGAAACCCCATTCATTCATTACCTATCCATGTAGTGCCGCATATCATGGGAAAGCCTAGCGTGTAAAAATGTCACCACAGTTCAAATTAGTTGAAAATTCATACCCTTTTTCACAGACCAGAGACACATCCTTTTAACCCACTGTATCCCCGCCAGATTATCACGAAAAGAAACAATTATATTTGATATCCTGGATGAAGGAGACACCATGTACTTATTAAATATCGACATCATTATAACATGTTTGCATTTGTCAAGACCAGAATGGACATATATTCTGACAGCGCACAGAGAATACAGAAACGCTTATAGCATGCTAACGATAATGAACAGTGCCGGTGACTGACTGAAAGAGCGGCACTGCCTGTAAAGACTTTTGATCAACTAATTAATTTGAAATAAATTTGTTATTATTTATTATGATAATAAAAAATAATTCACATACGCACGAATAAAATAAATCAGGCAGATTAAAATATCAAATGTCATGTAATTTTGTGAACAGGACATAGGCCTATAAGTGTTTTCCCATACAGGTGTAAGACCGGCGTCCATCTTGGACGTAAAAAATGTTAATAAAGTGTTGTTGTACATTCTAAATGACTGAATCCTCTTATTTGACAACTCAATTCCATAATTATGAGTTTTTGAGGGGTTTTGAACAAAGCGAAAAGGAGGTTGTGACATTTGTCATTGGTAATCATGGTAATGCTGTGACATTTGTCGTTGGCTGTGACATTTGTCGAGGCAAAGTTGTGACATTTGTCGTTGGCTGTGACATTTTTCGAGGCAAAGTTGTGACATTTGTCGTTGGCTGTGACATTTGTCGAGGCAAAGTTGTGACATTTGTCGAAGGCTGTGACATTTGTCGAGGCAATGTTGTGACATTTGTCGTTGGCTGTGACATTTGTCGGGGGAAGGTTGTGACATTTGTCGAGGGCTGTGACATTTGTCGAGGCAATGTTGTGACATTTGTCGTTGACTGTGACATTTGTCGAGGGCTGTTGTGACATTTGTCGAGGGCTGTGACATTTAGTGGGATTGTGACATTTGTCGGCACAACAGCCGCGCTTCATGTAGGCTCTGGTAGGCCCCAGTGAGGAATGTTTGTGACTAGTTGCTATTTTTAGATGAAAATAGGGTAATCCCCGAATTCAGTCATTTTTGAAAGGTCACTTCCCCGGATGTAGTGTTGTTTACAGTATTGGATTTACCCTCTGACTCACTTCCTATGACTTGACCCAGGAAATTATTCGTCGGCCTTATTAACACAGGCATGAAAGTCACCTGACTAAGGACCTTGGCCTCTACCCGGCCATACATGAAATTGGCCGGGCAATAAAATCTAGCCAACCTTTGAGTACCAGTTTCGTGGCTTTCAATTTGACTACACAATGCATATCTATATTACTGAAGCTTGTACAATATAATTTATGTTAACATACAATATTTGCTTATTTGTAACTCGGAATAATAGCATTTACAATAATAATATTCTAGTATAATAATTTATTTGTGACTCAAGGCGCAACAACATAATTCGATTTTCATATTACTGTCTTAGATTTTACTCAGCACAGCTATAAAACTTCACTTGTTTCATCAAGTGCTGCTCATTTAGACCTCAAAGATTATATTATAGAGAACGGGGGGTTTACCTGGGCGACATCTATGTGTGGAGAATGATCACTGCTATTACATCCATCCTCATTCTTGATAGCTATGTGGATCTGACACCTGCCATACAGGATTTACAGTACCTCTTTGTAATGTTGTACATTGTAAGATGATGGAACATACTTTGCTTGAGTAAGCAATAGTTGTCCTAAACGACAAACATATTTTGCTATGATCATCCCATACCCACCCCATGTATAAAAGTCAAATTATCTATTTGGTAATGGTTGATTGCTTGCAAATAAAACAGGCTTGCAGTACAGATCTCTTCGGATGATCAAAGAGCGCAGCTAGTGAAGTTGGGATATGCTCAGATTAGCGACTATTGTCAAGGAAAACAATATATCTGGCATCATTAACATATTAAATAGAGCCACTTGTGTTGCTGTACACAAACACAACATATCGTTTAATTGGTTCCTTATGAACACATTCCAGAGTCAAACATTGTGGATATTCAGTAATAGGCCCTAGTAATCGATGTCTCAATCAGGCCTGGAGTGTTTAGTCCTGGAACTTTCATTGTCACAGGTCTGAATGTAGGAGGTTGTATTACAACCTGCTAAGATATGAAATAGTGGTGAAGCTATTGACTAATATGAATCTAGTAGTTGTTCCGAATATGATGTGGAATTCCCCTATAGTGGTTGCCAACACCAAACCAGATCCATTACTCTGAAAGCTTCACTTTTTTTTACATAAACTGAGCTCTGGAACACTAATGTCTCTTTTGATCTTTCATACAAAAGCTTTGACTGTTGCATAGCTCAGGTGCAGAGCTCAGGTGCAGAGATATACATGTATATATACATATATACATGATGCCACCGTGTACGACACTGTACCAACATTAAAACAAACATATGCAAGCATGAATTTACTTTATTTTGATTCAGTATATGCCAGCATCGCATCGCAGACGGTTGACCAACATTGAGTCAACATATAGGATGAATGTCTTACGTCAGCTGGGATTCGTGCCGGATTCGTGACATTAATATCGGTCTGATCGGTAATATCGGTACAGTTTGTTCACAAATTGATCCGCTTCTGTCAATTTAAATCTGCCGTTTTCAACGCTTGAATAAATAGTATAATGGTGGATGACATTACTCATATCAACAAAGTAAGCTGTTAAACATATTTGCTGTGAGATGTCCGCTTCATCTTGCCCAATAAATAGTATATGAGTAAAATCAACAGATCTGTGTCACGATATGTCATGAATGTATCAGGATGATACAGTATGTGAGTAGGTCTACATGCAGTACTATTGTGTACAGAAACGATATTATAGTAGTTGCCTACCATAAAGTTACAATTTAATGTTAAAATATGGCATCACTATGTAGGCACATGACTTTCTAATGTCACTATATGATGGTATAATCCATAGTCATAAACCTTGAAATTTCATGTTATGACATGATAGTGTCGATGTATGATATTATAGTACGTCTGCCATAATATGGAATTATAATGACAATATATGACAATAAAATGTCGGCATACCATAATATTTATATGTACGGATTTAAAAGTATAATGTAATTTTAATGTTTTCTATACCCAAATATGGCACTCAAATGGTGGTATATTCCACATAATGACACACAACGATGGAGCACTACCGTCTCAGGATGTGACACTTTAATAACATAATAATACTATAATATTGCAATAGCTGTAGTGTAAAAATATCCACATCATTATATAGGCCTATAATATTAAAATGTTACGATTTGACAGTATATAGTATGTCAGTATACTGTCACAATAGGATGCTATATTTTCAGAATATGGAGGTACAGTGTTAAGATATGATTCTAATTTCCCAAAACATGCTATTATAATGTATATATATATGACGTTAACTTGTCGATATATGACATTTTGTTTAACTGTATGTGACAGCATATGTCCCGGTAATGAAATTATATGTGGAGATATTGTATTCAACATCAGCATATAATGTCAGAATATGGTTTTATAATGTGTGGATATAGCAATATAATTGGAAATACAGTAGAACCTACTGTGAGCAGTCTCTCTTATGAGCACCCAACCTCCAGGCTCCTATGCGATGCCACTTAGTCATCCCCCGAATCACATTTTGTATACAAATGAACCTTCTATGTGCAGCCACCTGTGTTAATAGGTCACCTTAACCGTGTCGCAAGGGTGGCGTGATCAAGATCTGCTGAAGGCAGGTCGAAACGTCGCAATCGTTTCACAAAGTGAGTAAAATTTATAACCACTTTCTACATGAATCTTGGAACCATGAATAACATATTCTCTACAACAGATCTACAGATCTGACATTTTAGTATTCTAGATCAAATGTCATTATAATGGCATGGTATTGTTGTATTATGGACAGACGTGACATTTAAATATTCTCATATGTTATTATGTAATGTGAGATATTAGTAATATAATTGAGGGATGTATTGCATATTATAATATCAGGCCTGCTATAGTATGAAAATCTCAATATTGCTACCGAGGATTCGCATTGGGCAAAAGACGGGTTAAAAAGAATGATTTCTGAATTTTTCTCCGAAAGTAAAGGGGTTCTGCCTTAAAAAACTATGTTTAGGTATGGATTATTATAGTATTCTAATCATTTTAAGTGGTTGTTGGGCTCAGTAGGTGATTGTGAAGATGATGTATAAAAATAAAAAAATGTTTATTCTCCAAAACTTAGGGACAAAAAGGCGCTGGATTATACTTTCAAATTAAAAAGTTTCGTATGCTTAAATACAAAGTTAAATCGTTTTTTACTACTCCTCTATTGATCCATAATAAATAATATTGTCCTAAGGTATATTAGAATAAAGCTATATAACCACCATATTGTTTTTGATTTTTATTTAAGTGTTTTCAGTTCATAATAATGTCGATTGACTGGTAAAATTGACAGTTTAAGGGTGAATTTGGCGTCCATTTTGAAAATAATCTGTAGATCCAGTGAACACTCATGAAAGCCGACAACCGGTCGGGGTTTCATTAGAAGAGGTCTGAGAATACATCTAGAAAGGTTTTAGGTATGCACAGAAAAGTCGACACGAAAACTTTAAATGAGCTCGTTTCTGATTCCTGGCCAACTGACTACCTTAAAATATTCCTCAAATCCAAAATAGCTAGCTTTGTAACTTGTAGGACTTCTAATTATGGAATTTAATGGTAAACTAAGATGATTCAATCATCTAAAATGCACGACAACACATTTAAATCCAAGATGGCCGCCGAGCTTACACATGTATGGGGAATATATTTCCTGTTCTGGTGGTGATATAACTATTATAGTGGAGTCTATCCATAGGTTTTGAAAGTCAATGAATCTATTTATTCACTTTTTATTTTAGTTAGGTCATCAGGTCATGTAGTAAATAAAATGATACAAAATATGGCTGCCGGATCCAACTGTTAACTATTGAATTCATCACTTGTACTAGAAACTAATGTAATACATCATTTTGATTAATTTGGGTACACTGATCACGTCGGAATGGTTTTACGTTTCAAGTCATCTTTGACTCTTGAATTCTTAACAGAGTCCTCGAACAAACATGGCGCAGATCTCGCACACATCTAGATCGTTCTCGTTGCAAAATCAGTGCCACCTGTGAACAAAATGATGACAAAAGCTAAATCAAAATATTTAGCTGATGTTTTTTTAGAAAATTCGGACAATCCTCGTCGTCTATGGAACTCAATAAATAACGTTCTGCATAGAATTCCACCGCCGGCTCTGCCAGAATTACCATCAGTAAAATCACTTCGTTACCATTTCTCTAAATATTTTGTTGATGAAAACAATCCGTTCAAAATTTCAAGATGAAGTACAGAATATTCCATCACTGCAAAAAAACCAGAAATTAAATCCAAAATAAACGTTTTTGAACATGCGACAGAAGATGAAATTAAAACGTTTATTTTAAACTCATCGTCAAAATCATGTGATCTGGACCCCATTCCTACAAACGTGCTGAAAAATTGTCGGGATATATTAATAACTCCCATCACTGATATAATTGGCATTTCAATGGAAACTAGTACATTTCCACAAAATTTCAAAGAAGCTCATTTAAGACCACTACTTAAAAAACAAATCTTCCTAAAACAAACTGAAAAATTACGGGGCTGTATCCAACTTAAGTTTCATTTCCAAAATCTTAGAAAAGGTAGTATAGCCAATCAGCTGGAAGCTCATATATAAAAAAATTCCCATCTATCTAATCCATTACAATCAGCCTACAGGGGACATTATTGTACAGAATCAGCGCTACTGAAAGTACATGTAACATAACGATATAATTATTAGTATGGACCAGGGTTAGCGTACAGCCTGACCTTGCTTGACTTGTCGGCCGCTTTCGACACCATTGACCATGCTACATTAGCAAATAGACATTCAGATTAATATGAAATATCTGAGCAGGCTCAAATTTGGTTTTCTTCTTATTTGCAAAATAGGCACCAATCCGTAAAAATTAAAGACAGTCTGTCAGATAAAGTCACAATCTAATATGGAGTTCTACAGGGAGCTGTGCTGGGACCAGTGTTTTTCACCCTATAGTCCTATACACGACACCACTCAGCGCTATCATCTCCAGTTTTGACATAAACCACCATCTTTAGGCCGATGATACTCTAATTTACATGTCTCTGTACGTTTCCAACGCTAAGGAATCTCTTGAGAAGTTGAAACATTGTGTAATGGCTGAAGCTTAATCCTAGTAAGACAATTTTTTTCTCATTGGGACCCAACTTTAGCGAGAAAAAATCTTAAATAATTTCCCATTCTAGGTCAAGATACAAATCCATCTGCATCAGCCAAAAATCTTGGTGTAGTATTAGACAGTAGCTTGAATTTCCGAAAACACATATCCCAAACATGTAGGGCATGCTTCTAATCCGTGATTTGCGTCGAATTCGAAAAAAATCTGTCCTTAGATCAATTAGTCGCCAATTATTATTACTAGGCTTATCATCGTTTGATGATCGCGTGGTTGGTACACCTACACTTTCGAGGATCTTTTCGTCTTCGAGAATATCGGCCATCGCTAAATCAACATTTATTTCATGAAACAAAATATAATCATAGAGGACAAAATCATGTAATGCTCGTGTTCTGGCATTGAAGTCACCCGCAAGCATAATATAAAATGAATTACGTGGGTTTATTAACATTAAATTATTTTTGATATCATCATACATTCCAATATCGCTTTCGTTTGCTCGCTTCATTAGACAGGTCCATGCCCGGCAAAAACTGCCAATTTTTCCTGTCAAGGTTTTCTCAGTGGATTCAGATCGCTGAAACAATACTATTTGGAAAAAGCTGCTGGGCCACCCTAAAAAAATCTTTAAATCCAATATGGCGGCCAGAAATCCAAAATGGCCGTCAAATTACCCAGACTTGAATTTTTTTAGAGCTCCTTTTTATTAAAAAAGTCCATTATTATGGAATTTAATGGTAAAGTAGGATGATTCAGTCATCCAGAAGGCACGACAGCATTTTATTAACATTTATCCAATATGGCCGCCGCTCCTTAACCTGTATGGGAAAACACTTATATTTCCTGTTCTGGTAGTGATATATTTATTATGTTGCAGTCTATCCATCGGTTTTGGGAGTCAAGGAATCCATTTAGTTACTTTTTATTTTAATTATGTCATCAGGTCATGTTGTAAAGAAAATGGTATCCGAAATGGCTGCTGCCGAAGGGATCCAAATCTAACTCTTAAATTCTTAACTTTTGAATGCGTAGCCCTAGAAACTAATATAACACCTCATTTGAGATTTATTTGGGTACACTGATTACATTGGAATGATTATGTTCGCGTTTCAAGGTCTATTAGAGGTCAAAAATAAGATTTATGCCAATGTCAGCATAGAAACGTTTATTTTTTACAGGTGGCAACTGTTGATGATTATATTATTAAATTATTGGTCCATAATTCATTTAAATACACAAACTTAGACTAGTGTGAAGATGTTGATTGCAATATAAGTGATATTTTATATGTCAAGATCATCTAGAGGTCAAAAACAAAATTAATGGACACCTTGAATTTTAAACTTGTGACATAACAGGTCTAGAATTAAATTAAATACGGTACCTCATTTTCATCTAACATAAATACACTGATTACGTTGGAATGGTTATTTTTACGTTTCAATGTGATCTAGACAACATAGCAAATAAGTATGGCAGCCAATGTCCAACACAAAAATAATCTATTTACCAGCGACTACTGATAATTATTATATTCTAAATTCTAAAATAATAAGATTTCAATCGAATATAATGCCTCATTTTATAGACTACTTTTGAGTACACTGGTTTCGTTGGATTTGGTATTTTACGTTTGTTGTAAACATATTTATTTAACGAGGATTTACAAATAGCTACAAAGCTAAGGTCAGTGTCTCCTCAGTGCAGGTGCAAGTGCAAATAGTAATAATAATAAAATGTGGTATGAAACATGTATATATCCAAACAATCATCTAAATAAATTAAACATCGGCACCTCTATGCAATACCATAACAATGTGACCAAGCAAGTACACAACATTGTGACCCACTTTTACGAAGTCGCAACAAATATGAATACACACAATAAGCATGAAAGATGCCTTCAAGGCGGCTCAAAAATAACATTATATATTCACACATTTCGAAACAGAGAAATACAGAAGTACACACTAAAATTATGAAAAAAACCCTTTTTTTCTAGCATAGTTTCGCGTTGAAAAGTGTAATTGCTGTAATTTCAAGCCCACATGTACACATGGGGTTGGGTATACAAGATTTGTTATATAGATCCCCATTTAGTGAAGAGAAGTTTAACCTAATTTGACAGAGATTAATTTGATCAAGTCGATTGCCAATATAAAAATGTTTGGTTACTATGAACCTAACTTTCAGGTAGTCAGTTAGTTTGCATTTAAATAGAAATTTTTGAAAACAGCAACGTATGCTGGACGGTAGCAGGTTCCATAAATGTGTACTTGAAGGGAAAAAGGAATAACGAAAGTATGATGTTCAGCAACGATGTCCCAAATATTTGAACTCCCCCCTGGCTCCAGTTATGTTTCTGCTGCTCCCCAGAGGGCGCGTTAAAAAGGTATGGAGGTTGTCAGGACAGGTTTTAAATACTATGCTATGGAATTTTAAAATTTTATGAAACGTTCGCCTGGTTTGCAAAGTACAAAGTCCAGTTTCTTCCAGTAACAGTTGGCGTGATGTACCTTTCTTACAACCTGTGATCAGACACAGCGCATTATATTGAATATTCTCAAGGGTATTTTTATCATTCTGGGAACAGTTGTCGAAAATTACATCTCCATATTCTAAAAGTGGACGTATAAAAGAAAGGTAACAGCGATGTAGTGCTGAGCGACTCATTTTGTACTTAAATAAACGGAGTAAATGGACACGTTTCATTGCCTTCGTTGTTATTACTTGATATGATCAGACCATGATAGCGTTTTGTTCAAGACAATGCCTAAGTGTTTGTGGCTATCTACTTGTTTTATGACAGTATTGTTTACCAATATTGGCACATAAGGTAATATTTTATTTTTACGTGAAAAAAGTGTAGTTACAGATTTGGATGGGCTAAGCGTCAGAAGCCAGTCCTTGCACCACTTGGAATTGTTTGCGAGGTCACGATTCAGTATTTTGGCAGCCTTTCGGCGCTTACTGTTCACTTTTTGGAAAAGCGAACAGTCGTCAGCAAAAAGAAATAGGTCAGATTCTATCGAATTACGAATGTCATTTATATAAAAAAAAAACAGAAGTGGCCCAAGGACTGACCCCTGGGGAACCCCGGCAGTTATTTCAAGCCATGATGATTCTGTGTTATATACCAGAACACGTTGTTTCCTATTTTTTAAGTGACTTTTAATTAATTCCAAAATATTTCCAGCAACGCCATATCTTTTTAGTTTATATAGTAGGCCCGTATGCCAAACTTTGTCAAAGGCATTTGAAAAATCCAGAAAGACGCCGTGTACTTCATCTCCGGAATCAAGTGCTGAATAGATGTTATGACATATAATGAATAATTGGTTAGTAGTGGAATCTCCTGGAATAAATCCTGATGGTTTGATAGAAATTATGTTTTGATTTTTCAAATAGCTAAATAAATGTTGGAAAATAATTTTTTCAAACACTTTCGAAATACATGGTAGTAAACTGACAGGCCTGTAGTTGTTACATTGTGTCATATCACCTTTCTTGAACAATGGTATCACATTTGCTTGTTTCCAAGCATCAGGAAAGGTGCCCTTTGCGATACATTTATTAAATAAGATAGATAGAGGTTCAGCTAAAGCAGATGAGGTCTCTGTAAGTATTCGATTACTGATATTGTCCGGACCTGTATTTTTACCAGGTTTTAGTTTATTCAATGTTTTGTATACCTCAAGTGGATTTGTAGTAATATTATATATAGTGGCGTTATAGCGAGGCGGCGTCTGAGGAAGTTTTGCAGCAGATTCATCA
Organism: Flabesymbios commensalis; assembly: GCA_964017125.1. Taxonomy (NCBI): domain Eukaryota; kingdom Metazoa; phylum Annelida; class Polychaeta; order Terebellida; family Flabelligeridae; genus Flabesymbios; species Flabesymbios commensalis. The sequence continues at coordinate 61,457,002 of OZ024911.1, forward strand.
AGAGTGGAATGTTCAACAAAGCAGCGATTAAAAATACCGGCTTTGTGCTTATTATCAGTCACCAGGGAGCCATTATTATTAAGATGAGTTTTAAGATGGTTTATTATACAGCAATAATTTACATGTTTGCCACCATGTCTTAGAACTTGGATTCTCCCTGTTAACCATTTCAAATTGCTTCAACTGGTAGTTTATTTTAGCGCTTCTAATTTCAGATACCGTATTTTACGCTCACTGTCATCTAGAGTTTCAGTCAATAAAGCTGATAAATGTCCATACATATATCGATTAAAGACACACAATGTAGAGTATGCATCATTTAAAAAAATATATTATGTAAAATTACACACAGGAGTCAAAAATGTAATGGCAATCAATAACATCCACCCCTCCTTTAAAATCCGATATGGGCGCTAAAATTTAAAAAATCTGGCATTTACAGAAAACATGATGACTCAGACCTAAATATGGCATGAAACTGTAATTTGGCTGGAGTGTCTCATTTCTTGTATATCATGTAGTGGGTTAGCTCCCACTCGCGGGCTATCGCCTGATTCGGGGCCTGTAGAACCGTATAATGTAACCAGACGTATAATGTAACCAGTTACATTATACGTCTGGTTACATAATGCGGTCACAGGGAAAAACGTAATTTGAATTGTAACCAGCACTGACGTATAATGTAACCGCTCGTTTTATTGCCCGTACTTTTTTACCAAAGAGAAAATACCTTGATATAAAAGAGCACTTTTTAAAACTAATTGATGGTATTCAATATTGTCATTGTAATACTTTAATCCTTCGAATCAAATGAGGACGGGATCCTCGTGTAATGGTTTAGCGCTGCGCCTGTCACGCCGAAGATCGCGGAAGCCCACTGAGTACTCTTTTTAAAAGGGACATGTCTTCATTAGTTTATCTCTGATACTGAATTTCTGGAATCAATCTTCATAATTATGATCTCACCACCCCATTGAAATACTTGTAAACTGCCTCAATTCCACAGGCCGATGTTTACTTATTACTGCCCTCCCAGCCATGTAGGGCGGGGGCTCTGGTGCAGTGACTAAAGCTACCTGCTTGGAAAGTCGGAGATCGCGGGTTCAAACCCCACTCTGGCCTTTAAGTTTCAAAGAAACAACATTTTTCTTTCCCGCTCACTCTCACAGATTCAATATTGTGGGGAGCCTCCGTGACCAAGAGGTAGCGTGCTCGGCCTCAGACCGCCAGGGCTCGAATCTCGAATCCTGTGTCTGGAGGGCATCATCCTCAGGAGGTTCTCCTGGCCCAGTTTATCCTATATGTGCACAAATGTGGCCTGAAACCCCATTCATTCATTTCCTATCCATGTAGTGCCGCATATCATGGGAAAGCCTAGCGTGTAAAAATGTCACCACAGTTCAAATTAGTTGAAAATTCATACCCTTTTTCACAGACCAGAGACACATCCTTTTAACCCACTGTATCCCCGCCAGATTATCACGAAAAGAAACAATTATATTTGATATCCTGGATGAAGGAGACACCATGTACTTATTAAATATCGACATCATTATAACATGTTTGCATTTGTCAAGACCAGAATGGACATATATTCTGACAGCGCACAGAGAATACAGAAACGATTATAGCATGCTAACGATAATGAACAGTGCCGGTGACTGACTGAAAGAGCGGCACTGCCTGTAAAGACTTTTGATCAACTAATTAATTTGAAATAAATTTGTTATTATTTATTATGATAATAAAAAATAATTCACATACGCACGAATAAAATAAATCAGGCAGATTAAAATATCAAATGTCATGTAATTTTGTGAACAGGACATAGGCCTATAAGTGTTTTCCCATACAGGTGTAAGACCGGCGTCCATCTTGGACGTAAAAAATGTTAATAAAGTGTTGTTGTACATTCTAAATGACTGAATCCTCTTATTTGACCACTCAATTCCATAATTATGAGTTTTTGAGGGGTTTTGAACAAAGCGAAAAGGAGGTTGTGACATTTGTCATTGGTAATCATGGTAATGCTGTGACATTTGTCGTTGGCTGTGACATTTGTCGAGGCAAAGTTGTGACATTTGTCGTTGGCTGTGACATTTTTCGAGGCAAAGTTGTGACATTTGTCGTTGGCTGTGACATTTGTCGAGGCAAAGTTGTGACATTTGTCGAAGGCTGTGACATTTGTCGAGGCAATGTTGTGACATTTGTCGTTGGCTGTGACATTTGTCGGGGGAAGGTTGTGACATTTGTCGAGGGCTGTGACATTTGTCGAGGCAATGTTGTGACATTTGTCGTTGACTGTGACATTTGTCGAGGGCTGTTGTGACATTTGTCGAGGGCTGTGACATTTAGTGGGATTGTGACATTTGTCGGCACAACAGCCGCGCTTCATGTAGGCTCTGGTAGGCCCCAGTGGGGAATGTTTGTGACTAGTTGCTATTTTTAGATGAAAATAGGGTAATCCCCGAATTCAGTCATTTTTGAAAGGTCACTTCCCCGGATGTAGTGTTGTTTACAGTATTGGATTTACCCTCTGACTCACTTCCTATGACTTGACCCAGGAAATTATTCGTCGGCCTTATTAACACAGGCATGAAAGTCACCTGACTAAGGACCTTGGCCTCTACCCGGCCATACATGAAATTGGCCGGGCTTGGCAGGCTAAAGGAACCATCCGACTTAAATATAAAATTTGTTGTATGTTTAAGACAATAAAATCTAGCCAACCTTTGAGTACCAGTTTCGTGGCTTTCAATTTGACTACACAATGCATATCTATATTACTGAAGCTTGTACAATATAATTTATGTTAACATACAATATTTGCTTATTTGTAACTCGGAATAATAGCATTTATAATAATAATATTCTAGTATAATAATTTATTTGTGACTCAAGGCGCAACAACATAATTCGATTTTCATATTACTGTCTTAGATTTTACTCAACACAGCTATAAAACTTCACTTGTTTCATCAAGTGCTGCTCATTTAGACCTCAAAGATTATATTATAGAGAACGGGGGGTTTACCTGGGCGACATCTATGTGTGGAGAATGATCACTGCTATTACATCCATCCTCATTCTTGATAGCTATGTGGATCTGACACCTGCCATACAGGATTTACAGTACCTCTTTGTAATGTTGTACATTGTAAGATGATGGAACATACTTTGCTTGAGTAAGCAATAGTTGTCCTAAACGACAAACATATTTTGCTATGATCATCCCATACCCACCCCATGTATAAAAGTCAAATTATCTATTTGGTAATGGTTGATTGCTTGCAAATAAAACAGGCTTGCAGTACAGATCTCTTCGGATGATCAAAGAGCGCAGCTAGTGAAGTTGGGATATGCTCAGATTAGCGACTATTGTCAAGGAAAACAATATATCTGGCATCATTAACATATTAAATAGAGCCACTTGTGTTGCTGTACACAAACACAACATATCGTTTAATTGGTTCCTTATGAACACATTCCAGAGTCAAACATTGTGGATATTCAGTAATAGGCCCTAGTAATCGATGTCTCAATCAGGCCTGGAGTGTTTAGTCCTGGAACTTTCATTGTCACAGGTCTGAATGTAGGAGGTTGTATTACAACCTGCTAAGATATGAAATAGTGGTGAAGCTATTGACTAATATGAATCTAGTAGTTGTTCCGAATATGATGTGGAATTCCCCTATAGTGGTTGCCAACACCAAACCAGATCCATTACTCTGAAAGCTTCACTTTTTTTACATAAACTGAGCTCTGGAACACTAATGTCTCTTTTGATCTTTCATACAAAAGCTTTGACTGTTGCATAGCTCAGGTGCAGAGCTCAGGTGCAGAGATATACATGTATCTGCTCTTTTTGGTTGTAGTGTTTTCACATCAAAATTTAATAATCTGTTTGTCTGTACCATCTGTGACACTCGATTACCGCAAATTGAACACGTTATATGATGGTCACTTAGGGTAGAATCAGCACGCCCAGACAAGAGTACATCCGCTTGAGATACGCAGAATCGGTTGATACTTGTCTTCAATATGCAAAAGCTCGAAGCTTAAAATCGTTCCCACAATCTTGCTTTACATGATTGTCAACGGATAATGTCCACAGAGTATTAAAAAATAATGGGAGGATATCAATATGATCATGTTTGTAGTTTGACAGATACACATACACAGTGAATTAAAATCAACCCACGTGATTACACCGTTTGTATCTTTTTTGCCTTTCTCCAACACTTTTGCAACATCTGAAATCCATGCTTTATCTTTTGCACTACTATGGGATGATCTGACTGCATCTTGTTCGCTTTTAGGCACAAATACATCATGACCGTTCATTGAAATTGGTGGAACAATTGCAAGTAGCTTGGGCTTCTGTTCGTCATATTGATTGATATGTCACAACAAATGTGAACACTGATAAGATAATGTTTAGCAAATAAATTCAATGCGTTTAGAACCTCTTGACATAACTTATATATTTTATCTTGATATGTTAAACGTATAGATCTAGAATCCAAATAATTATCTTTTTGTTTTAGTTATATTCATAGATAGATGCAGGACATCAAACAATTTAATTGTATATGATGTAACTCTGATATTTTAACGGAAAAAAATCATTCTTAGCCCTGTGATATGAACCAAGTGATATACAAATATATAAAATAATTATGTAACCTAGTTAAACTGTATTCTAAATTGTGACTAGAAAGTGTTATATGATGTTTTAAATGGGTAAAAATGTATACAATTCCGACTTTCAACATGCATAATGTATAAATACTATACCTGACATGTGGAATACTATGTGATATTGTTCTTGTTGAATATATAAAATATTTTTGTTGGTTATACTGCACCATGCAAATTCAAAATAAAATGTATCTAGGCTTATCTTATCGAGCTCTATTGAAGTTTGACGGATTACATATTAGGATTTATGCACCATTGTCCCACTTACTTTCAAAAACTAATATTATTAGGCGGTGGGTCATTAACGTTAGGCATCATTTATGGCAAGGCGGTTAATATAACAAATGACTCTCGTTGTTTGAAAACAATGTTGATCTTTGACGAAGAGGATGGGAGGATTTCTCACATCCGTTATTTTCGAAGCAGACCTTCTGTTGGTTCTATTTTCATTTTGACCGATTTTTTTTAACAGTTGAATTATGAATTGTGAATGAGTGACGAATAACAAGTGTATTGCTGATGCCACCGTGTACGACACTGTACCAACATTAAAACAAACATATGCAAGCATGAATTTACTTTATTTTGATTCAGTATATGCCAGCATCGCATCGCAGACGGTTGACCAACATTGAGTCAACATATAGGATGAATGTCTTACGTCAGCTGGGATTCGTGCCGGATTCGTGACATTAATATCGGTCTGATCGAGTTTGAGAACTCTCTATCTCCTTTTTCATGTTGATAACTTTAACTTTAATGAAAATTATTAGAGTGATCTCTCGCAGAGATTTAGCATGCATAGGCCTAGATCTATATATTCTGATATTGGTTGCTATCTGCGGCAGTGCTGTCAATAGGTGTTTCAATTCGGGTGGGGGGGATTTTTTTCAGAATTTCGGAGCTTGAAGTTAACCGACCGAGGCACTTTATCATTGTTATCAGAACGTGGGAACTTCGGAACATGGGAGCGTTCGTCTGCGTCTGATTGTGCGTCTGATTGTGCGTCTGAGTGTGCGTCTGCGTGTGCGTCTGCGTCGAGTACACAAAGCCAACTTGATGTACGTTCGCCGTCGATGCACTCCGAGCAAACACAAGACGCCCACCCAATGTTGGTCCAATGCCGGGCCAGCGTCGCAGACGGTGGGCCAACACCAGACCAACACCAAGCGAACGTCTCAAGTGTAATAGGATATCCTGATTTTCAGTACAAAAAACATATGGAATTTCATCTGCTTTGATAAAATATTAATATCTGACATATTTGCAGCATTTAGTTCGCTCAAGCTAAGGCCTATATGAGATGTCAGAATACGGTATTGATAAATATATAAACTATACAGTCAATATTGTAATAAGTTTGTGAAGCGTGTACATAAATTGCCCATTCTCAGCAACACAAGACGCACAACCAAAGTCGACCCAATGCTGGGCAAGTGCCACATAAGGTGGGCCAGCATTAAAACGGCATTAGGCGTAAGTCTTGCGCTTACCATATAACATGACATATGTGAACTTCTATGAATGCACACTGAAAATGGTTGTCTGTACAGCAGCTTATAATAACCTGAATCGGTGACGGTTTATAAGTCTGCGTAGCGATGTGATATAATAAACAATATCTGCGTATGAGTTCAATGTACATGGAATCCATTTCAACAGCTTTAAATTGTCATAATGATATAAAAGTCCAAATATATTTAAGCAAACATTAAGGCTGCGTACTTGCGACATAGCGGTAGGGTAATTTATGAACATAATACATACAGCGCCGGATTTCGGTGTGTGAAGGCCCTAGGCCAAAAAAGTTATTAGGCCCCAATAGGCAGGGGGTCTGGGAGGTTTGAAGAAGCTGACGGTTTGAAGATTACTTGAGATTAATTCTGAGCAATTAAGATGGTCAATTTGCTTTCTAATAAAATTAGTATTATTCGTTGAAACGTAACATGCACTGTTACTATATGGATAGTTTTTGAAATCATCGATTTATCCCTATTCATAACATAATACAAACACTTTTAATAAAAGACGCTTCTAATGCTGCAATGTTACTGAAACCATGTCTATTAAACCTCCAAATGTACCAGGCTTAGTATGATACATACGTTGGCTTACATGCGCATATCAGTTATTCACCAACCGGGACAGAATAGGGATTAATAGAACTAATTATGGTAATTTGGATACAGGGAAACTTATGAATTGCATGTAAATTATCAGCATTTGTAAGCAAAGGGGGAGGGTGGGGGAAATCAGTTTTTTAACGATCGGGACAGAAAGGGATTATGGCCCAAGCGGCCATGCCAGCTAGATGCAGAGAAACTTGTAAATTTCATGAAAATTATAAGGATGGAACAGTAGGGCCTAGAGCACAGGGGGCCCCAATCAGTTATTCACCGAATGGTACAGAATAGGAATTAGGGCTCCCTGCCAGATGTTGTTTATAAATGTTAAAGACATCAAGAAAACATGAATGTCATGAAAATTATCATTATATCCCAGGAGCCCCCATCCAGTTGCTGTAGGACTATAATACAGAATCGGGCCCCTCAAAACTACAATATAGACCTATAGGCATACTAGTCCTGTGTCAGAGAATGAGCATGTCGCATGGAACGCTCGCGCGAAAAAAGGTTTCAGTGTGCCCCCCCCCCCCCATATGTGGTGGGCCCTAGGCCAATGGCCTATATGGCCTACTGGTAAATCCGGCGGTGAATACATAACGTTGTGGTGATGTTGAGATGATGATGTCCTACTGGTACAGTTTCTAAGGGATGTAAAATGTCTAATCCTTCTGATGATAATCTGAGTCGATGGAGAGGTTACTGCCACTTGCTCCTTTAATCCTTTAACCGCCAAATTATTCAAGCTGAATTTTCACCCACTTGAAGTTGTGTCTCGCTGACGCGATCCACAACTTCAAGTGAGTGAAAATTATTCAGATTTGACAAAATGGAGGTCAACTGTTTACAAATATTGCCGCTTGATGTCACATTTTATCTTGAACATGGATCATTCGCCGTCCCTTGTCATGTTTATGATGGAAGAGGAGCCCGTGGTTTTCAGGTTAAATGTTTATTGATATAACACAATATATGATAACTATCGGTGTTTGGTTCCTAGTCAGTAAACCGCAATATATATTAATTTTGCTTATCAAAGGGCTTATATTATGTTGCTTATGAAATCAGGCGATGTGCACCCAAATCCTGGACCGATAGAAAATCAGTCAAATGTACCTCAATTAAAAATATGTCACTTTAATGCCAAGATTTTAATAACTCCAGATAGATTAGACATGGTTTGTCAACAATTGACAGTCGAAAATGCATACGACATAATTTGTGTAAGTGAAACACATATCGATAATACTGTTCCAGATAGCGACATACACATTCCATGTTACAATAATTATAGAAAAGACCGTAGTAGACATGGGGGCGGGGTATGCTGTTATGTAAGTGATCACCTAGTAGCTAAAATACGGTTTGATTTAGAGATTGATGACATTGAACTTATATGGATTGAAATTAGGTTAAAATATTGTAAAATGCTTGTAGGAACGTGTTACAGACCACCTGGAATGTCATCAGATAAAGTGGAATTTTTCATTGGTACATTTCAAGAATCAATAAAAAATCGTTATCAGTTGGCTGTAAGCAGACGGTAATACTAGGTGATTTTAATGATAGGTGTCAAACATGGAGAGAATCTCATGAAGAAAGTGAACTTCATAATAAGCTTGTCTACCTAGCGGATATAAACAATATAACTCAAATTATCGATGAACCATGTGTGGAAATATGACGAAGCTGATTTTGAGGGGCTGAATGATGTATATGATCAAATTCCATGGCATCTTTGTGTTGAAGAATTAGATAATATAAATGATGTTGTTGATAACATTACAGAAATTATAATAAATACAGCTAAATCCTATATTCCAAATAAACTTATTTGAATCAGACCCCAAGATAAACCAGGGATGACAAAGGCTGTTCGAAAACTGATAATGATAGGCGATTGAATAAAATTCGAAAAAGGACCAAAAAAACAGGTAGATATTGAAAAGCATGGAAATGTTCGAAGGGAAGTAAAGCTAGCGTGGAAGGAAGCCACAACTAAATTTAATGAGAATATGGCCGAAAAACTTCGAAATAATAAAACATCTGATACATAGAAACAAATTATGCCAATGAGCGCGATCAAAACATTAGTCGATGATCTTAGTCGATGATGACGAAATATTTTGTGATGCACAAGACAAAGCTAATATATCTTCTTTTGTGAAAAGTCAACTCTACGATTAAAAATCAGACAGTGCCTGTCTTACCCCCCTTAACAAGAAATAAAATCAGTGATATAGTATGCAGTCCTCAAGAAGTCATGAATATTTTAAAAACATTGGATGTCACTAAAGCAACTGGTCCCGATAAAATATCAAATAACATTTTAAAACACTGTGCTTCCACACTGTGTCATCCTCTGTCAGAAATATCTAATATGTGTTTTTCATCAGGAACGTTTCCAATCAAGTGGAAAGAAGCCCATGTTTAACCGATTCCACAAAAATGAAAAAGTCCAAATAAAAATGACTATCGGCCAATCTCACTTCTGTCAAACATATCAAAAGTAATGGAAAAAATATTACTAAACGATTACAAGAATTTTTCGATAATAACAAAATCCTGAACACTCGAAATTCTGGTTTTGAGAAAGGTGATAGTGCGATATATAGATTGCTATAACTAACACATAATATTTATCAAGGAATGGAAGATCGCAAGCATACATGTGCCGTCTTTCTCGACATAAGCAAAGCATTTGATAGAGTCTGGCATGCTGGCCTTTTTTTTAAAAATCGAACAAATGGGTATAAATGGGAATCTATATACACTTTTACAAAATTATATTTTAAATAGAAAACAGAAAGTAGTTCTAAATAGTAAAATGTCAGATTGGGCGTATCCAAATGCTGGAGTTCCGCCAGGGTCTGTTTTAGGACCTTTGCTCTTTTTAATATATATAAATGATATCAACTTAGATTTGGACATCCCAATTTACAAGTTTGCCGATGATATCACCTTAATATGCCAATTAAAAAATCTACAAGATCTGGAAGATATACTTAACAGAAATCTTAAAAACTTGCGGAAGTGGTCTAAAATATGGCGAGTGGTATTCAGCACTGTTAAAACCAAGTGTATGATGGTTTCAAATATAAAAAATGATCAAATGCCAACTATAAAATTGGGTGATGAAATTTTAGCATTTGTCAAAAATCAAAAACTCATTGGAATAATAGGTAATAAGAAGGTGTCGTGGGACAATCACATTGATTATATTTACAGCTTATGATTACATTGATTATATTTACAGCTCCGCAAACAAATGTGTTTGTCTTTTACAGAAAACTTCTTTTTTAATACCACGAAAAGCCAAAGAATTTTTTTTGAATCTTCCATTAGACCAATCATCGAATATGGTAATATAATATACAGCAATAGTACAATGACCAAGTTAAACATCTTAGATAAATTAAATTACAAAGGAGATGTGCTGTAATTTGTCTAAATTTGTATAAGTTGACAGAAAGAGTAAAATTAACAGAGAATTAGAATGGGACACATTGGAACACAGACGAAAAAAACACCAGGGTTGGGATCGATTACAATTGATGATTACGATTACGATTATGATTACATGTCATTTTTATTTATCGATTACGATTATGATTACGATTATTCGTAATTATAATTATCGATTACGATTATGATTATGATTACATGTCATTAAAATTTATCTATTATGATTATGATCACACTCTATTTTTTCGATTACGATTACGATTATGATTACAATAATCATCTCTCGTGATTACAGTCACGATTGCGGGTGATTAAAATTATCTTAGAAATTCTTATTAATATTAATGACATATAGCAAACTATAAATAACAACAACTACAATTGAAATATACTTTGTGTCATTTATTCATATTGTGTTAAAGAATCGGAGATATTATTTCGTTTTTTGACAACTTGGCAGATAATATCAACCTTGTCGGTAAAAAATGTGTAGGGTGGATAACGCTAATAACAGCTGTAATTAGCAGTCGCGCCTGATTGCTATGCCAACAGTTGACCATGGCGAGGAGCGCCCCTCCTATTATATAACATCTATAGGCCTACCATCTTGAAAACACAATATTCTGATCTAATATTGCTGCTCCAAACCATCTGCGACGCTGGCCCAACAATAGGCCAATATTGGATCAACGATCCGTGTTTGCTGGGCACCCTTGTTTTCTAGGACGTGCAACACGTTATGTACAGTTTTGAAGGCGAATTAAACATATGCCATTGTTTTCCCCTCTATGTTAGCATTTAGATATAGTATTAATAGCTATCTTCCAATATAAATTGTGATAATATATTGATATTTCACTGCTAAGCATCAAGTGAAGATTATCGCAAAATATACCTATAGGTCTATTTGAAACCGAATTGTAGCTGTAGCCATAATTTTATTCTTTAAAATAAAAAACCTACCCAGAAATAAATATTATTTTTGCGCCGGACAGTTTTGATCATCTGAGAACGACAAAACAATAAAGTATTCACTTAAATATAAAAACATTGTTTAAATCTCTGGTAAAGGGTTAATCCAGGTGACCACACGATGATGTCAATTGTAATTAACCTTTTGCACTCTGGACATGTCTGCTTGCTTACAGCAATGTTAAAATTTATTATTTTATTATATATTTTTAACTCACTGATATGGTTGACGGGTCTTGCAGAGGTCGTATCGACCTGTCCCCGTCAACTAAAGTTAATATTATCAATAATAAACAAAGATAATAATGACTTGTACCATTTTTTTTACATTTTATCCGGATGCTGGTATGCAATAGGTTGATATTCATGTACGATTAGTCATCAATTGTCTACGGTACCTTTAGTCAACTATGGGTGCGAAGGCTGGGGAGGAGGAGGGGGGGGGGCTGTAGCATGTCTGAAGACCCCCCACTAAAATAAAAAATAACTGAGTGCATGTTATATAGTGTGTATGTACAGTCAAAATTAACAACACCGGAAACGCATCAAACGTGAGATGTCGATCCGAAGCTGATCCAATGCCGGTCTAGCATCTACGGCGTTGTACCCACATCAAACCAACACAAGCTGTATGTCTATATCTATCTATACATACATACATACTTGTACACACATATACATATTAGTACGGTACATACATTGTCGAGAGATCAAAATAGAAGGGTGCAATCTTAGGGAAAAGTTTAAGAGCTGCTTTCCAAGTGGACCATGCATTACGGTCTATTCATGGAAGAGCCTATTCAATGCCGTGCATTTTCTGGCGATAAGATTATACACAGTGCAATAAAGTGCCGAATAAACAATATAGGGCATATATCCATATTTGACTTGCTTTTCTTTACGAAAAAATGTATAATAGGCCCTAAGCGAAATTTATCAAACTGTTCTAAATAGTTTTCAAAATTAAATTTAAAAAATTGCTTCAAGTGATATATTCTTTATTGTGATACATACTCAAGAAATCTTGATTACGGTTTAATATAATTATGATTACAGTGCTTTTAGAATATCGATTACGATTATGATTATGATTACAGGTCATAATTTTTTCTCGATTACGATTATAATCATGATTACAAGATTTCAAAAAATATGATTACGATTATGATTATGATTACAATGTAATCGATTAAAAATCGTAATCGACGATTATGATTATAATTGACCCCAACCCTGAAAAACACAAATTATGTTTAATGTATAAAATAATAATAAAGATGACACCAACATATTTACATAACTTACTTCCACAACCTAGTCAACATACATATGCTACTAGAAACATAAATGATTTAAAACACATAAAATGCCGAACATCCAGGTATACGAGTAGTTTTCTTCCAAGTACGATCCTTGCTTGGAAAAAATTACCTTCTAATATTAAAGAAAGTGCAACTATAAATATTTTCAAGACAATTTGTTCTGAAAAAACTGAAAAACCACATTACAAACATATTTGCACTGGACCTGAATATAGGCATCATACTAGTATTAGATTAGATCTAAGCGCACTTAACCAGCAAATGTTTACCTAATAATAGAAACCAAGTTTTCCGATAATTGTAGAGACAAAGATGAATCTCCCAAACACTACTTTCTAGAATGCCCACAGTATGAAATCTTTAGAATTGCCCTTTTGCGCCAGTTACAAACACTTTCACTGCCAGATTTATTTCAAAAAAAAAAAAAAAAAAATTATTGGATATGATGATTCATGTAAATTCTAATGTAGGCTTAACCCATATTTACCCCCCGAATTGTTCAAATCGTCTCAAAAGCACCAAATTTGGACCACGTATGAACAAGACCATATACTTTTGATTTTTCGCGGGAGCCAAGCTGAACTCTCGCCGTGGGCGCCATATTTGACAAATCCAAGATGGCCGTCACGGCGTCATTCAAATTAGTGTCATGCCATAACGTGTAACTTAATAGACGTAGAGACGCATGTAATACCACGTTTTTATGGTTTTCTAATATTTAGAATTGATTTATGATGTTTTGAAGTTGATTTGGGAATTATTTAAAGCACAAAAGTATGATACCGGTTTAAATGACGCAGATCAGCAACATAATCGTCTGTGTCAAGTATTGATAATGACCTATCCATAAGATTTGATACCAGGGCCAGTATTTGGAGTTCCTGTGTATCAGCCATATAAGATAATTTCAAAATGGCCACTGTACATAACAGTAACTAAGCCCATGTTATATCTTGCCAACTAATAACAATAGAGATACACTTAATGGCAGGTTTTCAGAAACGATTTTAAATATATATTAGTTGGTTAAAGCCAGTAAATATTCAAAATATCGTACTAGAAGCAAAAGAGTTGCGTCAGACGTCGAAATTAAGAGCTTATTATTTCATTTGTTCATAAGAGCCAGTTTCCAGCTGGGACGAAAGTTTTTTTCAAGGTTTCATTGACCGTTTACATGTCAACTTTGACATATTGATCATTTTTATTTCTCTCTTTTTGTTTTTTAGGCGGTGCGAATCGGTTATACGTACGGTTGGCATTATTATACCACGAATTTGAAAAGTTTGGGTCACCGCATATGCCCCAGGGCACTGAGTCAACTATCGCTACCAATGAGCTATCTGGGCGCCACAAACATATTTTAAAATCTAAGCTGTTAAGTTGTAAACTTTAAAAGGTGGAATCAAGTTAAATAACATTTTGTATACATTTTTTACCATGAGTCAGATCAGAAATAGATAAGAGAGAACTCTTATCTATTTCTGGTCAGATGTATATGTAGATACATATACATATATTTCCAATGTACAACATTTTCTGTTCTCATAATATAACAACAAACACAACCCTCTATAATACTTGTAACCTGGATAGCTAATATTATTAATAAATTACATGAAGAATATTGCTAGAATAATCTGATAATGTTTGCAGATGCATTTAAATCTTCACCACTTTTATTTATTGAAATATGTCAAAAAAATATTCTGAAATGTTATGTACTACACAATACATTTTATATTACACAAGCAAAAGGAACCATTACTCTGGTTCACTGAGCCACACTACGCGCCGTGGCCGAGTGTTGTGCCGACAAATGTCACAATCCCACTAAATGTCACAGCCCCCGACAAATGTCACAACAGCCCTCGACAAAAGTCACAGCTAACGACAAATGTCACAACATTGCCTCGACAAATGTCACAGCCAACGACAAATGTCACAACTTTGCCTCGACAAATGTCACAGCCAACGACAAATGTCACAACAGTATCATGATTCCAACGACAAATGTCGCAACCTCCCGACAAATGTCAGTCGTCATGCATATCACTTGGATAGGCTGACTCACTCTTTCATTGGTCGTAGAATACTATACCTGGTCCAAGACCCATAATATATTTATTTCTTAAGACCTTGTATTTTTTCATTATACTAATTTTTATTTCAAAAATTAGTTTGCGGTATATTATAATTTATTTGTTGCATAACAAAACAGTTTTACAACCGGTCCGGCTTATTTATGTGTATATAAGCAAGCAAACAAACAAAGAATCACTCGAGTGAAATTGATTAATATATGAATGAATGAATAAAATAAATGAATGAAAACATGAAGGAATGAAATAATGAAAAAATAAAAGTTTGAATGAATGAATGAATGAACGAACAAACGATGAACGAACGAAGAACGAATGGTCGAACGAAAGAAAATGAATAAATGAATAAATGAATAAATGAATAAATGAATAAATGAATAAATGAATCAATGAATCAATGAATCAATGAATAAATAATAAATTAATTAATTAATTAATTAAAGAATGGATGGATGGATAGATGGATGGATGGATGGATGGATGGATGGATGGATGGATGGATGGATGGATGGATGGATGGATGGATGGATGGATGGATGGATGGATGGATGGGTGGGTGGGTGAATGAATGAACATATGTATCATATTAGTCTGAAATAAATGTATAAATTATCTTACTATCGTCTTTTATGCATTGTTCTGTAATGAAACATGCATACATGGGCAACGTTTTTTTTCATAACAAATCCAATAAATACAAATCTAATTCACTTTATCCCGGTTCTCAATTTTGTATCACATACTGGATGTGTCAGGATAGGGCCATCTCGCACTTTCGTTGTTTCGCTAATTAAAATCTCACTCTTTCGCATCGCCCTTTCGTTGTTTCGTAGTCTCGCACTTCCGCCCACTCGTAGTTTTGCATCGCCCATTCGCAGTTTCGTCTCCCCTTTCATAGTCTTGCTTTCGTTGTTTCGCCGCCTCGTTGTTTCGCAATCTCGCTCTTTCGTTGTTTCGCAGTTTCGTTGTTTCGCCCATTCGTTGTTCCGCAATCTCACTCTATCGTTGTTTCGAAATTTCGTTGTTTCGCACTTTAGCTGTTTCTACTGCCATTATTTCGTACTTATTTTGTTTCGCTCTTTCGTTGTTTCGTACTTTCGTTGTTCCAAACTCTGATGGTGATGGTAAACGCTACCGTCTGTCGCGCCGGGATAGTATAAGGAATCTAAATAATATGTTATTTTTTTATATTAAGGTCAAGGTTAGATGTTACTGGCAAAAACATATTTTTATTTGTAAATTATATTCACGTATTTGGTAACTAATAATTTGCACAAGCTGTCATATAATATATCGTTTTTAGGGTTTTGGGGTAAGAGAAATCCAAATATGATGGGAAAGTATAAAAAGTTACGGTCGGGGTCAAGGTCATTTATCATTGAATTATGCTCATTCATATAATATAGCCGGTGGAAGGAGGCCGTTTTTATCTCAAACCTTCCAATATCTAGTACCAATCATTTCTCGGGGGTTTTTTGGCACAAGACCATCTAGAGTAATAATCCGTCGACATAGCTTTTAAAAATCCAAGATTGCGACCGAAATGGCCGCCAAGGGATATACTGGGTCAGAACATCGGAACTATTAGGCATAGATATGTGATTTTGGTGTCCAACATATGGTTTTCAAATCCAAGATTAGGACCAAAATGGCCGCCAAGGGATATACTGGGTCAGAACAACAGAATTATTTGACATAGAGATGGTATTTTGGTGTCCAGCATATGGTTTTCAGGGTCAAATAATTTATTTATGGAGCGTATATAACACTAAGATTTAAAAAAGTCCCATTCGTCAGATACAGCCCATGGTGGTTCATAGCTTCAGATCTAACTCGACATTAGGCTCCTACAGATGTGATTTTAGTGTCTAGCATATGGTTTTCGGAGATTAAGAAATCTGTGATGTATATTTAACAATACGATAGATAAAAAGTAAAAAAGCGAAGATGGCGTCTATTACAACCACCACTTAATCTTATCATGGGTCATAACTTCGAACATATGATTCCTTTAAGCAGGTTTTCTCAGAACTGTGCCTGAGAGGTCGCTTGTAGATCAATTATCGTCGCATAAATGATACAACACATAATTTGGCATGGTCAACCGTTTCAGACCTATTATTATCAATATTGGAAGGGGTACTACCAGAAAAAAACATCATTTGAGTCTAATCTGAATACGCCAGGGTCAATGGAATGGCAATTTTACGTTTCAATGTCAAACAAGATCCCTGCCAATAACCACTGTAAAGATGATCTACTTTGACCACTAAATAGTTAGGCTGGAATCTATGGCTAATTTTAGATTAACTTAATTACGTATATTTTATTGAAATGTTTATAGCCTAAATGTGTCAATGTGATCACGAACAAGATGGCTGGCTCTAATTACCTTGAAAATGTTGTATTTGCATATTTTTGTGTCCACCACTAATTTTTATGGTTGAAATAATGAGCTTATAATCTAATGCAATACACCACTTTAGATTAATCTGAATAAGTTGATTTTATTAATTTATTCTAGTTTAACGTTACATTTCCGAATTTACTTAAAAAGTATATGTGTCATGTGATTCTAGAGGTGAAAAACAAGATGGCTGTTGATATCAATAAAAAACATCGTCACCATCAATGGTATGACATAGTAAGCCTAGATTCTAATGCAATACTCCATTTTGTCTACCTCGTAACTTGATTACATTCATTTTAATAAAATTGTTATCCAATGGCCACGCCAGAGGTAGCATTCTATGCTTGCAATTATCAATTTTCACCAGCACCACCATGAATTTTAAAAGCCCATACCCAGGTTAAAAAGTTCCAAAGTTTAAAATTGTATTATATATGCTTATTATAAGCCTATATAACACAATTTTTAACTTTGGAACTAGATTTACGATGATATAAGCCTCATATCATCGCAAATCTATATTATCTTTATCCACCCTCCATTTGAAGGAGATATGTACCCGATAAGTGTGTATATCGGAATGTTCATACAATTGATAACAACCATCGCTTTATTATAATGGCTTTGGCTAAGCCGCTGAGGGTCCAGATGAAGGGTCCGATGTTAATTTGTTTTGTTTTTCTTTGAAAGGATCAACACTGAGAATAATCCCTTCCTTTTTGTCAGTACACCAGCCACGAACATCTCATGAATATTACCTGTGTATTTTGGCGATGTTCACGATGTCCCGCACAGATGTAAAACATGTCAATTAGCCGAGTTTTAAAGTGTCGACCCTTCGCCGTTAAGCTGTGCTTTTCCGATGACAATGTAATTAAGCTAGCAACGTCTTTGACGATGTTATACATCTGAGACTTTAAGCAGTAATTTATCCTAATACTTTTTGTCATAGATTACGGCTAGTAAATTATAAAAAAAACTATCTTTAGAAAGAAATAATCAACTCATTGACTCGATAACATTTTCCTGTCAAACATGGTGACGGCATTAAAAAAAAGGTGGATCTAACAAACAAAAATGTAATGACCGACATTTTGTGATAATTCGTCGTTTTCGAGACCTGATTACGTTGCCAACGGATGTTTCTAAAAGTTGTAATATTATCTATCGCAATGTTGCCTTCACTCAATCAAGCACTCAAAAAGATATAGCAGAGCTAAAACGAAAATATGTCATTTGCCTGAGTATGGTCCTTTAACTGAATGGATATGTATTTTTAGGTTTCAATGTCATTTATAAATCAAATCAATGATGGTGACTAGAATAAATGAATATCTACTCCGGATACCGAATAAATACACACAGGGAATATTTATTTCATTTACAATGTATTTTCTAGCATCATACATGAGTCAAATCCGAAATGGCAAGGAATGGCCATTGGAAATATGAAAAATGATATTATAAATAGAAAGAAAAACAAAAAGCATGCATGTGTTCAATCAATCAATCAAGAAATCAAGTAATCAATAAATAAATCACTGAGACACATGACGCTTAACATTCTCACCTCAGAGATTGGGTTTGATCTGAGCTACATCATCATGTATGTGTGGAAAATGGTTCGTTTCTTACACCCTTGTAAATGCAAGCTGTTATAACTAAACGTTCAGCAACCATTTTTATCGCAAACCTCTGTATACATTTGAAAGACATAATTATGTTTGTTGTAAATACTCATTTCAACTGTGATGAAGGCATCTCATGAATTAACATCCAAATCCCTAGATTGACTTTTTTCTTTTGACCTGAGACTCTCAACTGTAATAGAATGAATCACTTCTTATCCTACTTCGGCCGTGTAAGAACACGAGATTCTTCGGCTTATAAATTAGATGTATCTAAGTCAACCATAATATGTGACGCGCCACAAGGGCACCCGATGTATGTCGGGATTTCAGATTTTGGGTGAAGCCTCATTATTTACCAAAAAATTGAGCAGATAGACAGTTCAAAATGTTACCAATCAACTGTCAAAATATTAAAAAAGGTCTACGATATATTTTATGTATAAAAACGATTTTATTCAAGCCTTTTTGTATGGAAATTCGTCAACCTGTGAGCGTCAATAGAGACTATACCTACTTTTTTGTGGTATCTCAAGTGTTTGCTTTTAACACTCGCCCAGTTGCCAATGGGAGTGGAGGTTTTGGCAAGTATATTTTGGAAAGCATTAGCCCGTATTTTGAAGTGTATTTTTTCATATCGGGTGGACTAGTATGATCTAAATATGTTTTAATGTGTGGTTGACACCTTAGAACTACAATCTATTTGTCTTTGGGGGCAAGGTTTGCTTTATTTATATTAGATATATGATCCCTCATTCAAAAAAGAACATTACTTTGACAAGTGCCAAGCTACTCGGGGCAAGTGTTTTTTTTATTATTTAATGATATGCTCACGAATCATTCAATGCCACATTTTCATGAATTGTTCATAAAATATCCATGCACATTTAAAACACTTACATGAATATATAATGAACAGTTCACAAAAGAGCTCACGAACTGTTCAAGAAATATCCGTGAACATTAAATGGTCCAGGACAGGACAGTTCATGATTAATTCATGAACACTATTTTCTGTAATGGTTCATGAATAGGTGAAGTCACGCAGACATCACATTCATATGAACAGTTCACGAGCAGTTCATGTGAATGTCTCTTTGTGGCATGAACTATTCATGAACCATTCCAGTAAGTGGTGCTCATGATTTAATCATGAACTGTCCTGGGCCATTTAATGCTCACGGACATTTCTTGAACAGTTCATGAGCTCTTTTGTGAACTGTTCATGAAATATTCATTAATACATGTGGCAGAGGCTTTTTCACCAGGTGTCATGGCATTGGAAAGTCATGAGCGACATCTGGTGAATAGCATGTTGCAACTTCCTGTCCGTGATTTCTAATTTGCAATCCTGTTTGGGAGCAAATCTTGAGTGTTAATTTCTTTCACGTTTAACCTTTGACGAGTGAGCCAGTGCTCACTGTTACAGCGTCATGGGCGGAGTGAAATTAGGTGTGTGTTGAGCATTACTATCTAAGCGAAATTATTACGTTTTTATTTATATCGCTCTAGTCACTATTGCATTGTTATTAATTGTTAATATTGTTATCTGCAGATATTTTGATTTGTGTGACTGTTCGGCGGCTTAGGCAGCCACTGAACTCTGCCAATTCTAAAGTGGGGTGAGTTTAATTATCATCTATATTTAAACAAATGAATTTAAATAAGACATTTAAATTCAAACTTGTACCGGTATTGTTACTGACATTAATTTTGTATTTGCAGGTTTTCTTCTCTTGTTCTTTATTTGATTGGTTTGGTCGTTCATGTGATCGGACTTAATAAATGTTCATCTGACCAAATGTGAAGATATATTGTTATGAGTTGTACTTACACCCTGCTGATTGAACCCACTGAACACTAATAGGGGTAACTGTCAAACGAGCTAACTGGAGAATCACAACACCACCCCCTGGGGATATTTCCCTGTGACATACAGTTCATGAATAATCTAGGATATTTCAAAGAAAGTTCATGAACTGTTCATTAGTATCTCACAGGGAATAAAAGCGAGCAGACACAACCTACCGATTGCAGCTCATAGTCTAGCTACTAAGACCCCAACACTTACGTTTCGTTTACCGATATATATTTTAGGCTGAATTTGATATTTTGTAAAGATAAGACCCTATGGTCCTTATCTACTCTTCCTGTCATATCATAACTGAATAACTTTGTGTATATTTAGGGTTCTGACCATAAATTATCAACCGAACTGGGAAGACATTTAAATGTACCGCAAAGGAGCGCTAACTTATGTAACTTATGTCAACAGATACAAATAGTAATGAATCTCGCTTGTTATTTGAAGGCAATAGTTTGCTTGTCATTTGAATAAAAATTAACTCCGAAATGTAGCCTATCACACTGATCATTCAAACTTGATTTTTTTTAATTTTTGAACTCGCATGGCGAGAAAGAACTGCTACTTACATAACGCAATGTAATAACAAATTGAGTTAAAACATTATCTGCGATTTTTAGTTTATTTAGTTTTTGTGATTGTGACGCTCGTATTACAATAATAATAATTGATATATTATCTCTCCTCTGTTTTTGTGCAATTCATGGAGATACAATAAACTTGTTTAAACTTGTTGAGCTTGTTGATATTGACCAGTACATAGATGTAGTGAATTAACGGCTTAGCTCTTAATTTGTATGATTGTCTCAGAACACGGCCCCACGTGGGGTATTAATGTTTTGACGTTGACTTATAGTGGCCATTGAGTATTATTTTGGATTATGATCCTGTGACCACTCAATTGTATGTAGCCTCTTACACTTGTCTTGACTATTGAATAGGTTGTTAGGAATGTCAAGCCCGATGAGGATCACTCGTAGACTAAAACAAGGGCTGATTTGTCTTCTGTTACCGGGTTACTATCCTTGGTGGATTGCGTCTTTTTGTTGTAATAATAGTGTCCGTGTGGCGGTTTGAAACTACCAGTGAATTCGAATGGATGCAATAAAGTTGAGACATAATATTTATTTTTTTGTATTCCTTTTCCAAGTTTAACAGTTCAGTAAGGAGATAATCATCATTTATTGGAATGCAGTTGAAGCCTGGTCATGGAATAGTTGCATGCTATCATCCACTTTTGGACCAAAAACAATTTTCTACCACAGATCAATAAAAGAGTATCCCAGTCTGTCACTTGACAAGATCAGCTAATCACCGCCGTCATTTAGTTATTCTTTAAATAAAGGAGTATAATATCATACTTGGGCTCCACTTTTTCATCAATGCTTTCAGTGATAGTAATGACGTCTCTATTATAGAAGGCATTGGTGTAAGTTATTGTCTTCGCGTTCATCCACGTTCCTCCTGTTGTCTCAATATCAATGTTTTTGCTAGGTTTACACTAGGTTCCCGGCGGCCACGGCGGCCACTTTTCAGGCCACCGTGGAGAAAACTGGATGGACGTAGGGCAACGCAGGGCGGCGGGATGGACAAACGAGGGAGGCCGTGATTGCCGTGACTGCCGTGCCAGATTTTAAAACTGGCAAAAAATTTGCCACGGCAGTCACGGTACGGATAAGAAACCTAGGAGGCCGTAGTAAAACGGGGTGAACCCAACAAAACGTGACAAAACGTGACAGTGCGTAATAAGCCGCAACGGAACTTTGAGACGGTCCGTAGCATGTTTCTGGGACTTTTCGATGATTTTGATAGCAGCCATTTTGAAAATCGGTGTTTGGCCATTTATTCTCTATCGATTAAATGTTAACAGCCTGATTCTGAGACATGATAGGTCCCTGGACAACATGATACCACTTATTGAGAGTCCTGGGATATTTTAAATCACAAATCATAACTTCAAAAGTGCATAGAGTTAAAATATGTATTTTTTTGTCATTTTTTTGGACGCCATCTTGAATTACACAAAAAGTATTTTAATTTAACCATTGAAAATAGTTTTAACAGATTCCTTGACCTCTCAAATGTATGATAAGCCACCAAAATCTTCCTTCTAAGTTGATTAAGGGGCAAACGCGCTCCCAAGCTGTCCGGTGTCCACGTTTCATCCGTAGAAAGTCTTGAGAGAACGTGAAAGACGCCTCAGTCCTTGATTAGAACGTGAGAAACGCGAGGAACCCTATCAGGCCGTGACGGCCCGGGGGGCAACGTACTGGCATCCGTAATAGATCGGGGGGGGGGCCGAATCGGGGGCCGCATACCGTGAGAGACCGTGAGAGACCGTTAGAAAACGTAGCAAGACCTAACAAAAATTGAAAAAGGGCCAAAATCCCATGGTGCACGGTGTTGGAAGATATACTAGACTAGTTGTGAAGTAGGCCTACTGGCTAAAAAATCAAACTATGAAAAAACTCGCTTGATGAAAGTTTTATATAGTCTACAGCCTAATTTAAAAGGACTGGCCCACGCTAAAATCATCAAAAAATCGGTGATTTTATTTCGGGCTCTTAATATGACCATATGATGTAAACATGTACATAGACTAGAACTGCAAATTTTTATAATTTTTGTGCTGCGCATTCATCAGTTAGGCTAGATATAGAGACGAAATTCCTGATTTCTAATTATTGACAACCATGTCAAAAATAGGAAATGCGGGAATTTCGTCTCTATATCTAGTCTAACTGATGAATGCGCAGCACAAAAATTATAAAAATTTGCAGTTCTAGTCTATGTACATGTTTACATCATATGGTCATATTAAGAACCCGAAATAAAATCACCGATTTTTTGATGATTTCAGCCTGGGCCAGTCCCTTTAATTCATTTACATGTAAGCTAACCATACACAAATACATTGGCTCACTAAAGTTAGTGATGTTTTCTGTTCGTATGATTTCGGCGAAGCTTGGAATGTTCAAGGAGTTGATGTGTAAAAATATATTTTATTGTTATTCAAACAGAGGGCCATTGTATCTCCAACACGGGTTTTTAAATTTGGAAAACTCAAACAAAGCTTTGCTGTGCAGGAATTTATTTCTATTTTAGAGCTTGTTTCTATTTAACATTTATTTCAAATACACAACATAGATTAGCGTTAGCTCAATTGAGATCTTCGCATATAAACTGGTAATTAGTGTAAACCTAGGCCAACACCGTTTGACGAGCGTCTGTATATAATATGTAATAATGGTTAATAATGGTTAGTTTCTTTTCACATTGTCTTGTCCTGCATATTATTAGCAATATCATGGTATGTATAGACTTGCGAAATTATTAACAATAGATAACAACATTATTCTATTAACCCATTGACTTCCAGGCCGGGGTGCATGCCAGGGTCCAGATATACTAGTGTAGGAGTTCTATTTTTCGTCATTTGAAGCTGGAATTGCTAACGCAATTTCCAGCTTCAAATGACGAAAAATACATAAATGTAGTATATATTTGACGAAAATTTGTGTCATTTTATGGTTACGTTCATTGAAGAATGACGACGGAAATTTCCGTCATGTATGGTAGTGAAAAGGTTAAGAAACTGGCAGCTTATGTATATCATACTTTCACAAAAGTAAAATAAAGTGTGTATATTAATGACGGCAACCATTCCAATGCACTGTTTACTGTATTAATGTATTTGTGTTTTGAAGTTTGCCTGATAGGCGATGTATTGCCTTTTGTTAATAAACAATAATATTACATCCACCGGAAAGGTTTAGTTTATGTTGTTGGTTGATCTATCTGTCCGTTTGATTACTTAAAAGTAATGACCAGATTTGCATGAAACTGTCACCAGATTCGATGAAATTCGGGCCAAGAAGCAAGCGATGCCATTTTGAAGATGATTTAATATAATTATCATTTGCTTTCTCAGTCGCTAACCGTTGTACGCCATTCCAAACTGTATTTGTATTATCCTTAATATAGAGAGTAGTTGATGTTTTTATCGCTCTTTCAGTTTAATTCTAGCTGTATAAATATGTTCATTTGCTCTTTGTATCATTAGAAAGCAATGCGTCTTTCAATATTCGGTGTGTCTTTTGTATGTTGTCGACGAGATCGTTTAAATTTTCTTTTTGCATTGGCTATTTCATTGGAGTATTATCTGATTTTTGCTCCCAGCAGCTTTGTTTGTATTACTGTTTATTCGTAGGCTGTCATCTGCCGCATTTACCAACGAATCAGATAAAATTGATATCAGGTTTTCGCCCGATACAGCAGTAACGTGCAGCTAATAAAGTTATCAGCTACATGTAGATTAGTTATTATCCAACAGACACAAGGCGTTTGATCAATGTTGGTTTAACGTAGGTCAACTGTCTACGACGTTAAACCAACATTGATTCAACGTTTTGTGTCTGCTGGGATAGTTCTATAAACCATTTTCTTTAGTATGGATACATTTATCCAGCAAACACGTGGAGAAGTTGAGCTAACGTTTGTTTAATTTTGGCCACCGTCTTGGAGAATTGTCCAACAATAAACCAACGTTGGATCAGCGTCTTGTGTTTGCAGGCATGGTACCGGTAGTCTACATACGATGATAATTGATTTTGATTGAGTTATAACCATTGGTTCTGGCTTCGGATTTTTCAACAATATGTGCTCAGAGTTGAACGGAGTGGACCTTAAAATACTACCGATCACAGACCCATTAAAGATATGGTGGGTAGTCGCATATCAGCGAACCCACGAAAGCGTAACGATTTGGCCAGTGAGCACATACTTCCTTGTACATACCTAGAACTGGATGCACACGTCCGTCTACATTGTATAGGTCTACACCATTGTCATCACATCTTTGGGAGTATCACTATTTTAACAATACATAATTTATTCTGCATAATTGGGTATTAGACATAGAGAAAATCGACTTGCACATGAAAAGAAAGTGTTTTGAGAGACAGACATATTTAAATATGGAAACAAAATTGATATGCTTCGCCTTGCTGTTCACGGTACATTATGCTACTTGTTTGTCTGACTGCGTCGTCAAAGATATTGCAGTAGACACAACTTTTGACTTAGAGAAGGTGGGTATATCTCATTTATTTATAGCACACCATTTTTTATGTAAATGTACAACCGGATTGCAAACTTTTTCTAATTAAAAAAAATGGGGAATGCTTGTTACAAAGTAGACATGGCAAACTCATATGTAAACCAATAATATTTGTTTAATTGTTTTGAAATGATGCAGTTGCAGTCCCATATATTTTATGATTTTGCTATCGCTGTTTGAACAAAACATACACTCCTAATATTATGCTTATATTTTATGTTTAAAAATAATTGAAAATATATCAGTAATGTTTCGATAATTGGTAGTTTGGCTTCTGAACATGTTTTTCTGTAAATGTTTTTTTTTTTAAATCGCTATGTTTAGAATCTAAAAGATGATCTGGCTATTTGAAATAAATATGTTAGGAGATCAGCGAATCTTTGTTAATATGCAGGTTCTAAAAAATGTACGTCACATTCTACCTGTCATAGAAAATAAAATTCCGCACTTTTGCTAGGGATGTTTAACAAGAAATAATGTCGGTCGCGTCTGAGCGAGTGGGAGTTATGTAGCTACAACAAGTAGATACAGCAGTAGAACCGGTCTGTCAAAAATTGTGTATGTGCGTGTTAAAAGTTGGTGAATCTAATCTATTCGTTAACACTTTAAGCCCCCACGATGCATTAAAGCATCATTTTAGATCTTAGAAAACATACCTATTTTTCCTACAACCAAGGGTTTAAAATGAAAATTTTCATGAAACTGGTTTAGCAATACATGGCAATTTTCTTTAATTTTTAAACCACATCCAATCATCTTCATCCACTACAAGTCGAGAATTGCGACAGCAATTCGCGGCTTGTAGTGGATGAAGATGACCACGGTTAATTCAGGCCTGAAAGGGTTAATGTAGAACTCGACAAATACCTTGACTGACAATCAAACGGAAATTAAGGGTCACATCATAAAGGCTCTGAGTTGGCTGCTTACCTGCACAATTATTTTCTTGTTTGTTGATCCTTAAAGAATCTTTCAGCTTCAAAACGCGCATGCCTGGGACGGTCAAGTGTAGGCCAACAGTAGCCTATTGAGTACAGATTGACGGCATTAATATAGCCACTGAACTGATTACAAGATACTACTCAAACGAGACATTGATCCAATGATGTTTTAATGTTAGGCCAACGTCTGCGACGCTGGCCCAATATTGAACCAACATTAGATAAATGTACAATGTTTGAGAGGAAGTCCTCCTGCCCAGCAAACGCAAGACATTTGTATGACATTTATGCAATGTCGACCCAACGTCTTCAACGTTGGTCCAACATTGCATAAAGTCATACAAATGTTTTGTGTTTACTGGGTGACAATACAAACTTGGGGGTCAAGCAGTTTCCAAATCCCCGCAGTAATACAGTCAGTTTGTTTGCAAGTAGGCGACCAACTAGGGGCAAAAGACAAGGGCTTTGAATTATTACCTCATAGATGTCGCTCAAGTATATATGAACTTGCTGTGATTTGAGAATTTGCTCTTAATGAGGCTTTTGGTATGAAACGCATAGTTAGTATTATTATGGAATAGGGCCTTGGCTTACCCACGGGCACTATTGCCTTCTGGGGGACCCTTGTCCCGCGAATTTTGAAAGTTGACTACACCTTTACTGTGACCAATCTTGTTTGTTGGTTTGCTATCATTTGTTTGGCCTGTATGCTGGTATGATAGGGATCAAAATTGATCTTAATGTAGGTCTCCTGATCCGTACAACATATATGTAATGTATTTCTCCCTTATTTGGCTACACAAGGCTACACATAATATGTATCATTGTTTTTGTGACAAATAATTTGTTCTGAGAGTCTGATATTATTCTAGTATATTTGTTTACTCTCTATTTTTTTACTTTTCCATTCTATATAAGTATTATTAGTTTTGTATTATTAGATTTCATTATATGTTTCTATAGCTGTAAATTAATCTTTACATTTATTCTCACTAGGATTATTGTTAAAATAAAAATGAAGACAGGGAGTCTAAATACATGTATCAGAACTCAGAGCTGAGGATGGGTGTTATACTTTGCATAGGGATTTTATTTCACAAGCTATCTAGTACTATGGTGGAGCTCTTTACCACATTATAGTGACACTCATCTTGTCTTGTCGATTAAAAGTGTCGATAATTAAACACACTCGATGTACTAGCGGTATTTATTAGTTTTTCTCACACTATTCCCTGCTTTTATTTTAAAAAGCGTATTTTGAACATTTTATTTCAAATTAGAATATTGCCTGTGATTCTGCCAATTGTGTACATTCAGCTATGGGGAGTCTGGTATGAAGTTGAGTGGATTGTTCCTCATGACTTGTTCGGTTTACCATCCTTTGACGACTACACAGAAACTTTCACCATTAAACAGGACGGTAATATTACCGTAAAGGCTCGTGCGAGGTAAGTCCGGAAAGCCTGGTATCTTCAACCTTTAAGACCTACATTGTTATTTTGTTTTACCAACTTGAAGTTCTGTGTCGCTACCGAAACACACAACTTTCAGTTTGTGAAAAATACTCACATTTGTAGAATTATAGTTAAAATATATATTATTCGAATCTACCTAATTTAAACATTTTCCTCTTTTAAATTGTCTTGTGATAAGGACAAAGAAAAAGCCTGTAGACGTGACTTACACTTTAAGGGTTAACCCTTAACCCTTTAACCGCATGGGCCGCACATATTTGGGTTTTTATTTTTTATTAGCACTTACAGTACAGCATTTTAAATTATGTTAAAGATAAAATGTGACATCAACCAGCAAGATTTGAAAGGAGTTGACCTCCATCTTGTCAAATCTGAATAATTTTCACTCACTTGAAGTTGTGGATCGCGTCAGCGAGACACAACTTCAAGTGGGTAAAATTTCAAATTGAATCATTTGGCGGTTAAAGGGTTAAGTCACTGATGTCGACTGCAGTAGCCTAGTAGTTAACACTTTTGTAACCAGCTGGTAAAATTAAAATTTGTCTTAAATCTTGAAACAGTGATATAGGCTATGACGTTGTGAATCGCGGTAGCGAGACACATCTTCAAGTTACTAAATAAATACATGTCATAGCTCGGACCAATCGCGCCTGTACCATTTTTTAACCTTTTTTGTTTTAACTTCAAACTTCAGAAGGAGAAGTGAGTAGAGAATTGGTATTTGTTTTGATTATGTAAATTTTCTGTATTGATATTTCTGTTATTAATATTGCAAATTATTCATTTTTAAACGATATGAAGAAAACAGTATGCATACAACATGCATAATATGAGCAAATGCATGTTTACTTGTTAATTTCATGCAATTGCATTTTATTTTCATATCACTTTCTTTTTTTCAACTGAGAAAGAACAAAGTCAAATTGATAATTATTAAAAATTATTTACAGTACGTCCGGGGAGGGGGCAGGGGTACTCTAAGACGATCTTAAAAGTTAAGTTATGAGTTAAGCTCTTAATTCACTAAATAAATGTACTGGTTAAGATGGACTTAACTATCAGCTTCACCTTTAACCATTTGTCTGTTAATCACAACAATAGTCGTCTTAATCTATTTATTAGCCGAATAAAACACTGTTATAGAGAATAAAAAGGCTGTTTAAACATCAAGATTTGTAAATGTTTGGTCCCAAATTAAACAAATATGAGTAATTTTCAACCACTTGAGGTTGTGGATCGCAGTAGCGAGACACAACCTCAAATGGTTGAAAATTTTAATAAAATAACTTAGCAAGATAAGGGCTTAGGGTTTCAGAACACGGTTCTTGATAATGTCACTCTACGTCACACAAATGATTGTATCAGTGGATGCTAGTCATTTCTAGCTGTAAATATCGTGATTGCCCACCTTGTGATCATGTTTATAGCGGTAAAGAACCTTGTGACACCGAAATTATTGGCACGTTGTATTTGACTGAAAACCCAGCAAAAATGTACGAGGTGTTACACCAGAATGGCAAATGTAAGTATACGAAGTAAACGTCTATACATATTATATGGGCATACGCTATTTCATTGATGTATCTGATTGTAATGAAATACTGATTTATTCTTTTTTTTTTTAAATAATTTTTATAATGAAGATGATTTGCTTATAATTAGGAGACATCATTCACAACTGGAATAATAATAATAATAATAATATTAATAGTATGGATGGATATTAAATACATGTTTATATATTTATATATATATATATTCAAACAGATTTATACGTGTTTTCAATCATCACAGTAAAACATATATATATATATATATATAATTTAAATATATTATATGTGCGTTATTGCAAGCGACCGTCCGTTTGGTCATTAGCTATTTTTATGGAATTGCTTCAGTTTTGTTCCTTCAAAATATAGACATAAACTTCACTAGTGAAACATTTAAAAGTAATTGGTATATTAGAGAACCAGCATGCATTGTATTTTTAGAAGATTTTATTGCAATAAATATCTCATAGAAATAACCCATCTATTAAATAATAAAATAATTGTTTTCTAAAAAAAAAAAAATTTAGCGGTGGAAATAATCGTCTGGATTCTCAAGTATGACAGCGACTACCTTCTCACTTACACGTGCGACGTCATGAACGATACTACCGGGATGTGTGAAGAAGTGTCCTCAAAAATAATGAGTCGCCAAAACACTATATCTGACGACAAACTGGAAGAAGCCTATGCTATTGCTGCTGGGGCGTGTCTAAAGAAAGAAGATTATGTCAAAACAACACAAGAAAATGGTATTACAACAATTTTTCGTTATTTCAGCTTTTTGATAACCCTCGTTAGCCCTTACATCGCGGGGACCGTCTTTAGAGAGGGACGTGGCGCAATGGCTAGAGCGCAGAGCTTTGCCAATGCCACTGCCTGCCGTGCGGTTTCGAATCCCGCTTGGTGCAGGATTATCAGAGAAATATCATGTTTCTCCCCTCTCAATATTGGGACATTATTTCGATGTTGCGTCCTTGGGCAAGACACTTTACCCTCACATGCTTCACTTGACTCAGGTGTAATTGAGTACCTGGTAAGACAGAGATGGCAATATGTGCGAATAGTTCCTAGCGCCGAAATGGCTGCAAGTGCTGTATGCTTCAAAAAGGGAGTTGAAATAGTACATGAATGAACAGGTCCAGTGACCAGGGGTAATATGTGTGCAGCGCACAGAGCATTGTATGTGCGCTATATAAGAACTCACCATTATTATTATTATTATAGACGTCATAATTTGCCGTATATAGACGACGTCAGATTCTGAAGCATAAAGACGCACTGGAAGAATTACAAAAATCATACCGGCCGTACACCCATAACATAGGTATACAAATGATGCGGAAAAAGCTAATTCGGAAATTTATGAAATTGAAAACAAGATTTGGTCTCCATGGTTTATACAAGCATATGTCAACGTTGTCAGGGTTGAGTCATTGTATACACTCGTCACACGCCGAAAACTATTTTAATATTTTAGTTTACTTTGACAAATCAAGGGAGCTGTTGCAACGTTTATCCTGGTATATGAAAGTGTTTGGACAATAAAATGTGTGCATTACACATGTATGTGGTCACCATATCATGCATTATTTACCTGATATATAAATTTATCCTGTTCATATGTTATACTAGAATAGAATACGTTTACTACTTTAGCATGTCAATTTATAAAACCCAACTCTACAGATTTTATTACTAATCAAATACAATGACCCAAGACAATAGATACGTGATTGGCAAAAAACTCTTACTCTGTATAATTGATGTCTTGTTTGTGTTTCAGAATGCACGGCAGTGACCAATGGTAAGAGGTTTTTCGCCATAGTTTTATAGGTGTGAGTGGAAAAATACATATTTTTTGTATAATTCGTTGTTCTGCTCACGGCGAGTGCATCTATATCTTCAGCAAATTATTTGTATCCCTCCGGCTAAAAATTCGCGACGCATGTGATGTTTTAAGTACAAGCTCATCAATTAAGCTGAATCATTTGGGGAAATAACTAAAGTTAAAATAACTCTGCTCGGTACGAAGTTATGGAAATCTCGAAAAAACTTATCTACAATCGATTCTGTAGTTCTAATAGCTCTTACATTATGATTAAAGGGGCGTACAGCTGTCATATTGCCAAGAGATATCAGTGATGTAGGGGTGTTTATCGACCAAAAGCCTTTTTTAAGCTTCATTCATTTAACCAGGATTGCAAACAGACACATGGACACTAGTTCTACTCTGCAAACCAAAAGGCAGTAACTGCTCACTTGTAAAGTAAGCAGATACTGCCTTTGGCTTTGCACGGCATTACATAATTTAAAGGTCTCCACATTGCTAACATCACTGTTTAACATGCAATCTAGAATATCAGTGTCAATCATTACCAATAGTTAGCAGCTTCTAAAACGTGATTTTGGTGCTTAATAAAGATTATAGAGCACTTCATTTCTACATGGTGTGAACAAACTATTAGCATAAAACATCACAGGTCCAACCCATACGTTTAATCTGACATCCAATAGAATGATCATGCATCATACTAATCAGAACTGCATGATCAATTCGTTTATTTAATATAAATAAACGATATTGGCTTATACTGCTCCAATATAATGTAACTTTAACATGTGTTAATAATAAATAAAATGACTTAATAGATCCAAATGAGTTTTTTTTGGCAGCCATTCTGAACTGCAATTTTAAACTTCAGACTTCGGAATTCAGACTTCAAATTTCAGAAGTCCCCACTGCGCATTTGCACTTTTAAATAGATATATATTGGTTTGTCAAATGGAATCGCATTCAGAGTGCCCATTGCACACATTGACTTGTCTCTCTGTTGACTTAATGTTGTATCACTATCCCCGACGCTAGCCCAACATTGAAACAACATTGATCCAACGTTTTGTGTTTCAATAAAATTTCAACTGTTATTTTAATTGTAGCATTTAAAAGGTTTCAACTGTCCATACCAAATACACAGTATTGGTTCAATACTGTGCCACTGTGTGCGACGCTGGCCCGGAATTGAAACATTGTATTAATGTATGTTTATTATGAAATCTAGAGACTAAAGGGTAGTGTCAGTCTTCACATAGGGGAAACCTGTTCACCCTCCTCTTGTCATTCAAGCAATGAATGGAGAATCACCCGACATGTACACCATTTAACCAACATTGGACCCTATCATAGGCCTACTGCTGTGCAAGCCAAAAGTCAGTATCTGCTCACTTTACAAGTAAGTAGATACTACCTTTTTTATTTGAAGAGCAGCATAGTGATCCAGAAAATCCGGGATGAATCCTGGGGAAATCCGGAATAACATGGTGGATGACTTAGAAAAGTCATAGCAGAATACCTGACTACTCTGGGAATATGGTGTCCAAATTCCTTGTTGATTGCATAAAAACGCAAGGAGAAATAGCTTCTAACAAAACCTGCACAGAAAAATAAGTTAAAGGACCGGACAAAACTGCATAGCCCAAAGCCCCCTAACAGTGAAATACGGGGAGTCACAAAAGATCAAAAGCCTTGTGGCATTCAGTGAAATCAGAGAATTTTCAATCACACCGGGGTGTGAATTGCAGCAATTATTCACATCTGAACGCGAATAAAAACCAGAAAAACTGCTGGCTGTACTTACCCTTTACCCGCTAAGGTATCTTATTTAAATTTTCACCCACTTGAAGTTGTGTCTCGCTACCGCGACCCACAACTTCAAGTCGGTGAAAATTATTAGTATTTGTTTTATTTGAAAAAAAAAACATTTGCAAATCTTGATGTTTAAACACACTTTTCGATTCCAATAACTGTGATTTAAATTGCTAATAAACAGATTGCAAACGACTATGGTCATCCCTAGCGCTTAAAGGGTTAAAAGAGGTGCGTGATATAAAAGGAAATGAACTGCAGTATGTATATGTAATCAAATGAAGATAAGAAGGTTAAAATATTATAGATTAAATATTATGGATTAAATCAATGAAAACATAATTATGTAACTATGCTAAAATGTTGTATGTGGTAACTCTGATCATTTTAAGATATCATATGTATGTAATGCCTTTTCGAAATCATCAACGATTCTATATGGACTCCACACTAATGCACATTGACATACTGCATGTTTACTCCAGGCACATGTGCCATCCCAAACACACACATTTTGAATAACATTTATGCAATGTTGAACCGACATTGAAGACGTTGGGCCGACGTTGTATAAATGTTATACAAATGTTTTGTGTTTGCTGAGTTGGGGTGCATGTGAACTATACCATAGTCGTGTAGCGAAAGAAGAATGTCTTCTGCCGTGCACAACTAAAATGCAGTATCTGCTTACTTGTAGAGCAAGCATTTTTGCTTTGCACGGCAGTCAAAGATGGACAATGGTGCTTTTATTTGAACGAGAAATCGAGTGCAAAAAGTTACTGATGTGACATCGACACCTGTATTGATTTTGGCAGTGCATCATTTTTTATTGAACAAACGCACCTGCAAAAAGTCCACACTGAGCCGCTTGTTAATGTGCAATCCAGTGAGACTTGTTACACTTTGTAATTCAATCTGGGCACCTTTTTCAGGAACATGAAACACGTAGTACATTTAACCGTTACAGCGCGGGGATCGACTTTAGACGTCAGAATCTGGCGTCTATGGACGTCAGATTTTGACGACTAAAGTCGATCCCCGCGCTGAAAGTGTAACATATTCATAATGACTGTATACCCAGAACATAGGTATTCAAATCAAACTAATTAAGATATTTATGATGATTTCAAATAGACGAAACCTTTGGTTTGCTGGTTTATATAAATATATTCCAGCGCTCCAAGGGTTAACACTTGGAATGCTCTATTATAAAAGCGAATATTTCCCAACATCGGTGAAAATTCCACAGCTCCTATTTTTTTGCATTCATTGAATAGCTTTTTTTGAATCATTCTTTTAACCCTTTAACCGCCGGTGCCGCATATATTCGGGTTTTCAGTTTTTATTGCCACATTAAGTACCACCTTTTAAATATGTTAAAGATAAAATGTGACATCAACCAGCAAGATTTGAAAAGAGTTGACCTCCATTTTGTCAAATCTGAATAATTTTCACTCACTTGAAGTTGTGGATCGCGTCAGCGAGACACAACTTGAATGATTTGAATGATTTGGCGGTTAAAAGGTTGAATATTATGTAATCATGTCAACACAATATTCAAACGCCGAGCGTCGGTATCGTATATGCATCGGCGTGTGCCGTGTATAAGTGATCGAAATAAATGAAGAGTTCCACACCAGAAATTACTGTATTTCTTGTGAAATTGATAAAAGCGGGTGTCAATTTTTCGTTGCATATAATTGCTCATGTACATTGATTTTGCTACAAATAAAAATAATTTGGCTGAGTGTAAATAAGATCGCTGTGTCGGACAGTATTTACGTTAGAGTTGAACAGGTTTACAGGATAATACCCCTACCTCACAATATCGGTCTATATTACAGTTGTTCTATTCAAAAAACATAGTAATGTTGCTGCAAGTCAGTAAATTCTGATGACCAACAATTAGCCACTGATTGCACATAAACGATGATGAAACACAATCACATTTATAGGCTTTGTGAATGAGATGAGAACAAATTCTGCACCTTTTTATACGAATGGCTGTAGAAATTTCGTGTTTATTCTACTGAAATGTACCAGAAAGTGAGTTAATCAGTTCTGCTGACCTATCTCATGGGCGCACCATAACACAATAGTTTGATGTACTTTCAATGGTCTCTCATACAGATTACAAGCGAGCGTTGGGGCATTGGACTCTGTGTGTGGTCCATTCTGTCGTTCGATGCCAAACGACAGTAACTGCATGCTTACCTAACTAACAAGTAAGAAGTTTCTGCCTCAGATGGAACTGCCATCCTGTGACCTAGCGCGCTACTTCTCAATCACAGAGGATTTACACAATACTACTCTCTGTGTGTGGATGGAGAATAAACTTGTTGATTACCAAGAACTCCACACTCTGGTGTGACAGATCGTAGCGCTAACCACCGCATTAAGGCACATTAACCCTTTAAACGCCGGTGTCGCATATGTTCGGGTTTTTTTTATTAGCACATTAAGTACCACATTTTAAATATGTTACAGATAAAATGTGACATCAACCAGCAAGATTTGAAAAGAGTTGACCTCCCTGTTGAAGTTGTGGATCGCGTCAGCGAGACACAACATCAAGTGGGTGAGATTCAAATTAAATAATTTGGCTGAAAGGGTTAAGGCACCCGCTCTGAAAGGTATAGGGTCGGAAAATACGCAGCGCTTACCACTATCACTGATACAATACCGCCCACGTTTCTCATGTATGGACTACAATTCCAGAGAAGCAAAACAAAACGAATTATCTAGAATAAAAATAGTATTTTTGTAATATTGAGAGATCCATGATGTACGCAGCAAATCAAGTTGCACAGAACATACATTCCGAAGGGTAAGGATATTGAATTAACAATTATGTTGTATTTAATCAGTAAAAATAAGAATCATTGAGCAAGCACACAAGTGAATTGCGACCATGGCAAAGCTGGACACATATCGCTGCACATAACCTTGACGTTGACAGATGCGCCGTCTCGTTTGTGTGTTGGTAAACAACACCTGTCAACAAATGTTTTGTATCAATTCACCGGCAGTATACACACACGATCAACCGAAATGACGGGTTGAGAGCCAACAAAATGACCACCTTCACGGGCCTGCGTAAATCGACACTTCTCTTTACATTGTAGGTATTTGAATCAGTGTCAAAGTTGGATGGTCATACTTGGATCAGTTGCACCTGAGAGATTGTAAAATGTTTGTTCTATTGTGTGCTCTAGAGCAACTGGAACAAACAATGGAACAACCACTCCGCAATCACTCCAGCAAGCATTACCCCTCATTCATCTACTGTATTCATTTCTGACATTATATTTTTTTTCAAATTTTTTCAAAATTATCATATCAAGGGTTGCTTAAGCAACCCTTGATATGATAATTTTTTATTATTACATTAGAAACTAAAATTAGCTAGAAAGTCAATTTATAAGCGGGATCATGTATATCAAAAACATAATTAAAAAAGTAGAATTTAATCACTTATTATTTTTATAGTTTGCAACATAATTATATCAACTTGTACGACAATACACAGGTTACATCTACAAAATATCAATTTCAACGAGCGGAATTAGAATATGTTTGCACCACACAGGATGCGAAATAAATTAAGAGATAATAATTACGACTTTCCAAATTGATCTGAAGTTATTTTGGTGAATCGAATTTATTACACCACAATACAGTGTCATATAAATATGTAACACCATTTTATGGAGAAACAAAGTAGTTCTGGTACACACTTCTTATTGCAGTGTAAGCTCTAGATGTCATACAATAATGCTTCTTGTTCATTCCACAATGCTTGTTGTTATGGCTTTTTAAGTTGACGATTTTAATATGGCTTGCACACAACAAATTGTGGAGACTATAATGTTGCTATGCCGGCTACAGACATGGTTTGATATTGACCTAATGTTATTTAATGTGGATGGGTTTTGCCATCCGTTGCCATCAACTGAACATATTACATTGTGTAAATATAATACCCGATGAAATAATTGATAAATGGCTGTTCGATATGATTATCTGATTATACTGGTAATCATAATGTCATATCTAGGTCATATCTAAGCTATCGAGAATGTATATATATTTAGATCCATCTTGGCTATGTGGAGAATTAGGGACTTTATGCACCAGTAAACTTTAAAACCCGATGAATGCTAAATCAACGCTGGTATACAAGTAAGTACACAGAGCAGCCTGTTCCAACCAGACACAGACGGCACGCGTGTATCAAAATGCGAACAGCTCTCTCAGGAAACACGAGGACTTGACCCAATGTTGTTTCAATATTGGTCCAGGGCCGTTGGTGAGGGGGGGGGGGCAATATTGAAACAGCATTGGGTCAAATCCTCCTGTTTGCTGGGCTCCTCACAAGTGTCTGTCTACACCCACCCCTCCCCTCCATAATATTTTCGCCAGCCGATCAAGGTACTTTTAGCAAGACAGCCAGCCAATCACAAGCTTACTACAATACTTGAAATTGAGAGTGGGGGCGTCACCCATCTGCAAATTTTAACATGCGAAGTAGCAGTGTCTAACAAGTAAGCAGATACTGTAGTTCGGCTTTGCAAAGCTACTCAGCTGTGACAGCTGTTGATGATGACCAGCAATAAAAGGACTGGACTAGAAGTTATCTTGGCATTCGCTTGTTGTGAACAGATAGCTATATGTAGAAATCACAACGTCGCTGATCAATCTATTTTATGTCAGATTTTTACATCTCCATCTAAATATGATGATTAAAGTGATTTCATTACTTCTGATCTGTGCCTTACCATACGTCATTTGTTCGACAGAATGTGTGGTGGACGAAATAGCCGTGCAGCAAAACCTGGATTTGGAAAAGGTGAGTACAAAAGCAGAAGTTGAAAATATTGTCTGATCAATTATACTATTTGCAGATAATTTCATGCTGACTTACCACAAATATTTTTTAAGCTTACAGTTAAATTTATGTACGTGTATATATGTAGTGTATTTCTCGGCATTCACCCAATGACGGAATATATTTTCACAAATGCGGGACCATGTAGTGGTTAAAGCTGCCTACCTGGAAAGACAAAGATCGCGGGTTCATATCTCATTCTGGCCCTCCGCTTTAACCCTTTAACCGCCAGTGCCGCATATATTCGGGTTTTCGTTGTTTATTAGCACATTAAGTACCACCTTTTAAACATGTTAAAGATAAAATGTGACATCCATCAGCAATTTTTGAAAACAGCTGACCTCCATTTTGTCAAATCTGGATAATTTTCACTCACTTGAAGTTGTGGATCGCGTCAGCGAAACACAACTTCAGGTGGGTGGAAATTCCGATTGAATAATTTGGCGGTTAAAGGGTGAAACAGGTTTCAAGGAAACTAGGACGTTTCTTCTCCGCTCTCTCGTAAAAATTAAGTATTGTGAGGAGCCTCTCGTGACCGAGAGGTAGGGTGCTGGGCCTCAGACCGCCATAAGTCGAATTTCGAATCATGTGTCTGGAGGGCTGTGTCATCTCATTCATCTCATCATCCTCAAGAGGTTCTTCTGGCCGAGTTTAGCTAATATATGCACAAAGTTTGCCTAAAACACCATTCATTTCTTCATATATTTTCACATTGATGATTATGGAAGAATATCACCTAGGAAGAGTCGAACACTTTCAAATGTTATGTTTTCAGTTTTGGGGAAGATGGTATGAAATTAAGTGGATAATACCACACTATCTGAAAGATTCTCCAGTCTTCGCTGACTACACAGAGACTTACAAAAAGGTGACAGGAAAAAACATTACTATAACTGTACAGGCAAGGTTAGTAAATACAGCGATATACTTCATAATTTTATTTTTGGTTCGGTTGTAATTATTGTTTCTGTATTACAGATATAAGGACTATGTGCAGTGCTATATACAATTTATATAATATATGCTAGTCTTATATGATGTTATATCAAGTATACATACTGTTCCTCGTGTAGCGTATAATGTAGCTGGAAAATAATATTTTTTATATATCAAACATAAAATAAAACAGGAACGGGGGTACCTCTGTGACCGAGAGGTAGCGTGCTCGACCTCAGGCCGCCAGGGCTCAAATTTTGAATCCTGTGTCTAAAGGGCGGTGTTATCTCATTTATCTTATCATCCTCAGGAAGTTCTCCTGGCACAGTTTAGCCTAATTATGTGCCCACAGGTGGCATCAAAATTTCTCCAAAAAACTAGGCATGATCGATTCTATGAGATATCACTATATCGCCTGCATTCTTAAATCGATGGAATATGTGTAAGTAAAAAAGTACAAAATAGAAATTATCATAAATGTCCCGGTTAGCTCTCTCCGCTTCATTTGAATACCTATGTTATGGATCTGAATTATTCTTTGAAATCATGACAAATGCCTCAGTTAGATTTTTAGACTTTATTTGAATACCTATGTTATGTGTCTACAATCCTTATACATGTTATACACATTTCACTCTTTCAGTGCGGGGATCGACGTCCATAGGCGTCAAAATCAGACGTCTAAAGTCGGCCTTTTACCCTATATACTAGAAATGTTCATTAGATACATAACTTCGGTTTCTGTAACTAATTTATTTTAAAATGACATGCGTTGATAAAATAAAAAGTTGCAGAAAGTCAGCTAACACGAAACTGTGTTTCAATTTTGGTTCAAAATCGAAAAAGCGTAGAAGATGATGGACAGATATTAAATTCATGTTGGGACAGCGTTACGCGTTTGGATGCATACTTGGATGCCGTTCCTGAATGAGCGAGAATATGTGGAGAAGATTTAAATGAATCACCACCTAGTGAATGATCTGTTGTTACAATGAGCATGCATCATGATCGATTTATGTTTATGTATTACATTTTTTACTTTTTTTATAGTGACAAAAAGTCCTGCGACAAGAACTTCTCTAGCACCCTGTATCAGACAGAAGATCCTGCCAAGATGTTATTGGTATCAACTACAGATGGAAAGAGTAAGTCAAATAAATTATACACGTTAAACACTGAAAAAAACAATGTCAATAAATATTAATTTACACCGTAGTATGTATTTAACCCTTTAATGCATTAATGCATCATTTTACATCCTTGAAAATACAATTTATTTCGCTAAAACTAAGGGTTTTAAAAGGACAATTTCCGAGAAACTGGTTTACCAATACATGGCAATTTTCTTTAATTTTTCACTCACATCAAATCATCTTCATCCACTACAAGTCGAGAATTGCGACAGCAATTCGCGGCTTGTAGTGGATGAAGATGACAATGGTAAATTCAGGCTTGAAAGGGTTAAAGAAACATACTGTTACCAATATTCAGAATACATTACATACCCTCCAGAGGGTATGGGAAGAGCTAAACAATACCTACAATCATGGTCTTGAGTTGTGAAGTAATGGGAACGAGATATTATATCACTAAAAAGAGACAGTGCATTGTCGTGGGGGAAGTTAACAAACTGTATTTTGATATATCAACTCATTTTCAGAATGTCGACTCTTTTTTTCCAAGATGCATTTATCATATTCATTCGTTTCCATGCTTGGGTGTTTCAACTCGTTCCCACTACTCTTTACAATGACGTACTACTAAGTTGTCCTACGATCTTCAAATTGTATTGTACATGCACATTAAACCTTCAACTATTTAGAAATGTTATCATAAATATATTTACTGCGAGTAATAGATGATTACTGAAGTATGATATTAAATATAAAATTGAAGCTCTGGATCATCATCTGATTTCAATGAGTATTAATAGTCAGGGCCCATTTTTCAAAAAAGTGCATTCTTGAAGTTGGTAAGGCATTTTTTAGTAGAATTTGTCATGCAGTTGTTTTTACACAATTCGGATATGATGATTTCAAATCTGCCCCATGCCAAGCTTCATTCTGTCTTTTTCCTACTTAAAATTCAAAAACAAAATGGCCGCCAAAATTTC
This sequence comes from Flabesymbios commensalis, assembly GCA_964017125.1. NCBI lineage: Eukaryota > Metazoa > Annelida > Polychaeta > Terebellida > Flabelligeridae > Flabesymbios > Flabesymbios commensalis. The sequence continues at coordinate 61,498,251 of OZ024911.1, forward strand.
TAAAAATGTCACAACTGTAGGCCTACATCACGGTTCGGCTCACAATGAACACAAAAACATCATTTCGGTGTCTTAATTAACATTTTTGGGGTCAGGGAATTGAGTTATGATATTTCCGAAGGTCATATAGCTACCATTATTATTAAACAGTGGCCGCTAGAGGGCAAAATTGAAAATGGCCGCCACAGCAAAGTAATGTGCCTTAACTTTGCTTCCAAATAGGTAGAAATGTGTTTTTGGTGTCTACATATAGGTTTCTCACACCAAGGAAACCAATACAGAGCCGCGATAATGTCTATGATCAACATTTCACAAAGTTATGGGGTAAAAAACAAATGTTGCGCCAGAAAAACGACACATTGTAGTCCAGTGTAATAATTTCTTTAAAAGCCATTTTCTCACATTTAGAAGCCGAGGGAAACCAATGTAAGAGGCATTTTGTAAGAATGTTTAGATTACTGACAACATTTTTTTATGATTATTGATCACTGCCCGGCATTAGATAACCTCTCGCTCACCATATATGCGCTCTAGGCCTATTGGTTTGTGGCCTATGTGATATCCTCCTGAGCTTTTTTTACAGTAGATAATAAATCAATTGGGGTAATTTGCCACGGGTGGCACCCTTGGGCCAAGCCCTATACTAGGTTTGAGAAAAACATGAAGTTGAGCCATCAAAGTGGTCTGCATAACCATGACAATGATCACGCGATGACACGCATACACGTTCCGTTCTGTTAGTATAATCCACTTTATATATTGTGCTGGTCAAAACGTGCACATCACATAAAGAGTATGTTTCTTAATCGGATTGACAATTATTTACATAATAGAATCATCTTCGGTTTTATATTTTTGGCCAAAAAAGATACCATACAATAGCCAGGAAATGCTAGTTTTCAGACAGATATAAATGAACTACTCAGAGATCCACACAAAAATGTAATGCACACATATATCTACTCTTTTAACTTAAAACAAGGATGAGATAGATGATATCACTGTCAATAACAATGATAACATACAGTTACACGATATCGAAAATATGTAATTTTGTGTGTTCAGTGTAATTTTAATGTAATTAAATCTCGACCTGGGATCACTTGACAGGTCTTAGGCTAGTACAAATGTGAGAGCAAAACAACAGCGTCAATCATCTCAGATACAACAGGATGCACAAAGATTAAACAACAGGATGCACAGAGATTAGAATAAATTGTGGAAGGATGGTTTCGCCGAGGGGGTGGCGGGGGGGGGGCGTGGTGGCTGTGCTCCATCCTATTCTGTGAATAGCTGCTTGCAGCGGTCTAATGGGGTGGGGTGGGTCGAAGTGCTGTCCTATCATGTCTTCTTGTCTTCTTCTGGTATATACTGTCTCACAATCTCATCTGCATGATTATCAACATTTTGCCGACGTGGGGACCGTGATGGTCTGGTGCGGATTGGACGGGGGGGGGGAGTGGCGGTCTTTCTGTGGGTCGTCTTTTTCTCAAGTTCGATTAACACTACCTGTTGCGGTTAGCCCTGAACCAGTCCCTGACACTTTCAGGTGGCTTTAGCCAGGCAACGGCTCTGCTAGCAATAGCAGCTGCTGATTACAAAAATGCAAAAAAGTGCAGAAGTTGACTTATATATTATGCTTTGAGCATATGAGATTATTGGTTTCAAGAGGACACTCGAAATCCAAACAGAGCAGTGAAGATGAGCTATCCATAAAATTATTATCATTTCCTAGGGTAATGCTCATTTGCTGGGTTAATGGTAAAAATAATGATCATGAACTTTTTATGAATATACTATGAGCATACACCATCTTCAGACGATGTTAGTAACTGTCCCTACTATTGCCAACTCAATGCTATATTGTGTCATGAACAGGTCCCCAGAGATTATCGGGTACACTGTTGCAACAAGATAGGTTGCAGAATATGTGGTAATTGGGGCAATATAAATTGATACCGTTTGTAACACGATCAGGATGTTTTCAAATATAATACAGAAACTTTCAATATGTGGTGGTGATATGGTGGGATGTGTATTGAATCGGTAGGTTCTGGCCATGCATAGTTCTAATCTCTCACTCCCAAATAATATACATTTGCCCAATAGGTTCAGTTTTGCAGGAGGTGTAAATGTTAGAGACAATAAGTCTTACCATATATAAAGTGATCACATGATATGATAGATGTGAAGATATTTAATCCCCTAATAACTATAGGTCCACACATAGCAGATTAATTGTCATTAACATAGAGTATATATTACTTTGGTTCTTAATTGTAATAAACATTGCTCGTCTAATAATCTATGCAAGACAGATGTAAGCTACATCGAGAAACAGTTTCATTCAGACTGTATATTACATGCATGAATATATTACAGATAAAGCACAGAACCAGGGAGGAGGGCAATGCAGTTTCAGTTTGCAGAAATATAATAAATTCAATGTTCAAATTCGCCATTTTTGGTAAATATGTCAAGTTCATTCAGCCATTCTCGGAAAATGTTATTACGATAATCAAACTGTCAGATACGGACAATGTGGTAGTCGTAGGAACTGATGTAAACTTGCTCATTCTGCTTTCAAAACTTTCTTATCCAATAACAATGCTTAGCTGTGGTAACCTAGAGCTGGTAAAATTTATCGTAAAACATACCATTCAATCGTCTCAAAGGCTTCCGCATCAATTCTAAAATCAGTATCTGACAATTTCTGTATTTTACGTTAATCTGCACAAAAACATCCTGATCGTGTTACAAACGGTATCAATGTATATTACCCCAATTACCACATATTCTGCATCCTAACTAATCTTGTTGCAACAGTGTACCCAATAATCTCTGGAACTTGTTTATGACACAATATAGCATTGAGTTGGCAACAGTAGGGACAGTTACTAACATCGTCTGAAGATGGTGTATGTTCATAATATATTCAAAAAAAATTCACAATCAGTATTTTCAACATTACTCTAGCAAATGAGCATTACCCTGGGAAATAATTTTGTGGATAGCTCCATTTTCACTGCTCTGTTTGGATTTCGGGTGTCCTCAACCATTAATATCATATGCTCAAAACATATATACGTCAACTTCTGCACCAAATTACATATTTTTGATATCGTGTAACTGTATGTTATCATTGTCATTGACTGTGACATTATCTATCTCATCCTTGTTTTCAGTTAGAGGAGTAGATATAATGTGTACATTACGTTTTTGTGTGGATCTCTGAGTCGATGGTTGTGACGTTATTCGTTCATTTATTCTGTCTGAAAACTGTGTTATCAACGCATTACCTGGCTATTCTATGGGCTTTTTTATGGCCAAAAATATAAAACCGAAGATGATTCTATTGTAAATTGTCAATCCGATTGAAAAACATATTATTTATGTGATGTGCACGTTTTGACCAGCACAATATATAAAGTGGATTATACTAACAGAACGGAACATGTATGCGTGTCATCATTGGCATGGCTATGCAAATGACCTTGATGGATCAACTTCATATTTTGCTCAAACCTAGTATAGGGCTTGGCCCAAGGGTGCCACCCGTGGCCAATATAAATTTCAATTACCTTATTTGATTTATTCTTTGCTGTTAAAGCACGATATAAGTGGACATCACAAAGGCCACAAACCAATAGGCCTAGAGCGAATACATGGTGACCGACAGGTTATCTAGTGCCGGGCAGGGATCAACAATCATAAAATATTTTTGTCAGTAATCTAAACATTCTTACAAAATGTCTCTTATATTGGTTTCCCTCGACTTCTGAATGTGAAAAAATGGCTTTACATAAATTATTACACTGGACTACAATGTGTCGTTTTTCTGACACATCTGTTTTGTTCCCCATAACTTTGTGAAATATTGATAATAGATGGTATCGCGGCTCGGAATTGGTTTCCGAGGTGTGAGAAACCTATATGTAGACACCAAAAACACATTTCTACGTTATTGGGAAGCAAGGTTAAGGCACATTACGTTGCAGGGCGGCTATTTTGAATTTTGCCCTCTAGCGACCACTGTTTAATAATAATGGTAGCTATATGAATTCAGAAACATCATAACTCAATTCCCTGACCCCAAAAATGTTATTTTACACACCGAAATGATGTTTTTGTGTTCATTGTGAGCCGAGTTGTGACATTTTCTCAAAATTTTGGCGGCCATTTTGTTTTTGAATTTTGAGTAGGAAAAAGACAAAATAGAGCTTGGCATGGGGCAGATTTGGAATCAGCGTACCCAAATTGTGTAAGAGCAACTGCATGCCACATTCTACTGAAAAATGCCTTAACAAGTCAGAAATTTCAGAAATGGGCCCTGACTATAACCACACGCTTTTAAAATTATGTATTTAATGTGTCACCCTCTTGAAGTTGTGTGTACCGCGACCAACAACTTCACGTGGGTAAAAATGTCTCTTATTTGTTTAATTTAAGACCAAACATATTCAAATTTTGATGTTTATTGACCCTTTCAAGTCTGAATTTATCATTGTCATCTTCATCCACTAAAAGGCGCGAATTGCTGTAGCAATTCTCGACTTGTAGTGAATGAGAAAATGGGTGGCAAATGAAAAAAAATATTGTTTTTATTAAAACAATTCCACGAAAATTTCCACGTTTCAAAAATTCTAGGTTTAGCAAATTAAGTCATTATTCAGAGATGCATTGTGAGGGCTTAACCCTTTCAAGCCTGAGTTTACCATTGTCATCTTCATCCACTACAAGCCGCGAATTGCTGTCGCAATTCTCGGCTTGTAGTGGATGAAGATGATTTGAAGTAAATTAAAAATTATAAAAAATTGCCATGTATTGGCAAACCATTTTCATGGAAATTTTCGTTCTAAAAGCCCTAGCTATAGGAAAATTAAGTCTGTTTTCAGTAATGTAAAATGATGCTTCAGTGCATCGTGAGGATTGAAAGGGTTACAGGGTAAAAGCACATTTCATTCCCAATAATTGAGATTTACCCTGCTAATAAAACAGATTACAAAGGGATATAGCCTTGCCCAGCGGTGAAGAGGCTAATTATGTTTGTGTTATTCAGCAAACGAAGTGCCTTACTGGATACTCAAACTAGAGGATACTTACATGGTCACTTACACTTGTGATGTCCTCAACGAAACCAGTGGTACATGTGACCATGGGTCGGCTTACATTTGGAGTCGTTCCAGCACCCTCTCTGATGACAAGCTGCAGCAGGCTTACGGCATTGCTGAAGAGGCGTGTCTCGACAAAATGGACTTTGTGGACGTACAACAGGAAAATGGTGAGAACATGATATTTATTGAATGACAATTCTGTTCTGCAGAGCCAAAAGGCTGTAGCTACAGACTTGGGAAGTGAACAGTTACTTATTTTTGGCTATTCAGAGCATAATGTAATGTATGTTTTCTATTCATTTCTGCGGTAGCCTATAAACTGAATTGGAGTGTAATCTGATGGCATTTGTAACGTAAAATGTTATGCCTTCGTGTCTTTTATAATCATCTCTAAAATATCAGAATTTTCATAGAAATAGAAAACTCGACATACATACAAGTAAACACCAACAACGACACATCGTTAGGCCAATATCTACTGCAGATATATTGAAAGTAACTTATCATGTTATGTTAATTTAGACATAATTATTAAGACATACATTGCCAACTGGTATTTTAGTTTTGGTCTAACTTTTTTTTATCTAATTTGATATTCGAATACCTTAAATAAATAATAATTGGTCAATTGTTTTGTTTGCTCGTATGAGTAGTTTTTTTTGCATTATATACACGCGATAATTACATTTGCTCTCTTGTACCTTTAAATTCTATTATTAAAACATATATTAATATATTTTAACATCACAATGATCATGATTATTAGCGCGAATGATTTGAAATGGGCCTTTCAATACCTAGATATATTTTCTTCTGGGTGACTTCCACGTTAGCGATCTAAGTCTATGTAGAAATATCCTTATTTTCATATATTGCTTCTATGTCTGTATTGCTAACTTCTGTAAAAAAATTAATTAGTCTTCGCTGCCCCAACCTAGAGCAGTGTTTAGTCTCGGTCTCTTATTGCTAGTGATAATCAGCGTAACAATCAATTTAAGAATTATTGTATTACCCCTTAAACCGGCAAATTATTCAATTGGAATTTTCACCCACTTGAAGTTGTGTATCGCTGACACAACTTAAAGTGAGTAAAAAAATTTCATATTTGACAAAATGGAGGTCAACTGTTTTCAAATATTGATGAATGGTGTGACATGTCAACTTTAGCATGTTTAATAGGTGGTACTTAATGTGCTAATAAAAAATGAAAACCCGAATATATGCGGCACTGGCGATTAAAGGGTTAACCCTTAAGACGTTTAAATATTTCTATACAAAACAGAGACCAAAGGGTTTTTCAATTTGTAATCATCATAATGTCTCAGTTAGCTATCTCAGCTTAATTTAAATACCTATGCTATGGGTCTACGGTCATTATATATATTTTTTTATATCTGCTCAGCTCAATTCTGGTTCTCTTTGTTTGCACGCATACATCACTAGCAAGCATAGGGTTAATTGTACATTACATTTGAAATCCGTATTATGCAATACAAAGTGGAGTAGCGGCTTGAACCTTTTCTAATTATGTTATATAATACAAACACATTTTCACCCAATTGAAAAGTTATGTCTAGCCATCACTTCAAATGAATGAAAATTACTCACATTTGCTTAAATTGAGACATAAAACTTGCAAATCTTCATAAATAAACTCATCACTCACTCAAAAACAGTGATTTGATCGGCTAATAAAACAACTTAACCCTTTCAGGCCTGAATTTACCATTGTCATCTTCATCCACTACAAGCCGCGAATTGCTGCCGCAATTCTCGGCTTGTAGTGGATGAAAATGACTTGAAGTGGTTGGAAAAGCAAAGGAAAATTGTCATGCATTGGTAAACCAGTTTCATGGACATTTTCGTTCTAAAACCCCTGGTTGTAGGAAAATTAAGTCTGTTTTCAGGGATGTAAGATGATGCTTTAATGCATCGTGAGGACTTAAAGGGTTAAGGACAACTATAATAGTGACTGGCGATGAAAGGGTTACTTGAAAGCTTTCATTTTATTACATAAGTCTATGTCATTGTGTTTCAGATTGCAATACAGCATCCAGCGGTGAGCTTCGATTTTAATATTGTTATTCTTTTTGAATTATTTTGTGTGGTGTGTAGCACCATCTAGTCGTATAGTCTGTAAATTAATAATTGATTTGATTCGATTTTTATACTATAAATTAGATTATAATACTTGCTATCACTGCAATGTGTAGTTTTTAAAATGTAAATTGTTTTAAAATTATTATTCTTGACGACAAAAAAAAAATGTAATATTAATTGTTCTTTCGTCTGTTTCAGGACATGAAGTCATCGCATCGCATGGGCTTTTGTGGTCCATAGTACTTATTTCACTTTATATACAACATCTACGATAAGCTCGACAACGCTTTAACCCTTTAAGTCCTCACGATGCATTGAAGCATCATTTTATATCCCTGAAAACACACTCAATTGTCCTACAACAAAGAGTTTAAGAACAAAAATTTCCATGAAACTGGCTTACCAATACATGACAATTTTCTATAATTTTTAAACCACAGCAAATCATTTTCATCCACTACAAGTCGAGAATTGCGACAGCAATTCGCGGCTTGTAGTGGATGAAGATGACAATGTTAAACTCAGGCCTGAAAGGGTTAAAGACATTTACCCAACAAACGCAAAACAGTTGTATAACATTTGTAAAATGTTGAACCAGCGTCGAAGATGTTGGGCCGACGTTGATCAAATGTTATACAAATTGTTTGTCTTTGTTGAGTATGTATATCCGTGAACTTGGCTTTTTACATTTACCATATCTATTTTATATTTTTCTAGTTGTACAAATGGATGGAGCTTATTCAACATGTGCTTTTACAGGAAGTGAAAAAATAACGAACAATGTACAATATATAAGCCTAATTGAAAGTGACTGTCTAACTTGTAGTGGTGTGGTTGACTTGTAAGCGTGCGCTAATCATGTTAATGCACACCCAGCCCTATGGACGGCGTGTCACATATATCAGTTAGCCACTTTAATCTGAACGCGACATTAATCACACACAGCACACACAGCAGACGCTAATCTATTTAACCGCTTAAATATTTGAATACAAAATAATCATGCAGACCAAAGAGTTTTGGAAACATCATAAATTCGTAGTGAGCTCTGCTTCATTAGAATACCTATGATGTGGGTCTACGGCCATTATAAATATTTTATTTTTTTCAGTGCGGGGATCGACTCTAGACGTCTATAGACATGATATACGTCAGATTTTAACGTCTCAAGTCGATTCCCACGTTGTAAGCCACAGGGTGAATGTTGGGCCAACGTCGCAGATGGTGGAACAACATTGATCCAACGGCGGATCAACGTCCCGTGTTTTCTTGGATGCTCGACAGCCGCCCAAACGCTGCTATGAAAGCTAAATGACGCGCGAGGAGCAGTCATGTTTAGCTTTGACCAGATAGCGTGACAGATCACACATTTAATAGTTCATCTTTGAAAATCGCGCAAGAGTATCCACTATGATCGTGCGAGTTAAAGGTGCACCTTATTTTCACTCAGGCTTAGTTCATTTTATTGAGTCGAGATGTGGAAAATCTTATTGTATGAAAGATGACATCTCAGCAAACACGACACATTTACCCAATGCTGGATCAGTGTTGGCCCAACGTCTAACAACATTGATCCATCATTGGGTGAGCGTGTATTTTTTGCTGCGACGCACTTCGGGTGGATAGCAGAGTCATAACATAATGTCAAAAAATGTATGTGTCGAATTATTTCTATTTTGTGTAATATTCGTTCAAGCATGGAATGATAATTATAGTGCACTGATTTAAGCATAATTAGACGATTAATATGCCAAAACAATAACAACGAATGCAGTTGTGTTAAAACATCACAAATTGAAAAAACAGAATCAATTCAGCAAACATCGATTGAGCAATACAAATAAATATAAATAATAATAAAAGAACAAATATATTTTTACTTAAGTGTAATTACCATGTTTACAAATTTTATCCTATATGTCGAACTTAGTTAGAGTGCTGGTCAGCTGTATATGACATCCTGATGTACACAATTTTACTTACAATTGCATAGTTATACGATTATTGTAGATATTTGTGTATATCAAGCCTAACAAATAAATCAATAAAAATACGCTGTCGACATGTGTTCATCATATGTTCATTGAAAGTGACAAATCGCATGCACCTTTCATTTTTTCAATTTACGTTAGAACTGTATATTGACAAGTAACAAGTAACAAGTAATTTATTTCTGATGACCTTTCATAAAGGTAAGACAGACATGACAGGAGAGAGCTGGCTAGAACAAAACATACACTTAGTTGCATAACAATGAATGCTTGACTAATCCAAGTATTATATTCTTAATTTGATAAAGATTAAAACCCACATTCAGTGCATACGTACATTTGTTTTCAGATACACGAACATGGTTGAGTCCTGCAGACAGCGGAAACCATGCATTGGTCCAATGCAGGTCCAGCGTGGAACCACGCTGGATCGGCATTGGACCAATGTATTGTCCCTTTTAAGGGATGAGTGAAGCTTGGTATCCGATACACCTGAGCTCATCCGTGAGCTCGCCACCCGCTCAAATCGTCGGATAATGGGCATGAGAATGGCCCAAGGCCTCACGGTCGTGTGTTGTGCCACAGCCGAGCTTTATGTAGGCTCTGGTAGGCCCCAGTTGGGAATGCTTGTGACTAGTTGTTATTTTTAGATGAAAATAGGGTAATCCCCGAATTCAGTCATTTTTGAAATTTCACTCCCCCGGATGTAGTGTTGTTTACAGTATTGGATTTCCCCTCTGACTCACTTCCTATGACTTGACCCAGGAAATTATTCGCCGGCCTTATTAACACAGGCATGAAAGTCACGTGACTAAGGACCTTGGCCTCTACCCGGCCATACATGAAATTGGCCGGGCTTGGCAGGCAAAAGGAACCATCCGACTTAAATATAAAATTTGTTGTATGTTTAAAACAATAAAATCTAGCCAACCTTTGAGTACCAGTTTTGTGGCTTTCAATTTGACTACATAATGCATATCTATATTACTGAAGCTTGCACAATATAATTTATGTTAACATACAATATTTGCTTATTTGTAACTCGGAATAATAGCATTTATAATAATAATATTCTAGTATAATATTATATCTGTGACTCAAGGCGCAACAACATAATTCGATTTTCATATTACTGTCTTAGATTTTACTCAACACAGCTATAAAACTTCACTTGTTCCATCAAGTGCTGCTCATTTAGACCTCAAAGATTATATTATAGAGAACTGGGGGGGTTTACCTGAGCGACATCTATGTGTGGAGAATGATCACTGTTATTACATCCATCCTCATTCTTGATAGCTATGTGGATCTGACACCTTCCATACAGGATTTAAAGTACCTCTTTGTAATGTTGTACATTGTAAGAGGATGGAACATGCTTTGCTTGAGTAAGCAATGGTTGTCCTAAACGACAAACATATTTTGCTATGATCATCCCATAACCACCCCATGTATAAAAGTCAAATTATCTATTTGGTAATGGTTGATTGCTTGCAAATAAAACAGGCTTGCAGTACAGATCTCTTCGGATGATCAAAGAGCGCAGCTAGTGAAGATGAGATATGCTCAGATTAGCGACTATTGTCAAGGAAAACAATATATCTGGCATCATTAACATATTAAATAGAGCCACTTGTGTTGCTGTACACAAACACAACATATCGTTTGATGGGTTCTTTATGAACACATTCCAGAGTCAAACATTGTGGATATTCAGTAATAGGCCCTAGTAATCGATGTCTCAATCAAGCCTGGAGTGTTTAGTCCTGGAACTTTCATTGTCACAGGTCTGAATGTAGGAGGTTGTATTACAGCCTGTTAAGATATGAAATAGTGGTGAAGCTATTGACTAATATGAATCTAGTAGTTGTTCCGAATATGATGTGGAATTTCCCTATAGTGGTTGCCAACACCAAACCAGATCCATTACTCTGAAAGCTTCATTTTTTTTTTAAATAAACTGAGCTCTGGAACACTAATGTCTCTTTTGATCTTTCATACAAAAGCTTTGACTGTTGCATAGCTCAGGTGCAGAGCTCAGGTGCAGAGATATACATGTATCTGCTCTGTGTGGTTGTAGTGTTTTCACATCAAAATTTAATAATCTGTTTGTCAGTTCCATCTGTGACACTTGATTACCGCAAATTGAACACGTTATATGATGGTCACTTAGGGTGGAATCAGCACGCCCAGACAAGAGTACATCCGCTTGAGATACGCAGAATCGGTTGATACTTGTCTTCAATATGCAAAAGCTCGAAGCTTAAAATCGTTCCCACAATCTTGCTTTACATGATTGTCAACGCATAATGTCCACAGAGTATTAAAAAATAGTGGGAGGATATCAATATGATCATGTTCGAAGTTTGACAGATTCACATACACAGTGAATTAAAATCAACCCACGTGATTACACCGTTTGTATCTTTTTTGCCTTTCCCCAACACTTTTGCAACATCTGAAATCCATGCTTTATCCTTTGCACTACTATGGGATGATCTGACTGCATCTTGTTCGCTTTTAGGGCACAATTACATCATGACCGTTCATTGAAATTGGTGGAACAATTGCAAGTAGCTTGGGCTTCTGTTCTTCATATTGATTGATATGTCACAACAAATGTGAACACTGATAAGATAATGTTTAGCAAATAAATCCAATGCGTTTGGAACCTCTTGACATAACTTATATATTTTATCTTGATATTTTAAACGTATAGATCTAGAATCCGAATAATTATCTTTTTGTTTTAGTTATATTCATAGATAGATGCAGGACATCAAACAATTTAATTGTATATGATGTAACTCTGATATTTTAACGGAAAAAAATCATTCTTAGCCCTGTGATATGAACCGAGTGATTTAAAAATATATAAAATAATTATGTAACCTAATTAAACTGTATTCTAAATTGTGACTAGAAAGTGTTTTATGATGTCTTAAGTGGGTGAAAATGTATACAATTCCGACTTTCAACATGCATAATGTATAAATACTAAACCTGACATGTGGCATACTATGTGATATTGTTCTTGTTGAATATATAAAATATTTTTGTTGGTTATACTGCACCATGCAAATTCAAATAAAATGTATCTAGGCTTATCTTATCGAGCTCTATTGAAGTTTGACGGATTACATTTTAGGATTTATGCACCATTGTCCCACTTACTTTAAAAAACTAATATTATTAGGCGGTTTTTATATCTGGTAAATAACATTACAAATGTGCAGTTGGAATTGCTCACACGATATTCGGTCACTGTATGATACTGTATGATAGTAACTTGTAATAGTTTTTTTTCGGTTTGCAACATTTAGAAATTGTCCAATATGGCTGATACACATGAACCCCGAAGACTTACTCTGGTACAAAATCTTATGTATTGGTCAAAATCTTATGGATTGGTAATTGTTAATACCTCACAGTGATCTGTTGCGGAAGAAAACAATTATAGAAAATCTACGTCATTTAAATCGCTAGCATAATAATTTATTGAAAATGTCATAATTTTTACGAAAATACTATTTGTTTGTATATTTGTGCTTTAAATTGTTCCCAAATCAACTTTCAAATATCAAAAATCAATTCTACATATTCGAAATTAATAAAAAAGTGGTATTACATGCGTCTCTACGTCTAGTAGTTTACAAGTTATGACATTATCCTAATTTGAATGGCGGCCATCTTGGATTTCTCTAACATGGCGCCCACAGCGGGAGTTTAACTTGGCTCCCGCGAAAAATTAAAATGATCTGACCTTGGCTATAAATAGTCCTAAATTGGTGTGTTTAAGACGATTTGAACAATTATATGATTAAGCCCCCCCCCCCCCCCCCTGACTTTCGATATAACCACAAATATCAAACTATGTTCCGCTATTCATACTTTTATAGCCGACACCGGTGGATTCTCCAAATAAACTAATATGCCATGCTGCTCCAAACTTCCTTCAGAAACATGATTATTGATAACCCATCCACCGTTTAGAACATTCTTAGAACGCTCATCGGGCGTTCTTGGGGGTTTGCGCCCGATGAACGTTGTACATTTTTTGACATGTCAAAAACTCTCCGCGACCCTCTGCGTTCTTTGACGACCCCCGACGACCACCAACGACCTGCAACGGTCATCTAGCGCCTTTCCTCTGACTTGATAATAAAGTAAAGAATAAAAAGTAATCCCAAACAGTTTTATTCTATCAAGAGTACTTATATTAAATTGCACATAAGCATGAAAAGAACAGAACTGTGACGTGATCGCTCAGGGACCATTTTTATATAAATTGTGACGTGGTCGTTAGACGAACGCTAGACGGACGGTAGAGGGCGCAGAGGACTGTACATGGACGGAAGAACGACGGATGAAGGTCATGAAGAACGGTGAAAGAATGACAGGAGAACGTTGTAAGACGCAGTAAGAACGTTGACTGGGTGCTACATGAACGCTAGAAGGACGCCGGGAACGGTGGAAGGACTCTACATGGACACAATCAGGTTTGATTTTCGCAATATTTTGAAACGTTAACCAATGTTCTGCTCATAAAATAAATTTTCACGGACGCTGTTCGACAAGAACGTTGTAGTGTGACAGGCCCTAAAAGGAAGGGATTTTAAGTGGAAAATGCATTTTTTCTATTACTTTGGTGATTTGAAGTCATCCTCATGGTCAAAAGGCCAGATATGATTTTTAACATATATGCTAGAAAATAGAGCACGTCTAATACATAGTTTGGGTGTGATTTTGACTGGATAATCTAATTATGTTGAGTTCAAATGATTAAACAGGCTCAAGGTGAAGTGATCAAGCGACGAAGAGACATTCAAGGGCAATGGAGAGTCGTTAAAAAGCGAAGGAAAAGCTTTTGATGGAAGCAAGTTGATACGTCCAGTTTTTGGCCGCCATCTTGGTTTTCAAAATGGCCGCCACTTGGGACCTATATTCAGCAATATTTCGAAAAGTAAGACACTTAGAGAGCTCATAACAAGCTAAGCTAAAGGTATCTAGATGAACATAGTAAACGTTCTAAAAAATCCTTCACAAACACTCTGAGATCTTCAAGATGGCATCCAAGATGGCCGCCAGCGTATATTCATATTTGATAAATAGCGTAAAATGATCGCTTTTAGATCAATTTTCTTTTGTAGTACACCATTTCAAATAGTTTGATGGTCAGTAAAGCTATATAGACTACCCCCGGAAATTTTAAAAACATATTTAACCCTTTTATCACAAGAGGCTTTTTAGCGAACGCCCCTGTAATATTTAATGGTGAAACATTATTATTTATAATCAAATAATTAAGTATTAATGGTCATGTAATGGTGTCAGTAGTACTACATTAAAGGCATATTGAAGGCACGCCTATATTGGTCACTTAATTTGTATTTTTATTTATTCAAGATGGCGTCCAAGATGGCTGCCAGTGTATGAGCAGATTTAAGAAATTGTGTAAATTCTTGGATTTTATATCAATTTTCTTTTGTAATAAATCATTTCAACTATTTTTATGGTCTGTGAGTCTATCTAAACTACTCCCAGAAAACGCTAAGCAATATTTAGCACCTTAACATGAGAGTTTTCAATTAGCGACATAGTGCTATACCAAAATGTAATAATGGTGAATCACTTAGTCCTTAAACCTTTCCAGCTGTTTTTTTCGGGTGCGAGACTGATTTATGTTTTTTGCGTAAATTGATAGATTTTTAGCTGATTTTTTTTTTAATGGACCATTACAAATAGTTTCGTGATCAGTAAATCTATATAGACTGCCCCATCTATTTTGAGAATATATTTACCCCTTTTATCCCCAGAGGCTTTTCACCTAACGCCTCTGTAATCTCTATTGGGAAAACTTTATTATTTATAATCAATTAATTCCGTATTAATGGTAATGTATTGGTGTCAGTAATATAGTGATAGTGAAGTCACACTTATTTGTCAATCAACTTGTATTTTTTAATTATTCAAAATGACTTCCAAGATGGCTGCCAGTGTACGGGCAGTTTGAGAATTTGTGCAAATTCGTCATTTCAACTAGTTCTATGGTCTGTGAGCTCATCTAAACTACTCCCCGACAATGTTGAGCAATATCTGACACATAAGTATGAGAGTTTTCATTTGGCGACAAAAACATCCAATATGAAATTGGTGTACCACTTGGCCCATAAACTTTTACAGTTGTTTTCCAGGTGTGAAACTTATTTGTGTTGGACAGATCATTTGATGATATATTGCATGTAAGTGTGATGTTTTCTGAGTGAACCACTTATTGTCAGTGTATCCGCCTGGTAATAATGTCACCATACACATACTGGACCAATAACATTATCTGAGATACATGTCACTTAAACGAATATACAGTTGCCTCAATGCATGATGCACTGGTATGTCGACGTCGATCAATTGCCGCTGGAAAGGTGGTGTATTTTTAATGACAGTGTATATAGGGCTCTTGTCTGAAATCTACTTAAGAGACGAGTCTTAATTGTTACATGGCTGCATGAGAATTGTTTTTCAAATCAAAAAATCATTTTGTATTTCTATCGTGTTATGTTGTCAGACGATCCAATGGGACACACTCAATCTGCAAACGACAAACATTGTTCTGAGAAGCCTTCTCAACGAGTTATTGGGTAGCTAACATGTTTCATGTGTTGAACATAGCGCTGAACATACACCAAGAGCTTGAATGGAACTAACGGTTTTCAAAATCAGCTGATTCTTCTATTCAGGCTTAGAACTGACGCTGTTGTGTATCCGGACTGGTGTCTAAAGACTCTATTTACACTATTTTTTCTCCTGTAACGTTAGAGGAAATTGTTGATACCACATCGATGGTCTTTATCATATCATAATATCATAATATCATAACCCTATCCAGCCTAAAAAAAACATTTCAGAATTATCGGCAACGGCGTGTTGTGGTGCAGCTGACAAATAGAGAAAGATATGCTTATTAACAACTTTCATACTCCATCTGTGAAAACTGGCTGGCCGCGATGATTCACTTAGATCGGCTGTGTATTCGTAAACTGAAGGTAGGCATATAATATTTGTCTATATACCAGACAATATTGTTTGTTTATCGTGGTGTGCGTATACAGTGCCCAAAAACGTCTGCAGCTGATCATGTAGGGGCACAATTTTATAGGAAATTTGTACGCCATTGAAGCAGTACCATATGCAATGAAGATTGCTATACAACTAGCCATACTACTACTGATGGTGGCCAGAATAGGAGAGTTGCAACCTTGTGTGACCATGTAATGAGTTTGTAAGTAAATCTCATTTTCACATCCCGATTTACTCCAGGATTAACAGGATGGTAACAATCCGTAAACATGATCAAGTATTTTACCATACATGTATATGTCCCAGAAAAGAACAATCAAAGACACTTAACTGAGTCGTAGGTACAATATTAAAAGTAAACTAAAGGACAGTAACCACGAAGTTACACCTAGAGTTACTGGATTGTACCAAATTTGGTAACGATACATCAAAGTCAAACACACTAACCTAGGTCTGAGTAGTATAGAAAGTGGACCAAAGTATAGAAACCACAAACAGCACATCTAGAGCTCATGCGAGTCATTGTACAACATTTGGTCAATCAAACCAATAGTTTCAAAGTTATGGTACGGAAAAGAGCGCAACATCAAACTGGGTCAAAGTACCATACTGAAAGTAGACATATTTAGGTACAGTAGCTCAGAAAAGGTACATCTAGAGCCCCTGAGGATCATTTGCACTAAATTGAGTATTAATCTATCAAGTATTTTCTACCCATAGATCCGTATCTAGGATCTTTGTCACACAATAACCCTATAGACACTGTCATTATATCTAAATACACCACCTTTCCAAAAGCAAATGATTATCATTGACATACCAGTGCATGCATTAAAGCACATGTATATTTGTTAGTTACATGTGTCGCTGATAATGTTTGTGATCAAGTATGTGTATGATGACATTATTACCAGGGGAATGCATTCAAATAATTGTTTCATTCAGACAAAAATTATACTCGCTGTCCCCCAAACGAGGACTGTAGGCAAGCAGTGGCATATCACCTAAATGCAATCACATGTCACTTACATGCAATATATCTTCAAATGATCTTTCCAAGCTTCCCTAAGCCAGCGATCAGAATGTGATCAACAGGGGAAGGTTTTGGTTAGTAGGCCTATGTCATACTCACTCTCATTAGTCCTCGATACATTGTTGACTATATGACCAAAACATCTTCAATACTAACTAGTTATTATCCATTTCAGCGATAACGTATCCACCAAGGATACTGTGACATGTAAAAAACATAAATCAGTTTCACACCCGAAAAACAACCTGGAAAGGTTTATGGGCTAAGTGGCTCACCAACTACATGTTGATTGTTTTATGTCACTAATTGAAAACCCTCATGTTAAAGTGCTAAATATTGCTTAACGTTGTCCGAGAGTATTTTAGATGGACTCACAGACCATAAAAATAGTTGAAATGATATATTACTAAAGAAAATTATTTAAAAATTGAAGAATTTACACAATTTCTTAAATCTGCCCATACACTGGCAGCCATCTTGGACGCCATCTTGAATAAGTAAAAATACAAATTAATTGACCAATAAGCGTGCTTTTAATCTAGCTATATTACTGAAACCAATATACATCACCATTATTACCTAATTAATTGATTATAAATAATAATGTTTTCCCAATAGAGATTAGAGGGGCGTTCGCTAAAAAGCCTCTTGGGATAAAAGGGTTAAATATGTTTTCAAAATTGCTGGGGGTGGTCTATATAGCTTTACTGACCACGAAAATATTTGAAATGGTGTATTACACAAGAAAATCGAGCTAAAATCGAGCTATTTCCTAAATATGACTATACGCTGCGGCCATCTTGGACGCCATCTTGAATATATCAGAGTGCTTGAGGAGGATTTTCTAGAACATTTACTATGGTAATCTACATACATCCAGGGTTCTTTCATAAAAAACTCAGCTTGTTACGAACTCTCTAATTGTTTTCCTTTATGCAATATTGCTGAATATAGGTCTCAAATGGCGGCCATTTTGCAAAACAAGATGGCGGCCAAAATGTGGACGTACCAACTTGCTTCCATCAAAATTCCTGTAGAGCGATATCTTAACTATTTGTGTGCCAAAATTCACAAGAGCCCCCACTAATGCATGTTTCTGTGGACGTGACATTTTTGAAAATGTATTTTTTTATGACGTCACATAACAAAAGTTATCTCAGGCTCCGTCTTGGACATTCGAAGTAGCTTGCCCGAGATATCCCGTGCTCCGTCTGGAGTGAGTTAAGGGACAATGGAGAAGCGTAAAAGAAAGACGAGGATGTGTCTTCGTACTGCTTTGAGTTTATTGCCTCTTCTTTGTAATTCCGTTGCCATTTAATGCATCTTCTTCGCCCTGAACGCCTCTCCATTGCTCTTTAACTCTACGTTGCCTTTTAACTCCCCTCTATCGATCTTTAAGGCTTCCCCATAGCCCTTCAACGCCTCCAGATCGCCAATTAGCGTCTCTGTGGCAGCTTTTAACGCCTCCTCATTGTCCTTCAATGCTGCTGGGTAGACCTTAACACCTTTCCGTCGCCCATTAGCTTCTCTCCATCTGCTTTTAAAGTTTTTCGTCACCCTTTAGTGCCTCTTCGTTGCCATTTAACCCCTCTCCATTGCCATTTATCGCCTACCCTTTATCCTTTGACTCCTCTTCATTGCTCCACATTTATGATAATGGCCTCCAGTCTATGCATAGCAATTTTCAACTTAACTTGACCGAGGTGATCACCTAGTCACGTTGAGAATTGGGGAAACAAAGAATTGTCTCAAGGAGACAATGAACCAGGTTTATCCTGAACGGCTGTCATCAAAATAATTTGTTTAATTAATATAATTTTAATGTGTATCTCCTGTAATACCTTTTTCCAATAAAAAAACATTTAAGTGAAGTGGCTGTAATTTTAGATCGTATCTGATGGCCAAAGGGTTAAAGCTAATATCATAGAATATGAAGTTATTATCGCTAGCCAGTTTAATAAATATTTTGATACCATTTCTGCAATGTCCACTTTTAGCATTGTAGGTTGTTTTGTTATGTAAGGAATATTTACATCAAAATTGAAAATACGGCTTTAGAAATTAAACAGTTCAAAATCAAGAAATAATATAATTTTCTTGGAGTATGCAAATCCCAGTGCTCATATATTATTTTGAAATCAGGGCACTTCTACTCTCTTAATTCTTCTTCGTCTTATCAAAAATAAGTACTTATATCGTGAAATCTACATTATTATCCTGAAAAATAGTATTAGCCTTTTTAGCCTTTTTAATGTATTTTGTTCTATAATCTTCATGTTTGAATAATGCCAGAAAATTTATTTTTAAAAGTTTATACTAACATTTCCAGAGTATTTTGAACGGTTGCGGTCGTTTTTGTTTTCTGATGCTGTCAATAGCTGCTAACCTATATTTAGGGAAATATATAAATTAGCTTGCAATACGTCAATTGCCACTGTGACAAATCTTAAGCCTCTGTTTCAGTGCAAGCTGCTCACCTAGTGGGCCGACGGATACTTAACCCTTTGACTTCCAGGCCGGGGTGCATGCCAGGATCCAGATATACTGGTGTACGAGTTCTATTTTTCGTCATTTGAAGCTGGAATTGCTAACGCAATTTCCAGCTTCAAATGACGAAAAATACATAAAAGTAGTATATATTTGACAAAAATTTGTGTCATTTTATGGTTACGTTCATTGACAATTGACGACGGAAATTTCCGTCATGTATGGTAGTGAAAAGGTTAATTGAGCCCCGGAGATAATATCAAAACTATAGGGATAGCTTGAAACTGGACTATTCCTAGTTTCAAAGTACACCTCGGTATGTTGAAACTGGTTTCAACGTACCAGGGGGTACACTGAAACTAGTTTCAACGTACTGAGTGTATGTGTATATATGCCTACGCAACGATTTACATATTGTTATATGGCTCATCAATTCCATATTTTAGCACTGCTGTTAGAAAACTGGGGTCAGGGTATTTTCCCACTGAAAATTGCACTTGCCTACTACAATTTATTTGGCACATTTTTATGACATTCTGGAGGTCTCGTGTACGTCGCGTAGGCTAAATGGTTGCAAGCTTGGTTTTAATCATGCAAAAAATAAAAATAAATAACTATAGTAGGCCCCTAAAACTCTAATTCTGTAGTACAATTGGTGCGAGGTTACTTTTAAACCTGATTATTATTCATGCACAATAAGTTAGTCTTGCATACTATCGCTTAGAGCGAGCTATTAATTTCATCCAAGAACAAATAAATTATTTTATAAATTTTTCTTGCAAAAGCTTAGCATAAATTCAGAACAGTCGATAATTAATTACTGGTATAATTGAATGAATGAATAAATGAATGAATGAATGTATGAATGAATGAATGAATGAATGAATTAATTAATTAATTAATTAATTAATTAATTAATTAATTGATGTATGAATTAATGAATTAATGAATTGATGAATGAACTAATAGATGAATGAATGAATGAATGAATGAATGAATGAATGAATGAATGAATGAATGAATGAATGAATGCATGCATGAATAAATGAATGAATGAATGGACGAATAAATGAATGAATGAATGAATGAATGAATGAATGAATGAATGAATGAATGAATGAATGGGTGGATGGATGAATTAGTGAATGAATGAATGAATGAATGAATGAATGAATGAATGAATGAATGAATGAATGAATGAATGAATGAATGAATGAATGAATGAATGAATGAATGAATGAATGTGACCATGGCAACCCATGTGCACATACAGGCTAAACTGGGTGATGGAAGACCCAGGATGCGAAATTGGAGCCCATGTGGCGTATTCTCGTACAAGTTACGATATAACGTAGGCTTTTGATTGGTCGAGACGGCCGTCTCGACCAATCAAAAACCTACGATATATCGCAACTTGACTGAAAATACGGGCCCAGGGGGTATAAGGCCGCACACGCAAACCGAAGAGGCTCATTAAAAATTAAATCCTTACGAGTGGGCGTGAAGAAACATTTTGGTTCTTTGAAACCTGGTATCAATATTCGGCATTCATGAGCAATACGCGGCGTAATAAAACATCATAGCCTCCGCCCTAAGTAGCCTCCGTCCTAAGTAGGCTAATTTTGGTAATGATGCGGTTATTAGGCCTATCATAATTATTATGCCAGCACCAAAATAATATACCACGAATACTAGACAATAATAGGGACTCTAGAGACAGAGTGCATCTGTTTCCGACAGATCATGTGGTTTATGTACGTCATTGCGTTCTCATTAATGAGAATTTGTTCTAGCTATTGTTCATTTATTTCTGTATAACATGGGAACAGGGGACAGTGGTGGATATGTGGTAATCTCGTAATAGGAAATCCGCACAATGACGACAGGACTCCCCATTCTTATATAATCCACCATGGGTGACATCTCGAGACGCACATAGCAGGTGCAATTGAATGGCTTACGGGTAAAGTAAAGTAAAGTATTTTCCCATTTTCGTACACAATACCTTACTTTAAATTACATTTGACGGAGTTATATAACTATTTCGTTTTGAATTAAACTTTTATTCACCAATATTAAATAGAAGCGTTTTGTGCAACTATGTATAGGCCTATGGATGTATAAAATGCAACTCTACAAAATAGCTAGCTCTATAGTCTACATTGCTGTTGGCACAACATCCATTTGTGGTATGTTTTTTTTTTATTCCATAAATTTATTCCTTAAATTTAAAAGGATGAGGATGACATTTTTATATAAAAGTCATGAACTAATTTGGGGAGTTTTTATTCCGATAACCCCATATTCTAATAAACCTATATTTCGATAGTTTATTATTCAGTATAGAATTTGGACAAATTCGCGTCATTTTCATGTTGATTTTGATCTTTTTTATCAACAACAGGTTACAGATACACGAGAAAAGCTGTTTCTCTGTGTACACTCCACTCGATCATTACCAGCGATTTGCCTCATGTTCAGCCCTGCACAAAATCAAAACGCGAAATTATTTGTATTTGTCATATGTAATTGACATGAACACCAATTGCACCACACGTCATCACATGCGCAGGTTTCCACTAACTTTTCAACCCCTACAACGCCGAATTATTTTGTATAAACCACGGAGACCAAAGAGGTTTTTTTCAATTCGAAATCATCATACATGTCTTAGTTAGCCCTTTCTAATTCATTTGAATACCTATGTTATGGGTGTACGGCCATTGTAAATATTTCTACTCTTACAGTGCGGGGATCGACTTAAGACGTCAGATTCTGACGTCTAAAGTCTAAAGTTTTTATCAACATTTTATTATCAGATTTTAGAAATGTTAATGTAAAACGTGACATCGATCATAATTTAGCAATATTTTAAAATCATTGACCTTCATTATTCGTTACCTGAATAATTTTTACACACTATAAGTTGTGAATCGCGTCATCGAGGCACAGCCTCATATGGATGAAAAATTTAATTTATTAATTTAACAGTTAAATGGTTCAACAAGAAACGCTATTTTAGATCAAATTTATTCTCTGATATCAGAACAATTCGATATCAGAATCATCCAAGTCCTTTTTTGCTACTTGCTACATCACCAGAAACGAGTCTTAATAGTGTCTTTCTTGCAATAAGTGGACCGTGACAAATCTGTATTTCCATTCAATTGAATTTTAATTATAAAAATAGACTGATCCCAGCACTGGTTTGATACTTGCTTGAAGACGAAAATAAACGGCTCTAAAAAGACAAGGGTTTTATAGGATACAGACTGAAATATGTTTATGAGAATGATGTCTAGCAATGGGCATGGGACTGTTTTAGCTGCTGAGTTGACATGTAACACGAGTTGTCTAGTGGAAAGCTAGGGTTCCCGTGCACCCTCGGGAATAAAACTTTTTGGTGTCTTTAACGTTAGATCGAAGACAAACCGCAGAAAACAATTTCCATGTTACCAAGCTGGCAAAATGTCCCACGTACCATTATTACGCAAATTAGTGCTGCTATTAGAAAAAATGAAAATTTAATAATATCTCGATCAATGTCACAGATAACAGCAGAATGAAAATGTCTAGACACATGTTTGGTGATGAAAGAAGACAATAAAAAGTGATCTGGTATGTTGCAGAAATAATAACATGCAAATTAGAGCCGCTGTCAGCGAAAAATTGATATAGGCCACCAAAAAGTAATTTTAGTCAATAAAATAGTGATATAGACCACAGAAAACGTTATCATGGCCACTGAAAAAGTGATCTTGGGTAGTGAAAAATTGATGCCTGCTATTGAACAAATGATCTTGCCCACCAAATAAAGTGATACATGCCACACAAAAAGTGATCTTGGCCACTGCAACAGTACATTTGACCCCTAAAAACGTAGTTGCAACTAAAAAGGTTATTTCATCTGCACTATATTTCTGAGGTGAAATTTTAGCTAGAGCAGGTGCGACGTCAAGTTTTCCACATTATTCTCACTGATTATGTCTCCAGCAAACACAAAAAATTTGCGTAATATTTGTACAACGTCGACCCAACGTCTCCGACGTTGGTCCAACATTGTACAAATGTTATGCAAATGTTTTGTGGTTATCGGGTTACCATATAATATAGAATGTGAACTCTTCGCGCTCCTTCCACATGTTCCAGGCCATTTTCAAAATGAGTGTGTCAAACAAAAGCCAGTGAGCGGGATAATCACTTACTGCATGGTACTCTAAATGAAAACCAAGAAAATATATTGCGACCGCGACGCGGCAACAACTTGCTTCACCTGTTCACCAGCGCAACACAATATTCGGGGATTTGAAGCGTGATTTGTGTTATCACTTGATAACCTGCCGCTCACCATGCTCGTTCCAGGCCTCTTGGTGCGTGGCCTGCATGCCAATCATCACGGCTCCCCTGTATCGTGTTTGCTGGACATGCGTGTTATTGTCCGAAATCAGGAGAAACATTTAGGTTAATTAGAAGAAATCAATTAGGTTAACTAAATTAGAAATACATGTAAGTCTATGGGATGGGTATTATGTCCCTTGAGCGACCTAGTTAAAAAATGTCGGCGTTTGCAAAAAAGCCCTGTTACTGCTAGCACACAGACTTGATATTAACCTTATAATGCTTATTTCGATGCTTTTGCTACAACAAATCATCGCAGAACCGATTCAAATTGGTAACAAACACGTATAATTTGACACGAATCACAGAAATCGGCTAATTCAATTGATGATAATTTAGAAGTACATGTGGCGGCCATATTATAAAAATCGTGAATTTACCACCGAGGTAATTGTAAAGAATTGTAAGAAGTTAAAAATAGAAATTAGACACACAAATAAAACAAATCCGTGAAGTAGTTACCTATTTATGAAAAAAATGTTTAAACAAACCCTTGAGAACCATCATGCAAATTCTACTACAAAATTGTTGTTATCTGCCCAACTATAACAGTTGGAACACCTTTTCCACCAGAATAGAAATTTAGGGGGGGTAATTAACGGTCCCTGAGGGGTCCATTTATCTTCACGTACCTTCATGCAGAATTTTTAGGGAAGCTATTGGATAGGACAATATGAAAAACACACCTTCAGGCCAAATTAACATACTAAAATTTCACATATTGAAATTGCAACATTTTGAAATCTAAAAAGACAATAAAATGGGTTTAAATATACTATTTCACGAAATCTGAGAATTGTTCTGGTAACCATATGTCTTTTCCATTCCTACAACATGACTCAGTCCGCCATTCCGAACAATTTGGTAGTTAAATGCGTATCATTTGACCAATATTAACCATTTACCCGCCAGTGCCGCATTTATTCGGGTTTTCATTTTTTATTACCACATTAAGTGTCACATTTTAAATATGTTAAAGATAAAATGTGACATCAACCAGAAAGATTTGAAAAGAGTTGAACTCCGTTTTGTCAAATCTGAATAATTTTCACTCACTAGAAGTTGTGGATCGCGTCAGCCAGACACAACGTCAAGTGGGTGAAAATTCAAATTGAATAATTTGGCGGTTAAAGGGTTAAAACACTGACATGATTTTAAAATATTTTCTCAAGTGATCGATATTTTACATGACTTCTCGCGGAAATACTCAATTTTGAATATGATGCACACGGGTGCACACAAAAAATGCTTACATTTACATTATTGACGCTGGTAGACAGTGACTTAAAATGTATGTGGTGTAGTGTTGGAGCTCATGGATCTACTAGGCCACTATGTTTTTTTCTCTGTTTTAGATGAGCGCGCGCATTAGATTTAGGCTGCGCATCACAAAAAAAACATGTATTGTATTTGTTTATTATAGTGACATAGTACAAACATATAGTACAAACAGAAAATAAAGTATAATAAATTGGTACGCAGCCCTTAAGGGCTTATTAGTCACTTTGAATTGTACTGCATAACATAAATAATGGTAGCATAATAATAATTAAAAAATAAAAATAAAAAACAATAATAATAATAAAAATAAAATACATTGCTATAAATATAACTAGGCTAATTGAACATAACACTTTGACGTTTCCTCCATGCCTGCTCAACGAAATCTATTGTTGAATAAATAAACTCTTCTGACATAAGTACTTTAAGCTGTTCATTAAGGGTTAATAAAATAAAGTTGGTTGGATAAATAAACGATATATGCAAGTATAATTCCGTTCTCATTGTTTTATATAGGGTGCATTGACATAAAAAGTGGGATTCGTCTTCTACTTTGTTTAAATTACAGAGGCGGCATAATCGTTGTGTTTTTTTTCTGCCCAGCGCGCGCATAAGATTGTTGCCGATTTCGGAAAAAAACAGTCAATTTGGGAGATAAAAAAAACATTCCGAAAAAAAACAAGTTCATTTCGAGAGATAAAAATCATGACACAGTTTATTTATAGGTTTCAGAAATTATAATGTCAATATCTGATTCAATGACACAAAATCCCACGCTTTAACTTTCAATGGGTTATAATAGTGCTCATGTGATCATCGGTGACAGAAATGAGATTTGTAACGTTCAGCGAAGCATCCCCGTAGCACCGCGGATGCTTCCCAGATTAGTTTGCGAGCATCGGCGATGGATCGGCGATGGATCACCAAACCATCGATCGGCGATATCATCACATCGAATATACATCTCTGATGTTTACACGAGCATGTTGAGAACATCGCCGATGTGTCACCGATCTGTCAGGGACATTTTGAACCTTGATGTACCTCGCCGAATGTTCGCCGACTGTTCGGCGCTGTTCGGCGATATATCGCCAATGATTCTTGGTGTCGAAACATCAGGAGAAAATGTCAATGCATGCATTAAAATTTTTCTCGGTGTCCCAATGCCTTGGCGGGGCATGGCGATTACTCGCGTACGTCCCGAACTAGTGGTTCATGGTGGCGCTGCCCTGTAGGAATGCCCAAATTTGTGCATCGCGAAAACATCGGGAGGCTTTTCAAATCAAATCAAATCAAATTTATTATCTTAATCTTGTTATAAGATATGTGAGATATAGGTGAGATATATACATTTGCATGTGTTTACCAGGAAGGCATACAGTAAAATTACAACATTTTTTTTATCCATCCACATTCTTAACGATAATTTATATAAGTTTAGATGGTTTCAGTCAATTGGTTCCACTAGCATTCATAACATGATTAAAAGTAAACATCGAGAGATGTGTAAATATGTGTTTGCCTAGTAATGACATTCTCTGCTCAGCAAAGAAAGGACAATTTTTCAACAGGGAGTTTATGCTTTCGACATCTAAATTTACAGAGCGGAATCATCAGTGCTGCTGGTAGACTTATTAGTTAATTTTCTCTCTCAAAATTTAGTTTGAACTTTCTGAAGTTAATGGATTTGGTGCTATTATTAATATCGGAGTTCCATTGTTGTTTGAGCTGATCTCTAAGGCGCTGTAAAATATTATTGTTAAAGAGCTCTACCCCAGTGGGAATAGTTTGACTTTGCCAGATCCCCGAGAAACCACAATCACATAGTATTTTCTTGAAAAAAAATATCAACGGAGAGTGGTATACATTATTTGTGCGTAAACTGTATATCACCCAGCATCATATATTTTAAAACGCAAATAAGTAGACCTATAATTAGCCAGAGCCACTTCTACTTCTAGAAGTATATTAATAAAGCTATGACAATGCCTATGTTGAATAAGTTTATTGTACAATCAGTCGTTCATGAGTCAGAGTTGACGAAGCTTTTAATGTTTGACTTCTTGCCTTTCCTCAAACAAGTAAATATAGCTTTCTTCCTTGTGTCAAACATAATAATTAACTGTCCTGATGTGGTGCAAGCTTGGTGGTAATTCGTTGCGTTATATCAGAACATATTCAGAATCTTAATCACTAAAATCATGTATTTTAAGCAAAATATGATAGACACCACCTAAGGGAGTAAATAAAAAAAACAGCCTTGCAAATTATTGATGTAGCTTTTGCTGGAGGGAGTGCATCTTCAGGTTTTATGACATATATCGGGCCTTTCAGACAATGTGCTAACTTTACATTTAGCTGTTTATTTTACCTTTGTGTACTTTACACCTTCGGGCTTTGTAATAAAGATATCAGCTTCAAATTTAAATAAATAATCATTTTTAAAATCATGTTTGTATAATAATATATTTAACTAGGGCCAAAGGCCTCATGTGTTCGGGGCAAAGGGAAGACACTGAAAAAACTACACATTGTTCAATTATACGGGTGTGTCATTCTGATTGATCAGAAGTGCATACTCGTTTATAAGGGTGTGTGCCTTTATATACGTAGGCTTATTAAAACTGTGATTTTGATAAAATTGTGATGTTTTGCTGTTGATCGTGACAAACGTCATGCTTGCATGGCGGCAACAGTAACTGAACGAGGGATGTTGCTTGAATTAAATATGCCTAATTTAATTTATGTCTAGACTGATATCAATGGATAATTACATTTTACTCATTCTCTTCTCACAGTTTGACCTTAACTGAGGTTGAAAATATCCCAATTTTAAGTTAAGTCGTACCGGTAATGTCGTACCGGTGTTCGCCTTTTAGTCAGAAGGCCTGTTAGTCAGAATTCCCATTAGTCAGAAGGCCAATTAGTCAGAAGGCCTGTTAGTCAGAAGGCCCGTTAGTCAGAAAATAAGTAAGGATTATTAGTCAGAAGGCCCGTTTGTCAGAAGGCCCTTTAGTCAGAAAGTCAGATAATTACCTCATCGATGTCATCTCATTTGTGGACAACCCTATTACCAATTATTTGTATTTATTTATTTACGCATTGTACTCCTAGCACTTTCATAGGGGTTGCGTTTATATTAGGCTACTCATTACATTTTTAAACCTAATGTTGCTGACGTAATTTTCAGTTTCAAATGAACGAAAAATGCCTATAATAATTTTATCAAGTATTTATTGCCAGGCTTCTTAAATAACAGTCAATTTTCTGCTTAGATGCGTTCACTCCAAGGAAGAACTAGGGTGGCCATCTTGGATTTGCAAATTTTGAAGTTATGCCGCGGTAAACTATCAGAGAATGTTTAGAAAAAATTGTGAATATTATATCAATATTGACGTCTATATAGAATTGTTTAATACTAATAATAAAAGAAGAAGGAAATTGTATATATATAGTAGGCAGCAATGCACACCCCATGTCTTTGAAGAGTTAATTATTATTTATTCTGGACAAAATTATACATTTGTCAACGCTTGACATAAATTAAACAGATGGCTACAAACTCAACAGGAGTTGAGAAATGTTGTGGGGTTTTATCATGACGCACTTTTCATATCTATTTCAGTAAAGTTTATATAGGTATGCAAAAAAACATAGATTCGTGAGATAGTAATCCTAATATAGGTCTGATAATATTACAGCACATTCATTGCTGAAAATAACCTTACCAAACAATCAACTAATCAAATAAAGCTTGCTATAGTAGTTTTAAATATAAATGTACGAACTACAAACCGGCAGTGCATTTTTAGAGGTTTCACTTTCAGTTGTGAATTTGTGTATACATTAAAAATAGTTTTCTTTTTATTAGAAAACATTATACATTTTTCACATTATGATTTTCATGGCTATTTTTCTCCCTCAAAGTATTATTAAACTACCGATTTTTTTAAAAAACACCTGGACAGAATTGTTCAAGTATCTTTGAATAATTATTTAATGCACATCATTTTTTTTACTATTAGCTGGACAACAAACGTTTTATTCAAAATAATAACCCCCCCCCCCCCTCCAGAGCGTCCCCTTAGGCCTAGCATTGTCATTGTTCACTGTCCAATGGAACGGGCCTTCTACCTAACGGGCCTTCTAACTAACAGACTAACAGGTATTCTGACTAAAAAGCCTAACTAATTTTCTGACTAACGGCAGAGGTTAGGTAGGCCTAGCTACATCACATCAAAATTATATTGCCTAGATTTGTCGACAATGCAAATAATTTTGAAATGGATGGCTAGACTACAATGAGAGGAAAATTATACCCCAGTTATCAAGTAGGCTACCGGTAGCATGACAAGGGGTGGCATGTCTAGAACATCATTTTTTGCAGATATGGGGATACTTAAACGATAGTCTATGAGATTATGTCATTCATACATATCTACAATATAATAACCATAAAAAGAATTAGGCTAGGCCTATATGAAAACGTTACTAAAAGATATTTAGCATTCTGCATTGAACTTGAATTTCAAGTTTCAATTGCAACTTCTACATGTTCCATGGTGACACTGTCAGGTCTTGTACAGTAGTCCCCATCTTATGCATTGACCCGTTATGTCATCTCTGAACGCAAGCATAAGAGAGGTGTATAAATAAATGGGAGATGCAAAATAGCGTTTATATATTTGTATGTTATATTAATGTAGCATAAATATTCTCATCGTATATTAATGCATCATAATTCATACTTTTATTTTGAGTTTTTGTTCTTTATCCTCTATTTTGGCTTGTGAATTATTTTTACTCTCATTATTGGAATTCTTATGATTTACCTTGCTTTGATATTTTTTTTTGCAAATAATTGTTGTAACTTTGTATGAGCTACTAGCTGTGAGGCTATGTTTAACATCAATCTTAACCATAGTGTTAACTGGGAATACTGATAATCAAAGGATGTGGGGAGGCATTGCCTACCTGGATATATCAATCTAGTTGTAACACAAGATGTGTTAGACCAGCCTTGTACATAACATGTATGACTTTAGGGATGACATAACACCGCCTGTAGGCCTA
The DNA here is from genome assembly GCA_964017125.1 of Flabesymbios commensalis. NCBI lineage: Eukaryota > Metazoa > Annelida > Polychaeta > Terebellida > Flabelligeridae > Flabesymbios > Flabesymbios commensalis. Next base: position 61,528,805 of record OZ024911.1, read on the forward strand.
TAACAGCTAACTTACAGTGAGGACCTATAAGGCTAATGTATAAAATGTTCACTACCCGGTGTCAAGGCATTGTCAAAACTAAGTCTAGGGCAGTGATAATCCAGTAAACATGACCATTATCGGTTTAATGGTGGCCTATTGTCTTCAACGCTGGCCAGCATTAAATGAACATTGTTTCAGGGTCAGTGTATCGCGTACACTTGGAAGGATGAATGGATGAGGAGGGGGGTTACTAGTAGTTAATCCGGCTACAGTGCGTTAGGGGTTGTTTAAATGATGGGCCACTGTCCGTATTGAAGACATAGTAGTCACCAGACTGGCCAGGCTATAGCGTGTATTCGTACAGCTGTGAAGGCCTACACTAGCAGTGCTGAACCAGTGCTGGTTGAAGGTTGGCCCAGCGTCGCAGATGTGCAACACGCTATCTCGCCAGGGTGTCAACCAGCAGATAGACATGACGACCCGGCGCCTATATATCCTTCACAATAACCCGGTAAACACAAAACATTTTTATAACATTTATACAACGTCGGCCCAAAGTCTTCGACGTTGGTCCGACATTGTATAAATGTTATACACATGTTTTGTGTTAACTGGGAAGTTGGCCCAATGCTGTCTCAATGTGGGGAATGTGTCAGAGACCGGCAGCAGAAAAACCTTCACAGCGCACACAAGACGTTCACCCAATGTTGATTCATTGTCTGCGATATCAGCCCGACCTTACATCGACATCTAAAAAAACATGATGGACGAGACATTGATCTAATGTTGGATTATTGTCGTGCCAGCGTCGCAGGCAGTGGTGCAACATTAAGCCAATATTGGACCAACTTCTTTGGTTCAATGTTATTGTTTGCTGTGTATATATGATTCCTTGCTCATCGCCAGACTCTTCCAATGCGAACCAACCCGTTACGCTGCGAAGCGATACGAAGAGCAATACGAAGTGCAAAGAACTGATTAGAACCGATTCGAGCTGCGACGAACTGTAAGGAACTACAGCGAATTGGTTTCATTCGTATTGGCAGTACGGATGTTTTGAAAAGTTTGAAACATCCGTATCGGCATGGCAAACCATTGAGAACCGTGAGATTTTTTTTGAGAATTGACACGCTCTAGCACGAAACAATACGACAGTGGCGAATCAGCTGGCGATCTAATACGGATTCACATCCGTATCAGTTCGCCATCATGACTCGCGACAGTGTGAATGGGGCATAACAAGTGGGCACGCATAACCTGCCAAAAAATACAGCACACATAACCTGTTAGAGAGGTTCATGCAGGCAATATACTAGTGTGTATATTAATGTACCACTTGTGTATAATAATGTACCACCAGACACGCAACGAGATTTAATGTTGGCCCACCATCTGCGATTCCCCCATCTGCGACATTGGCCCAACATTGTATCGGTATTGTGGCAATGCATCCTGGTTGCTGGGTAGGCTATGCAGTTTTGTCTAGTGCGGCAGACCACCACCCCCCACACTGGAGAGTCGCTTTTAAACAAGCTGCCCTGGGAGGGTGTGTTGACAATACAAACACAAGAGATTGACCCAATGTTGTTTAACAGTTGGCATGGTGTCTTCAGCACCGGCCAATATTAAAACAACATTAAATCAAAGACTCTTGCTTACTGGGATTGTGGGCTCCTGGAGGGGGATTGAGACTGCAGGTGTTGACCTCATTCTCCAAGACTAATTAATCTTCATCATCTCTCCTAGGGCCTACAAATAACGCCAAATATGGCACGATCTAGTACTATAGATAGCAAGGGACCATTTCAAAAGTTCATACAGTAAGATGTGAAACCATGTGAAGGTGATCTATATAGCATCAGGTTATTTGACATGACCAGCGAAACTGATGAAAATGGGCAGATTCATCAATGAAATGCGCCTGTCTACAGGTTTTATGAATGAATTGACGGCACGTTTTGTCCCGCCTCTGTGCTCCAGACAAGACAACAAGGTGTCTGGGGCTGCGCCCCAAACACAAAAAATATATATATTTAAAACTGCACATAACGGTACAAATTCAATTCAATATCCTTTCAATTAAATCACTTGTATAGGGCCTCACGCCTTGGAGGAACGATATCGGAGGTGCGGTAATCCGTATCAGTGTCCGAAGCGGCGAAGAAGTGTTCATGTCAATGTTTATGGTTTAGAGTCCAATCCGAAGGCATCATCATACTTCAATGTATTTCAAGGTTTTTGATAAATTGTTATTTCATTTTCATATCTAAAATGTAATAACTTTATTATTTGTTTTTTGTTTGTTAATAATATGTCCTTTTTTATACAAAAAGTAGATGTAAAATGATTCACTGCTCACGTTATGACAAAAGTAATTATTTGGTCAGAAAGTGATAGGACATGCTGGAATGAACGCCAGCCAATTTTGAGCTCACATTAATCAAATAAACAGTGTTTTTTTACGTTTAATGTTATCTTTTTTTCAAATAACTAACAGCAGTAATTTATATGTCTTAGAAAGGTTTCTTAGGTTTATATTAAGGTATATGGAGAAAATAATTTACCGGGAAATGCGACGAAAAATATTTTCATTTTGGCGGCAATTTTGGATTTTCTGAAAAAGCAGAGCCAAAACTAGAAGGCTCAACGACTAAATTCCATCATTTACCCCTGGAAAACTGTGTATCAAATTTGGTGCTTTTGTCCGCCCTGTAAATATAATGCTAAAAATGACGTTACCGAACCTGACTAATAACTATCCATTCGGGTATGGGCACAAAACACTTAACATGACACATTTCTGATTTTTTTATTTTGTGTTAATGCTATCAATTTTAACAAGCAATAATATATGTTTACTACATATTCGTATAAAACTGTACCATTAGCGGGAATTCAGCGGAATCAAACTTACAAAAAAATATTAAAAAATGAAAAAAAACAGTTGTAAAAAATTGATCAAAAAGGAATTTTTACAACTTTTACAAATGTTGTATTTTTATTTATTTATATAGCATTTGTTTAGCGTATTTTAGCTGAATGTTTAATGAAATAGTATAAATCAGATAAAAAATAATGACTGAATAATATTATTTTTAGTTTTATGAATTTTCTTAGGGTGTGGTGATTAACGTGTCTCAATTATGTTTTTTGAACACCGGAATTTTTGGTTAATGTTTTGTATATTAAAATTGATATATTTTCCCACAATAACAAACGAAGAAACTAATGTCGCAGTGGGGGTGCAGCGACATCATGGTTTTAGCAGGCTTTCGCAAATCAACCCCGGGCCTATTTAAAGGTGTGGTCAACTGTCAAAATTCGCGGGACAAGGGTCACCCAGAAGGCAATAGTGCCCGTGGGTAGGCCAAGGCCCTATTCCATAATAATACTAAATATGCGTTTCATACCCAAAGCCTCATTAAGAGCAAGTTCTCAAATCACAGCAAGTTCACATATACTTGAGCGACATCTATGAGTTAATAATTCAAAGCCCTTTGCCCTTACCCCTACTTGGTCGCTGGCTTGCAAACAAACTGACTGTTTAACTGGGGAGATTTGGAAACTGCTTGACCCCAAAAGCTTGTATTGACACTCAGTAAACACAACACATTTCATGCAATGTTGGACCAACGTCGAAAACGTTGGGCCGACGTTGTATAAATGTTATACAAATGTCTTGTGTTTGCTGGGCTGCAGGAGGTCTTTCTCTCAAACATTGTACATTTATTCAATGTTGGTTCAATGTTGGGCCAGTGTCGCAGACGTTGGCCTAGCATTAAAACAGCATTGGATCAATGTCCCGTTTAAGTAGTATCTTGTAATCAGTTCAGTGGCTATATCAATGCCGTCAATCTGTACTCAATAGGCAACTGTTGGCCTACACTCGACCGTCCCAGGCATGCGCATTTTGCAGTTGAACACTGGTTTAAGTGACATTGTAATACGATAAAAACGTTGTAGTCAATTGATGAGATGAATGATGTACAGATGATGATGTGGGGTGTGGGTGATAGAGAATGGTGGGTTATTGAGAGCGTTTAACTTTGCCCGCCCGATAAAGGGTTCTGGGCATGTCTAGGGAATCTACCCCCAGATATGCCCAGACAGCCGGAGACTTTGGTTTCGCTGTGCAATTTAATGCCGAAACTCGCACAGCTCCGTTATCCTCGGGTTGGATAGTCCCCAGAGTAACACTAGGAAGGGTAACTTCATTCATTCCCCGTGAGAGACCTAATGCCAACACACGCTATTACCGGCTATTTAAGGCTACCACGGCCTACAACAGTGCATGCACTGATGTGGGTGCTGCATTGGCTCCGCTGTTGAGCAGAGGAACCAGAGTATGCCACTGGCAATCCACCCGAAGAGTATGGCCAGATACGAGGAGGCCGCAGCTGCCCTTGGATGATTGCTGTAGACTAGTGCTTCCATACAATGCCGAATTGCAGTTCAAGCTATACGACTAGTGTGCTGATACCGATACATAATGGATCCATATATTTTCTAGAGAAAACCATTGCAAAGAGTGAGATGCAATTGTAGAAAATGAAGATATTGATTAAAGCAGCCCCTTGGGATGACATCAAAGTAACCCAAACAATTTGTATACCAGAAGGACGATTGAATGTTTTCACAGCATTGGGCCACATGCTCATGGCATCGGCCCAGCGCTGGGTAGACAATCAGTGCTGCAGCTGTGTCTTCCCGTGTCCTGACTATAAGACACCAATTAGCGGCGACTGCTCTGATCTTACCGTCTGATACGTGGGAATATGTGATGTAAAGTGCTGAATATTGCTGACTTGTTTTGTTTACATGGCAATATACGACCTGGAAATACAACTATTTCACTATTTTTCGGTGCTTTAAAATTGTTTTTTGACTTTTTCGTATTTTCAGTTGAGATCAGTAGGCTATATAACTTCATATAAATTAAATTTTCAAAATTGACAACATTGAAAATGTCTCATCCCAAGGGGTCCCTCTAACTATTTTAAATTGACATAATTCTACAAGGGAAAATTAGTTTTGTCACGCTAGAACCCTCAGGTACCGCAACCTCCCCCCCCCCCCCCCCCTCGTCATGGATCTGTCCTAGTCGTTTAGATGTCAGCTTCGCAATATCACTCGATTTTATTTATTTTTCAAATGTTTTTTTTTTAATGCGGATCTAATGGGTTATATTTTTGTGTTATCATTATCCCTTGTATTTGGACAGTTATAGGCCCAGCGGGATATGCCTACTACAACATTCTTTCTTTTTTCAAAATAGCGCGAACCATCTCCTGATTTATCAGTCAAAAGCTCGAAGAGTACAATTTTATGAAATAAATAAATAATAATCCGATTGCTCGACTGTTTGAATATCTAAGAATCAAATTGGTGTGACCTCACCTCCTGCTGAGCCACTTCTATTTATCGTCACCTTGGATATAAAAGGGTGTATCTGTCACTTTACAAAGTGGCAGGTACACCCTTTCATATCCAAGGGGACGTTATATTACGCAACAAAACAGAAGAAGACGAAAACGTATGGGGAAAAGTCGAAGAAATTCATGAGAAAATGAAATGTGCATTTCTTAATACTATGACTCGATGACTCGCCTGAAATTTTATTTTCGATGACTCGCCTGAAATTTTATATTCGGTGATAGGACTAAATGTGTCTCTCAGTACATGTTGTTTGTTAAAAAAAAGACTACTCTACTGGATACTGGGAAATATAATTATATTTTGAAATGGTTTGTTTTCACAGACCAGCATAATTACTCAAATATATTCATAAACCATTCCAGTAGATCTCTTTTGGCAAATCATCTATTAAAAAGTGTAATAAATAAAACTAGGAAATGCACTAGGAACATGTTGACCGATTTGATGCCTGCTTATCATGCTTATGTAACACCTTATTCACGCGGCGGAACAACTATAAAATTGGTAGTCAGAGACTAGGTAGCCAGCCACCCTCTAGTTACCAGGTTTAAAACTGGTATCTACAACGCCAAGCCATCAACCCCAAGATATAAATCCATTTGGGACACTGATATTGTAATAAGGTATTTATTGTCACTTGGACAAAATATCGACTTATCACTTAAAATGTTAACCTTGAAACTATGTATGTTGCTGTCACTTTTTACGGCACAGAGGGGACAGACGCTGCAATATCTAGATTTGGATAACATGCAGAAATCTACAAGTGGATATGTGTTTGTCATAACAAAACTGTTAAAACAGTCATCAAGGTCCGGCAGACATCTGCCTCCTGTAAAACTTGGCTCGTTTTCAGACGAAAATAATTTTTGTATCAGTATCCCCAATAGATGTATATCTTGGGGTTGATGGTTTGGCGTTGTAAAACCAGTTATAAACCTGGTAACTAGAGGGTGGCTACCTAGTCTTTGACTACCGATGTTTATAAAACTAGATAAAGCACTGCGCGCAGTAGAAATAGCGCTGTAACTACTGCCACTAGTATGCATAGATACAAATAAATCTAATATATTTTGCAGTATTGGGCTAAATACATTACACTTATTTTGCTTGGAATAGAGCAGCCATTTTTTCACATAAGTTTGATATTGCTTCATTGTACTTGTACGCCACGAGTTTATGATTATCTCCATGGCGGGCCCTGTGACACCCTGCCTGATCAAGGCTTGTCTGACACACGCCAACCAGCCAACGCCAGGCGGCGCCACAGTGGATGAACCACCTCTGGATGAACCTCCTCACATCAACCACCATTGCAAAGAGGAGAAAATTTCCAATAAGGTTGACTATAATTTGCCCCTATTACATTCTGAGCCTTAAAGTCGATTTTTATAGCCACCAACTTCACGTCTACTATATGTTCTCTGACCTTGTAAATTACATGCCACATATTTTGTTCAGTGAGTCCAGCATCTCATTGTATTGAGGACGGTGATTATGGCTCATTAGTTTCGGTTGTGTCTGTCTGTCTTCCTGTCTGTCTGCCTGCCTACGGTACCTATATGTCTGCCTGTATTTACCTGCCTACCTGCGCCTGCCTGCATGCCTGCCTGCCTGCGCCCGCCTGCCTGCCTGTCCAACCTTTCGTCAACCCGCCCACCCACTTGTTTGACTGCCTGACTACCTGCGTGATATGATTGTGTTCTGCTTAAAATCGGTATGCGTTACCACATAACACAAATACAAAGTTCAAAAGTCATTTCACGGGAATGGATCCTTTCACGTCTGCATTTAGTTGACTGTATAGATAGTACTCGCGGTTTTATAACTATTCACATACCTAACGATTCAACATTTAGTATGTCTGTGTCTGAAAAGAAGAAAAAACAAAGTAAACAAATCAAAGAAACGTCCACCAGCTGGTTTGTGATGGTACTGGGTGCAGCTCTACAATGTATCTCTGTTGGTCCGGTAAACAGCATGGCATTGTATGTTGTCATCTGGATGAGACAGTTTCCGACCAACACAAGCATTGTGCCTTTTGTGATATCAGCGAACATTGGAATTTTTCTTATTGTGGGTATGTTAGAAAGATAATAATAATTGTAATAATGTTAATGACATGCTAGAAAGATAATAATAATTGTAAGAATGTTAATGACACTGCTGCTGCTGCTGCTGCTGCTGCTGCTGCTGCTGCTGCTGCTGCTGCTGCTGCTGCTGCTGCCGCCGCCGCCGCCGCCGCCGCCCATGATGATGATGATGATGATGATGATGATGATGATGATGATGATGATGATGATGATGATGATGATGATGATGATGATGATGACGATGACGATGACGATGATGATGATGATGATGATGATGATGATGATGATGTTGATGATGATGATGATGATGATGATGAATTCTCAATATTATATGTCATCATCAATTTTCAATATTATATGTTTTTCACAGGTCCATTAACTAACGGATTTGTCATGAAATATGGATATCGCACCGCGACAATGACTGGTTGTATCATTGCTGCTATAGGTTTAGCCTTGAGCTCTTTTGCTACCAGTGTCTACTGGCTGCTAGGATCATATTCTATATTGTGTGGTGAATATAAACCATTCTTACTCAACTTTACCTACAATTATTGCATTGTAATCAGGGAACAATTTTGTAAGACCATTTTAAATGGACTGGACAGGTCTTTATAGTAATGATAATGTCTTACCACACAAATTCATTCGTGCATATCATTATACAGTTTGAGAATAAGAATATTAGTCCCTTTTTTAAAAACTGTGGCTCTTTGCAGTAGTCTCGGTGGTGAATATTACAGGTATATCATCTTGATACCAATTTGAATAGATCCCGCGATAGCAAAAGCATCGAAATTAGCAATGATAAAGTTAATAGACCTAGGGCCCACCTGTACCCCCCCCCCCCCCCCCCGGGTACTTTTGTAGACCATATTTTTTAACCTTATTATAACAAGAAGTCCCTGTGCTAGCAATAACAAGCCTCTTCTCAAAACCGCCCTAAGTTTTTTCTAAGTAGCTCAAGGGAGTGTGGGGCAAGAGATTATTCTGGGCTAAATAAAAAACGGTCAGTTTCATATGCCTTTTTTACATGGAATTATTGATATAATGTATTCACTTAATATATTCATATTATGTTACAGCATTTGGGTTTTCGCTGATGTTTATGTCTATGACAACAATCATACCTTTTTATTTTGGACGATATGCCTTACTAGCATCTTCTGCTTCGACTGTGGGTGCGTCTGTTGGGAATATTATATTCCCTTATGTTTTGCAGTTTTGGCAGACATCATACGGGTGGAGATATTCATTGGTTTATTTAGCATGTGTCTTGTTACAAGGTACTGTCGTGGCAGCATTTGTCCCGAATAGATCCCCAAAGAATTATAATGCACAAGACTCACATTCCAGAAATGACAAAAGTGATTGGCGTTCTGTTATTTTAAAGCCTCGTTGCTTGTCTCTTTATATCAGCTCGGGACTAAGTGCAGTAGGATACTGTATTGTTACCATATTTGTTGCTGATGTCTTGACTGTACATGGGTATACACTAGACCAAGCAGCATTTGCTTTGTCTATGATGGGAATGGGTAACTTGGCATGTAGAATTGTTGGAACCATATTTGGAATAACACTAAGAAATAATTCTATTCATATAGTCTGCTCCTCGATGGCAATACGATGTGTGTGTACTTTGTTCTTGATGTTGCCTATCAGTTTGCCCCTTGTTGTGTTGGTTATGTTCTTCTTTGGTTTTACTTGGGGCTGCCAGTTTTCCGTGATGGCTATTGTTACATCTGATGTAATAAGGGACATTACGTATATGCCAGCCGCCACTGGATTACTCTGTTGTGTTATGGGGGTCGTCATATGCATTGCACCATTTTTGGCGAGTAAGTATTAATCAGCAACGACCATATATTCACAGTACTTCACAAAATTTGTAAAAAAAAACTTTAAGAGAAACTATTATCTTATGCACATGGTTGTTGTGTTCACTCTAATTAAAGCTGCATAACTGTTTTGTTTATTTCGATTAGAATAACCTAAAACGTACAAAACAATCATTGCTATTGTTTTAAAGGCCTTATAAATGCACTAAAACTGGGTAAATGTAGCGGAATTAGCTTACCATGCGGTACACCATCAAGTATTATTAAGTAGTGATTCGGTGTGTGTACAATATTCATGTAATAACGGTATATAATGTTACATTGGCCAGCACGAAACCACCCCCTTAATAGCAAACACATACGTTGAACTGAATCAGCATAATGTTGGGCCAGTACCGCAGACGATGGTCCGGCATGATTCTGCCATTGGATCAATGCCTCGTGTTAGCTGAGATACAAAGCCCCCATCACCAGCCGCAGATCTAGATGGTGGATACTGGGTCAAATCGGTTACAGTAAAGTCTGATGTTTATAAAGATTATTTTATTTTGCCGCATAGCGCGATGTATATCACTGTATGTGATAATTAACGATAAAATAAAATAAAGTCCGATATTGTCTAGTAGCATTTTGACTATATTTTGAAATTTCCATGAGATACCTAATAAAAAAATGCAAATGTTTTTCAAGAAAATCACGAAAATCCAAAGAGCGAAAACGATGATTTACATCACTGAATTTGATGTCAATTCCGAGTACAATTTCTCACGGTCTGGGGAGAGCGTCTTATTGGCGGGCCAAAGGCTCTGATGCTGGCCCACACTTAAAAACAGGGTTCTATTTTTCAAGGTAGTGACATTCTCCATACCGGTACTGATATTAAACATGACATTACATGCAGATATCATCCATATCAGACAAAGTAATAACTTCTAGATATGTCTAACTGATATGAGACAATACACGTTGTACTGTGAAATGTATCTATGACCACTTAAAAAATAACAATAATTTGAAAGTCTTCCTCTCTTTTTTCTATGATCGTTATAAGCCACTTGGTACTTTTAATGTCCTGATTATATAGACAGTATGTCTTACTCCGCTGTGAGCAGGTTTGTTTTGGTGGGGCAACAATTTAAAAAAAAAAAAAACTTAAATCGTAATAACTCAGTAACCAGAGCAGTAAAATAAAAAAATAAAACACCATTCTCCATGGATTATTTGTTTGAATAAAATAAACAAAACAGTTATGCAGCTTTAAGTACCGCATTTTCGCGTCCTCGCAAAGACACTGTATTGCCAAGCCCTGGTTTGTTTCAAATTCAAAGGTTTAATTCAGTGTCCGATTGGCAAACTAAACATTTTTAGAAATGATTGAAAATTTACAGCATATTTTGCATGTCGCCATAACACTGTATTTCCAAGCCATAGTCTGTTTAAATTTTGTAAGTAAAATCAAGATTTGGGAAAATAAAAAAATTAAAAATGATCCAAACTGCACAGTATGTTTTTGTGTGTCTTTACAAGATACTTAGACTCGTGTGTCTTTACCATAACATCCTCTTCATAAAGTTTAAATCGTTATGATGAAGGCATATTTATCTTTGGTATGGATCTATTGTATACATCCAGCTGAGAAAACATGAACACAAAATGCATCAACTCTTCCTTTATCAATTTCGCATTTATGCGAAAACTACCTTCCTTTACCAATTTCGCATTTATGCGAATTCCACATGTTCACGTGAATTAATTTGCAATGGAGATATTTCATTGCATGCATGGTTGAAAATCGCCAACCAGAGTGGTTAGTGACATGGACGCAATGTTCTTTTGCATTTTTAATTTGCGCGATGTGCGCATGTGCATTGCTATAGCCTGTATTGTGCCCAGAGTCTACCTCAGTGGTCCTCCTTAATAAAGAAGTCGGTTTCTGGGGGTAGTGTTATCAGGGGGAAGTCGGTAAAGGAAGAGTTGAACACACAATTTGTTATAGATGTTGCTAAAAATATCATAGATTTTAGGACATGTCCATACATGCCAGCGTATATATCATTCGTGTACCAGAATGATAGACCCGCATGAGCATCACACATACATCTATTATTTTTATTTCACTGAAATGTGCTTATTATTTCTGCACAAATGTTATGCTATGTATGGAATCAGACTTTCAAGCACAATTAAAGTAAATGTCCACATTATATATGTCTATACCATAATATATATGGCCACACCAAAAACATATATGTCCACGAAGTAGCACAAATAATCCGTCACGACATAACAACACATATCTATTACATTTAGTTTTATTATTATTCTGTTAAAGCAACCCCGATCCAAAAATTATTATATATAGCTATGCATAGATTTATCTGGGAGCATATCAAATCACATCGTTGTGGTGTGACATGGCTTGTGCACTATGTATGTAATGTGGTGAATTTTTCCCGTTATTCAGATGTTAAGCAGACTAGAATGATCTCTGCTCATATTACATTTACTTTCCACGTATGGCCGCTCTCTAATAATTAACAGTTTTAGTTTCATCACAACTTTTGATATTCAAACATTACCATTTATCATGGAGTAACACTTATCTGGCGGGTTATGTGTCAATAAAAAATATATTGCATTTGATGAAATGATATGTCTATACCTTTTTTGTTTCTGTAGGTGTGCTGTTGGAACTTTCTGTTTCCTTTAATATGATTTGGTTACTTTGTGGGATTTTTGGATTTGCCTCGGTACTTGCATCAATACCTATGCTGAGAAAACCAATACAGAAAGTAGCTAGTGCTGATAATAAAATGACTTATGTGCCATATACCATTGGTTTACAAATAGATCCATCTGAAATATAAAGACAGACTGCTAGAGAAGTGACCTGGATCATTAACGCCAGATGAACTGATGAATTGATCAGCTGGTAGCACTAAAGCTCGTTCACTGGGGCCGACATTTTATCGATAATATAATCGATAATAATCTTGAAGGTCGATTTTTCTTTTAACGTGACTTGAACATGCGCAATACGTACCCAGCAAACACGAGACATTGAACCAATGTTGGGTTGATTTTGGTCGAACGTCTACGAGACATTGATCCAATGTTGGTTCAATGCTGGGCCAGCGTCGTGTTTGCTAGGATAGGCCTATATTTTAGTATGTAAATCGGCCTGGTGTGATGTAATAGTGAGATGTGGATGATGTAAAAGTTTACGCTATCTAGTCGGTGTCAATGCTAAGGTTTTTAAAGCATTGAATATCATAAGCCATTGGATTGACCAGTTAACTCTTCCTTTACCAATTTCGCAGTTATGCGAAAACTACCTTCCTTTACCAATTTCGCATTTATGCGAATTCCACATGTGTACATGCATTAATTGCAATGGCGATATCTCATTACATGCATGGTTGAAAATCGCAAAAAAATACTAAGGCCATCAGGACCAGTTGCCTTATTTACATTAAGTGATTTTAAAATCTTCCTAAATTCTGGTATTGAAAAGGAAATATGAGATAATCTTGCCTGGGTCTCGTATTTGAAGGTTGTCTGTGTACACTGACCGGCAAAGGATTGATCAACCCTTTAAGCCCTCACGATCCATTAAAGCATCATTTTACATCCCTGAAAACAGACTTAATCTCCTTGCAACTAGGGGTTTTAGAACGAAAATTGCCAGGAAATTGATTTACCAATACGTGGTAATTTTCTTTAATTTTTAAACCACATCAAATCATCTTCATCCACTACAAGTCGGGACTTGCGACAGCAATTCGCGGCATGTAGTGGATGGAGATGACAATGGTAAATTCAGGCTTGAAAGGGTTAAAAATGACAGCTTTATCATGTAATCATCGGTGACCAAACAGAAATGAAATTTCTAACGCTCAGCGAAGCATCCCCGTAGCACCGCCGATGCTCCGCAGAGTAGTTTGCGAGCATCGGCGATGGGTCGGCGATGGATAACCAAACCATCGATCGGCGATATCATCACGTCGAATATACATGTTTACACGAGTATTTTGCGAGCATCGCCGATGTGTTGCCGATGTGTCTGGGATATTTTGAACCTTGGCGTACCTCGCCGAGTGTTCGCCGACTGTTCGGCGATATATCGCGAATGGTTCTTAGTGTCGAAACATCGGGAGAAAATTTCAATGCATGCATTGGAATTTTTCTCGATATCCCAATGCCTTGGCTACCCTGATGACCTCGCTATGGCGAAGTTAGGCGGCCTGGTCGCGTACGTCGCCGATCATTCGCCGAACTACTGGTGTATGGTGGCGCTGCCCTGCAGCGATGCCCAAATTTGTGCATCGGGAGGCTAAAAAGCCTCGTGGGACCGTAGTATTACATGTATTTGCATCTGTAATCATTCGCTGACTGTGATATAAATTATTTGTGACAATGTTTAACAATGTTAAAAATAAAATGTGATATCAATCAGCGATATTTGAAAACAGTTGACCTCCATTTTGTCAAATCTGAATGTTGTGGATCGCGTCAGCGAGACACAACTTCAAGTGGGTGAAAATTCAAATTAAATAATTTGGCGGTTAAAGGGTTAACATCATTTTATGGTCTGTCATGTTTGGTTTGATCCCCCCTCCTCTCCTGCACCACACACCTTATTCTTTGGACAAGTGCTTTATTTCACCATATCGCACTCAAATCAACACTGTTTGTGCAAGCTGCCTAAGAATTTCAGATCGCGGGCACATTAAATCTGTTTACATGTCAATGGTAATATTATTTTAGAGCAGCTGTGTCGTTTTGCTTCACTGACCCAAACTAATTTCAGATCGCGGGCACATTAAATCTGTTTACATGTCAATGGTAATATTATTTTAGAGCAGCTGTGTCGTTTTGCTTCACTGACCCAAACTAGAGGGGAATTGTGACTTTTCAGGTAACAATAGTGTTTGGACTACGTTTTGTGCCTTTTTTTGGCGACCATTTTAAATATTGTTGGGTTATTTATGAGAGATTGATAGAAATTTTAGATTTCTGGATTCTGACTTCTCTGTTGTTTTAATGCTGTATCACTGTCTATAACGCTGGCAAAACATAAAAACCACATTGCGTCGGTGTTTCGTGTTTGAAGCAATTATAACTGCTTGTTCAATGTTAAAATGCAGAATTTGAAAGGTTCTGCTGTTCATATCAAGCACCCAATGTTGGTTCAATGCTGAGCAACTCTCTGCGACGCTGGCCCCACATTGAAACATTATTGGATATAGGCCTCTGTGTTTTAATTGATTAAATGTAGAGAATGCTCAAAGGGTCGTTCGTGTCGCCTCTGACAAAGGGCCCCTATTTAATAATCAAGATTCATTCATGGGCTACTCCCGACATGTAAATCATTGGACCGACGTTAATCCACATAGTGATCCAGAAAACCCTTAAGAATCCGGAAGATCATAATGTATGACTTAGAAAAGTCATAGCACACCTCCCCAAAACCTAAGGATCATTGTGCCAAGGTTTGAAGTCGATTGGATAAAAACTCAGGGAGAAATATGCCAGGATATAGAATAAAAAAAGTGTCGAGATCCATACAAAACTTAATATATTTGGACCAAAAGGTCCAAACATAAACATTCACATTTCAGCAACCCCACTCCTGGGGTAGTTGACCATGCTTCACATGCGTATGGGACCGCAACATCTACTTTGGAATTATAACGCCCCATCTACCTTGAACTATTAACCCTTTCAATCCTGAGTTTACAATTGTCATCCACTACAAGCCGCGAATTGCTGTCGCAATTCTCGACTTGTAGTGCATGAAGATGATTTGATGTGGTTTAAAAATTAAAAAAAATTGCCATGTATTGGTAAACCAGTTTCATGGCAATTTTCGTTCTAAAACCCTCAGTTTTAAAAAAATGAAGTCTGTTTTCAGGGATGTAAAATGATGCTTTAATGCATCGTGAGAGCTTAAAGGGTTAGTGCATGCTCTTCATTTTGAAACACCAGATTTCCATATCCTGATGGAGAATTCCATTGTTATATTTGGGCTATATTGAGTTTTCAACATAACTTTAAACTTAGTATTCTTGGCACATTTTTGTAAGACGCTATTTCTCCCTCAGTTTTTATCCAATCACCTTGAAATTTTGACATAACATTCCCAGAATAGTCAGGAGGGGTGCTTTGAATTTCTGCTCACTTGTAAAGTTAGCAGATACTGTACTATGCTGCTCTTCAAATGCACAAGGCAGTATCTGCTTACTTGTAATGTGAGCAGATACTGCCTATTGGCCTATAATAGGGTCCAATTTTAGTTCAATGGTGTACACGACAGTGATTCTCCATTCATTGCCGGGAGGGTGAACAGGGTGCCCATATGTCCAGTCTCCACCCTTTAGTTTCTAGATTTAATAATAAAAATACATTTATCCAATGTTTTAATTCCGGGCCAGCGTCGCAAACAGTGGCTAGTATTAAACCAACATTGTGTATTAGGTATGGACAGTTGAAACCTTAAAATAACAGTTGCAATTCTATTCAAGCACAAAACGTTGAATCAATGTTGTTTTAATGTTGGGTTAGCGTCAGGGAGAGTGATACAACATTAAGTCAACAGAGAGACAAGTCAATGTGTGTACTGGGCACTGTGAATGCGATTCCATTTGACAAACAAATATATATGTATTTAAAAGTGCAAAAGCTCAGTGGGGACTTCTGAAATTTAAAGTCGGAAGTCTAAAAATACAGTTCAGAATGGCTGCCAAAAAACTCATACGCGAAATTCCAATCAATCTGTCATAATAAAAATAACCCAACAAAATTCAAAATGGCCGCCACAAAAACTCATAAAACCTAGCCCAAATATTATTGTTACTTGAAAAGTCACAATTCATATCTAGTTTATTTTTAGAACATATAGTGATATCCGAAGAAATGTGTAGGACAGTCACGTGTCACTTGTAGGCCTACAGTATAGAGTACAAGTTGACTGTAATCAGCTCTAATAACACAATATTATATGGATAGTTAGACGTCTGCGACGCTGGTCCAATATTAAACCAACATTTGGTGAGTGTGCCGTGTTTGCTGAGAAAATTCTCCCTGTCAATATGCATGGGTGTCAACTGTTTCTAGATAAATAAAGAAATAAAAACCCGATCGGTCCTATTTTTTCAGGACCACTGTTTAAATAACTAAAAATCCAATTGGTGTGATCTTACTTCAACTTATATTACGCATCAACACAGGATAAAACGAAAACGTATGGGGAAAAAGAGCTTATTTTTTAAGCGAGGGGAAGGTATAAGAAATTCATGAGAAAATGAGACAAAAGAATAACATAAAAAATGTGCTTTTCTTAATACTATAGCTCAATGATTCGCCTGAAATTTTATTTTCATTGATAGAACTAAATGTGTCTGTCAGTACATTTTGTTTGATAAAAGAAAGACTACTATACTGGATACTGGAAAATGTAAATTATATTTTGAAATGGGTTGTTTTCACAGACAGACCTAATTAATCAAATATAATAATAAAACAATCTTGTAGATCTGTTTCGGAAAATAATTTAATAAAAAGCGTAAAAAAAACTAGAAAATGCACTAGGAGAATGATGACAGATTTGATACTTGCTTATGTGACACCTTATTCTCTAGAAACAGCTGACCAATACAAGCACACAATAAACGTTAACGACCCCGCTCAGGCAGTGACACATATCAAGCTCGGTAAATCAGACGGACATGTCGGACACAGCAGTGATCACATTAAATATGCTTCTGGAAAATTATTTATATTTATATCTTTGTTGTTTAATTCATTGTTTATGCATGGGTATGCACCACAGAATTTGTCAATTTCCACTATTGTACCGATTCCCAAGAACAGAAAAATGTCTATTAATGACAGTGATAATTACAGAGGAATTGCACTGAGTAGTGTCCTAGGCAAAGTTTGGGTAATCATGAAACGTTATCAAAAGGCACTACAAGTTTCTGACATGCAATTCGGTTTCAAAGAAAAACACAGTACCACACAGTGCACGTTTCCTATGCAAGAAACTATTTAATATTACACTTATAGAGGAGGACCTGTATATTTGTTATTGTTAGGTCCCTCGAAGGCTCTTGATAGAATACAATTTGTAAAAATGTTCAAATGTTTAATAGAACGAGATATATGTCCTTCAATTGCAAGACTTATTGCAGCTATTTTTATAAATCAGCAGATACGAGTCAAATGTGGTAACCATTTTTTCCCAAACCTTTTGTCACCAGCAACGGTGTTAAACAAGGTGGAGTGTTATCATCAGTATTATTTACGTTGTAAATAGATGAATTGTTGAATCGTTTGCGTCAATCTAAGTTAGGATGTTATGTCTGAGATATTTTTATTGGCGCGTTTGCTTATGCAGATGATGTAGCATTACTGGCGCCGACTATATATATGTAACCTTTGATGGTGAAAAAATATGTCCACCTAGGTAATATTGTCGGAGAGTGTAGTAACGAAATACTGATCAAAGTAACAACAGATGATTTTATTGGAAGAGCGAATACAGTAATGTCACAATTTAAGTTAGCAGCTCATACAATTAAGTATAAATTATTTTAGTCATTCTGTTCTTCTTTGTATGGATTTTTACTCTGCGATATGTCAGCAAAGTCGATAAATAAGTTCTATATTTCTTGGAGAAAATGTTTGCGACAATTGTATCAATTATCTTATAGAACGCACAATAATTTGTTGCATCTCATTTCTAAAGACCAGCCAATAGATGTTCAATTACACCTACGAATAATGAAATTTGTCATTTCTAACCTTAAAAGTACCAACTCACTTGTACGGTTATCCACACAATTATGTATGTCAGGCAGCAGATCGTTCACATGTAAGAGTATCAATCACATTATGTCAATATATGGTTTAAGTATATAATTACGACTCATGGATAACTATGAAAAATAAAATGAATAATGTTTCTGACTCGAATGTAGAGGATGAAAGCAGAAAAGCTGCAGGTAGTGTAATAGATTTATTGACAATGCAGGAAAATTGCGACAATGTCGAATTCTCGCATGACGAATTAAATGGTATGTTAAAGTATGTTTGTACAGAATGATTTTTATATAGACACCTGACACCGGATTAATTTAACTTTGTTTTTTATTCATTTGTTGTTCACAATTGTATAATGTAATATGTTCATTGAACAAATAAAGATTTATTATTCACGCAGCAGAGCAACAGTATGTTCTCTTACGTTGGAAATTACATGTCACACTTAACATATTTTGTTCAGCGGGTCCAGCATCTCATTGTATTGAGGACGCTGATTATGGCTCATTAGGTTCAGTTGTGGCTCGTTTTTTCTGGGTACAGAGTTCGAATTTTGGCCGAGATTGACGTTTGTCATCGTGGCCTGCCTGCCTGCCTATCTGCCTGCCTGATTATATAATTGTGTTTTGCTTAAAATAGGTATATGTTACCACATAACACAAATACAAAGTTCAGAAGTCATTTCATGGAAACGGATCCTTTTACGTCTGTATTTAGTTGACTGTATAGTAGGCTTATTCACTGTTCTATAACTAAACACATATTAAACGATTCAAAGATGGGCTAAGTATGTCCCAAAATCGGAAAAAACAAAGTGACGAAATCAAAGAAACGTCCACCAGCTGGTTTGTGATGGTTCTTGGTGCAGCTCTACAATGTCTCTCTGCGGGTCCTGCAAACAGCATGGCATTGTATGTCGTCATCTGGATGAGACAGTTTCCAACAAACACAAGCATTGTGCCTTTTGTGATATCAGTGAACATTGGCGTTTTTCTTATGTTCGGTAAGAAGTGATGATGATGATGATGATGATGATGATGATGATGATGATGATGATGATGATGATGATGATGATGATGATGATGATGATGATGATGATGATGATGATGATGATGATGATGATGATGATGATGATGATGATGATGATGATGATGATGATGATGATGATGATGATGATGATGATGATGATGATGATGATGATGATGATGATGATGATGATGATGATGATGATGATGATGATGATGATGATGATGATGATGATGATGACGCTGATGACGACGACGACGACGACGATGACGATGACGACGACGACGACGATGACGACGACGACGACGACGACGACGATGATGATGATGATGATAATGATGATGATGATGATGATGATGATGATGATGATGATGATGATGATGATGATGATGATGATGATGATGATGATGATGATGATGATGATGATGATGATGATGATGATGATGATGATGATGATGATGATGATGATGATGATGATGATGATGATGATGATGATGATGATGATGATGATGATGATGATGATGATTTTTTTTAAATATTATATGTTTCTCACAGGTCCATTTACTAACGGATTTGTCATGAAATATGGATATCGCACCGCGACAATGACTGGTTGTATCATTGCTGCTATAGGTTTAGTCTTGAGCTCTTTTGCTACCAGTGTCTACTGGCTGCTAGGATCATATTCTATATTGTGTGGTGAATATAAACCATTCTTACTCAACGTTACCTACAATTGCTTTGTAATTTAGTATCAATTTTGTAAGAGCATTTCAAGTGGCCTGGACAGGTTTTTGTAGTAATAATAACCCCATCACAATATTGTGACGACCACAAGTGAATGCTGGGCCTATAGGCCTATGCGTCAATAATTATTTTACTAAATATTTCTTTTTAACTACTTGCAGATGAAGGTATCCTACATATTATTACTTAAGTCTGCAAAAGTGTCTACGCACTGTAACACATAATATCAACTCAAGTTCATTCATATAATGTATTTAAATATAGTTATTATGTTAATTATTTGTTACAGGATTGGGGTTTTCGTTGATGTTCATACCTGTGACAACAATTCTACCCTTTTATTTTGGACGATATGCATTGCTAGCATCTTCTGCTTCGGCAGTTGGGGCGTCTGTTGGGAATATTATATTCCCTTATGTTTTGCAGTTTTGGCAGACATCATACGGGTGGAGATATTCACTGGTGTATTTAGCATGTGTCTTGTTACAAGGTACTGTCGTGGCAGCATTTGTCCCGAATAGACCCCCAAAGAATTATAATGCACACGACTCACATTCCAGAAATGACAAAAGTAATTGCCGCTCAGTTATTTTAAAGCCTCGCTGCTTGTCTCTTTATATCTCCTCGGGACTAAGTGTCGTAGGATACTGTATTGTTATCATATTTGTTGCCGATTTCCTGACTATTAATGGCTATACACTAGACCAAGCAGCATTTGCTTTGTCTATGATGGGAATGGGCACATTGACATCTAGAATTGTTGGAACCATATTTGGAATATCACTGAGAAATACATCAATTCATATAGTCTGTTCTTCCATGGCAATACGATGTGTGTGTACTTTTGTCCTGGTGTTGCCTATCAGTTTGCCCCTTGTTGTGTTCGTTGTGTTCTTCTTTGGTTTTACCTGGGGTTTCCAGTTATCCCTGATGGCCATTGCTACATCTGATGTAATAAGTGACATTGCGTATTTGGCAACCGCCATCGGATTACTCAGTTGTGCTATGGGGGTCGTCATATGCATTGCGCCATTTTTGGCCAGTAAGTATTCATCAACAGTGACCATATTCCCAGTACTTCACATTATTGCAAAACAGTGATAATCTTTAAGACAAACTCTTATCTGATATACATGGCTGTTGTGGTCACTTTAAGGTTCTGATGTCAGTGTCAGAACTAATCACTTTTAATAATGATCCAAACATTACAATATATTTTTGCGTGCCTTCACAAGAGATACTTTTAATATTGTGTCTTTACCGTAACATCCTTATCATAACGTTTAAATGGTTATGGTGAGGACATATTTATCTATCGTACACACCCAGCAGAGAAAACAAGAACGCAAAATGCATTAAACACACATAACTTTCTCAATTTGTTATAGATGTTGCTATAAAATACCATAAAGCTTAGTACATGTGTATACATTATGATCATGCCAGCATATATTATATCATTCGTGTACCAGTATGATAGGCCAGCATGAGCATCACACATCCATCTATTATTTTATTTACAATAATGTGCTTATATTTTCTGCTATAGGCCTAATGTTCTGCTATATATGGAATCAGACTTTGAATCAATTTATGTAAAATGTCCACATTAGGTCTATACCATAATTTATGTAAAATGTCTATATGAGGTAAGTCTATACCATAATATATACGCCCAACACCAAAACATATTATGTGCCCCCACTAGCACAAATAGTCCGTCACGACATAACAACACATATCTATACACTTACATTCATAATTATTCTCATAAAGCAAATCCTACCCAAGAATTATTGTATAAAGCTATACCTAGATTATCTGTGGAGCCATATCTAATCTCATCGTTGTGGTGTGACATGGCTTGTATGTTATGTGGTGCATTTTTCACGTTATATTTATATATTAAACAGACCATAGTGATCTCTGCTCATATTACATTTACTTCCCATGTATGGCCGCCCTCTAAAAATTTGGAAAATTATCATTTATCGTGGAATAACACTTATCTGGTGGAATATGTGGGAATAATAATTATTGTACTTGGTGAAATGTGAAATCTTTTGTTTCTGTAGGTGTGCTGTTGAAACTGTTTCCTTCAAAATGATTTGGTTACTTTGTGGGATTTTTGGATTTGCCTCGGCACTTGCATCAATACCTATGCTGAGAAAACCAATAAAGAAAATAGCTAGTACGGATAATAGGCTGACTTACGTGCCATATACCATTAGTTTACAAAAAGATCCAACTGAAATATAAAGACAGAGAAGTGATTGCTCAGTTGGTATAGCACTACCCAACAAACACAAAACATTTGTATAACATTTGTAAAATGTTGGACCAATGTCGAAGACGTTGGGCCGACGTTATACAAATATTATGCAAATGGTTTGTATTTGCTAGGTAGAATCGTTCACTGGGGCCGACATTTTCTTATGGGAACCTACATAATCATGATAATAATTATACAAAATTTCATATAGACCCTTCATAATGCGTGGTATAAAATTATCGGTAATAATAATTTGCACACTATAAAACTAGATAAATGATAAAAACATTATTTCATAGAAAATGTCTGTAATCATTGCTATTTGTAAAGTTGTTCCCCAAAAATCCGGTGCGCGGACGATCGATTGCGCATGCGTCATTGTTTGATCAATTATTTACATATCATTCTGTGGTGACAGATTTACATCTCATTAGAATAATGCCTTAACGTGGGGACTTAAACCACTGTCTTTATAGGTAAATTTATCATCTAAATAGGGCTACCCTCACATTTTTCATGAGATTTTTGGTCTCAGCGTACACTGAACCACAGCTTTTGCTATGATGTCCATCTCTGACGTTGAACCATGCGGTTCACGTAAAGCTCGGACTATTTTTTCTTGAAACGTGATTTGAACATGCGCAGTGCCTACCCTATATAGAACCAATGTTGGGTGGATTTCGGTCAAACGTTTACGAGACATTGATCCAATGTTGGTTCAATGTTTGCTAGGATAGGCATATATATAAATATAAATCGGCCTGGTGTGATGTTTTATCGAAAATTCCTTTTAAATAGCTCATGACGCAAACTTTTATTTTTCTACTTGGATTTTTCTGCCAACGCTACAACACTTCATATTCTCCAGCAATGACAGCCTTGAAAATAATTTGTAATAATATTCTGGTGTAATTAACATGTTATTATCGTCCATTAGGACATAATTCTGTGGATAAGGAACATGTCTTGTACGACACATATTTTACATCTTGATCTTCTTGTATAGCCTCTTACAGATACTTTCTTACTAATATATATATATATATATTTATATATATATATATATATATATATATATATATATATATATATATATTAGTAAGAAAGTATCTGTAAGAGGCTATACATATATATATATATATATATTTGGGAATTAAACTTCATATGTTACTTGTGGTTCTTATTTTCATCTTCGAACATCTTAAAAAATTCAGCATAATTTTTAAGTTTAATTGCTTGCTGGACTGCATGTTTCACACGGTGTCCTGTACCACCGAGCTTCTCTATTGTTGAATATGTATACACCAACTGTACATGTACACGTGTGATCGTACACAACAGTGTTATATATAAAGAGAACATGGGATGGATACTATGGCAAATTGAGCAGCACTTTCACACAAATCGCATCGTTATAAGTGTTTACACCACTCCAAAAAAACCAGCTATCGCTCCCTTGGCGTTAAAAGGTGCTAAACTACAACTTGGCCAAGTGACAGTTTAGCACCTTCTGATTCTGAGGGGACGATATTTACGTTGGGTTATAGGTTGAACATTATCAATAAAATCACCAAAGCATCGGTGTATAAACACTGATAAACTGCCGGCGGGTCATCAGACAAGCCGGCATGTGTTGTATTAATAAGTGTGGTCATGTGTGCCTGAATGATGCGTGAGTAAGATCAACTATGTTTCATTAGTGACCATTGATTGTGGGGCAAGTTCGGGGCATGTTCACACCATATCCGGGGCATACTCAAACGCGTGCCTCGTAATGCCATTCCAGCTCCAACCCCAAGTATTGCCCGTGCCCCTAATCACCGATTTTTTTATGATTTTAGCCTGGGCCAGTCCCTTTAAAGGGTTAATCCGCTTAATACAACGATTCTAAAGTAGCATTCGTGTGATGCTTCAAAAATATTTTCCCTGTAGGCCCCCTATGTTGGTTACCTCTGTGTTCTATTGATAGAACAAAAAGTGGTTACTTACCTATTAACACCGTAGTTCTCACAATATCAAGAAAAAATAACCAGTATAACATAAAATGAGACGAAAATCACATATTTGAATCGTGAGCTGAACAAAAAAAATGCAGCTGATGACATTTAGGAAAAACATTGTCTCAGGGGAGATGTACATCATAGATTATATTTTCAATTCACCAGGTGACCGTAGATTCTGAGTTACCTGCAGGGTGCAAACGTGCCCGGTATTCGAACATGCCCGGCCGTCCTCCTCTATATTCAATTTTACACACTTTAGGGCCTACCAAGTCACTAAACTCATCATATGTTGATCTACTTCACCGAGAGGATAGAATCTATTTATGCCGAACAGACGAAACATTAGGTCAATGTCAGTGTAATGCTGGGCCGGCTTATACGCCGGATCCGATAAATATATTAATATTATGCCATGTATATGTCATGTATATGAGCGGATGCCTTGTCAGCTCATGACACCTGACATAATCAGTTAAATGCTGGTCCAGTATCTACTTAGTTGGCCCGGCTGGCAGCATTACATTGACAGAAGTGTTTAATGAAGTAAAAATCCCACATAATAGGCAAAATTAACGTTTATAAACGTTGAAACTATAGGGTGAGGTGGAAATTAACCAGAAAAAACGTCTATACAACGTAGATAATTTACGTTGAAATGTCTCGATAATTTGAAGTATAAACAAAGTTTATTTAATGTCATGTGGAAACATTGCACTCCGATTTTTAAAAGAACACCAAGAAACGTATATTTGCTTTCGTTTTAAAGCAGCTCCTTGGGATGACATCAATTTTCGTTTTTAGTTTTGTAATGAAGAAGTGTATCCCCCAGATCAATATTTTATTTTTTTCAAAGTTTTTAGATTTAAAAAAATATTTTTTATCAACATTCCTATTATTCCGCTCTAAACCCAAACACACTTTTTGTATACCTAAGCACTTGCTAAAGGACGGTTTAATGTTCCTACAGCATTGGACCACATGTTGATGCCCATCGTTGGGCAGACAATCAGTGCTGCAGGTGTATCCCCCATGTCCTGACTATAAGACACCAATTACCGGCGATTGCTTTGATCTCACTGTCCAAGACGTGGGAATATGTGGTGTAAAGTGCTGTATATTGCTGACTTGTTTTGTTTAAATGGCAATATACGACCTGGAAACTATTTCACTCTTTTTCGGTGCTTTAAAATTGTTTTTAGACTTTTTTGTATTTTTAGTTAAGATCAGTAGGCTATATAGCTTCATATAAATTAAATGTTCACAATTGACACAATTGAAAATGTCTCATCCCACGGGGTCCCTTTAATTAATGGTTTTAAAAAAGACGTTTAAAACAGGTTGTTTTGATGTCACTTGTAAACATAACATTTTGGTCTGAAAATAACTGTTGATATGACGTATATTATTTGTTATTTCAAACTTTAAATAGTGGTTTGAAAACAGACGTTTGTAGAACGTTGGTTTTGTGTCACTTCCAAACATTTTTTTGTGGTTTGAAAATATTGAGACAACAGTGTTTTTTTTGTACAAATAATTTTATTTACAAACCACACATCAAAACATTCATACATGTATACAAATTATTCAATATTAGAAACAATACAAATAATAACTTGTGATCTAGAACAAAGACAAACCGTTATCGTACGTGGTTCCCAGCAAACACGAGACCCCGATCCAGCGCTGCCCAGTGTTGGCGCATCGTTTCCGACTCTGGACCACTAACACTAAATCTACCCCGGCCAAGAACCACGCGCCTGCTGGCATACACGTAATTACACATAATTATAAAAATAGCCTAATAACAAACATTCAACAATTATATCTATTTAAAATTTTAGTTCCAAATTAAATTCCATCTGGTCCATTTTTCCTTTTTCTTAGTAACAATATATTCTTAACTTTTAAACTTCTCAATGTACATCTTAAACTCATGAAATAAACGTATTGTTTCTGCAAATCTCGAAATGTAAATAATTTTTTTGGCCAGGAAAATTAGGAAACTCTCCTTCATATTCTCCGTTCCAAAAAATATATCAATTTTTGTTCCTTGTTTTCCATGTAAAAAATCAGTCCAAAACAATTGTGTAAAACGCCAGTCCCAAGATAAATGGCATAAATCTTCAATTTCTTCATTACAAAATGTACATAA
This sequence comes from Flabesymbios commensalis, assembly GCA_964017125.1. Classification (NCBI taxonomy): domain Eukaryota; kingdom Metazoa; phylum Annelida; class Polychaeta; order Terebellida; family Flabelligeridae; genus Flabesymbios; species Flabesymbios commensalis. The sequence continues at coordinate 61,555,177 of OZ024911.1, forward strand.
CCAATCTTCTCGGAGTTTTCATGTGTTGAGCCAAAAATTATTTATAAGTAGGCCTATATCATGTAAAAAAACAGTACTGAAACTCAATTAACTTCATTTCCAAACATACTTTTTATATCCTAGAAAAGAATTAACTCTAATTCACATCCTCCGATTTTCTGAGTATCTTTCAATGCGAGGTACACGTACATCTATATCCCATAGCCCCAAAATTCCATTATAAACAATTTTCGGGCTTATTTTACCCTCACTGAATAAACATTCCTGGTTATTAAATCTCACACCTGATTCTATTGTTCTCGTATTTAAATTATTTTGTAAAAATATGTTAGTTTATTTGAGACACGAAACCAGCCCTGCCTAATTCAAAAAAATCCCTGTGTGTTAACCTTTAGACTGCTTATGACGTTGCTAAACACGTACATATACGTCTGAAAAAACTAGCATAATAAGAGTGGGTATTGTCGCAATGAAAAACTAATTATATTAAAAACAAAAGTATTATGCCTGTCACACGTGGTAGGAATAATTGAGGATCGTTCATTGTGGGTCTAGTTTTTCCAATTTTTATCCGCAAATGCAAAACCTAGCGGGCATTTTAGAAATACAAATAACAGGTGCACGCTGACAGCAAAGGTTTATTTACCAACAATACTGTGGTCATTTTAACCAAGGAAAATATTACCCCGGTTTTAACCAAAAAAAAACCACTCAACCTAGAGGCAATTTTAGAAAGGCGATTTTGTCAAAAATGAGCTCATATGGGTCCATAGCCTTACCAATTTTTTTTTCAAAAATGTGTTGCTTAATTGGATCTAATTTCCATATTCAAAATGGCCGCCATAAGAACAGTGCATAAAGTGAAAATGCGCCACATCTCAGTAACCATTCATCATATGAAAACAAATAATGGCTCTACACCTAGGTTTTCGGGCATGGGGGATACGTTGGTGGCATTATTTTTGTCATCCAAGGTCAAGGTCACACCCTGGATCAATGTCATAGGTCATTGTCAGCCACCAGCAAGTGAAAATTTGCCATATCTCAGTGACTTGTCCTGATATAAAACCAAATAATGGCTCCACACCTACGTTTTCGGGTACGGGGAAGCCGTTGGTGCCATTATTTTTGTGTTTCAAGGTCAAGGTCACACCATGGGTCAATGTCATAGGTCATGTCAACCACCAGAAATTTAAAATATGCCATCTCAGTACCTTGTAATCATATATTAACAATTAATGGCTCTACACCTAGGTTTTCGGGTATGGGGAATCCGTTGGTGCCATTAGCTGAATTGAAGCAAACCCAACAAAAATAGGCTATTTTCACCTATTTTAAGCTGATTTGACGTTTCTGTGACCTTGCGATGACCATGTTATGACCTTGGGGTAACACCCCTGTCAAGCCGAACCTCAATCCATGTCACCAGGTGCGCTTGGGTTGGGATTCATCATTATGTATTCGAATTACTGGCCATTGGTCCAAACATGACAATCGTTATTTATTTGGTCCATTTCTGCCATATGAGGAAGGGGTGACATAAGTGTGATTTGATGGGGTATTACTCATCTAGCCCTTATATTAACTATGTAACCTCCTGTGGTGTTTTGGTTATATTTCCATGCTGGTGTCTAGGTGAGTTTCAACCACTATTGACATCTCAAGTGAGTTGAATTGAAGCAGGCCCAACAAAAATGGGCTATTTTCACCTATATTAAGCTGATTTGACCTTTCTGTGACCGTGTGATGACCTTGTTATGCCTTGGGGTAACACCCCTGTGAAGCTCAACTCCAAACCATGTCACCATGTGTAGGCCTACTTAGGTTCGGGAATCATCCAATGTATTTGAAGTAGGCCTACTGGCCATTGGTCCAAACATGATAATCGTCGAGTTATTTGGTCCATTTCTGCCATATGAGAAAGGGGTGACATAAGGGAGATTTGATGGGGTATTACCCCTCTAGCCCTTATATTAACCCTACAACTTATTGGGGTAGTTTGGTATGTTTCCATGCTGTGGTCTAGGTGAGTTTCAACCACCATGACATCTCAAGTGAGCTGAATTGAAACAAAACAAAAAAATAGGCTATTTTCACCTACTTTAAGCTGAGTTGACCTTCTTGTGACCTTGAGATGACCTTGTTATGACCTTGGGGTAACACCCCTGTCAAGCCCAACCCGAACCCAAGGCACCAGGTATAGGCCTAATGGGTCTGGGATTAATCAAATATATTTGAAGTACTAGCCATTGGTCCATGACAATCGTTTTGTTATTTGGTCCATTCCTGCCATACGAGAAAGGGGTGACATAAGGTTTATTTGATGGAGTATCACCCCTCTAGCCCTTATATTACCCCCTCCCCCCCCCCCCCAGTAACCTCCCGGGGTGTTGTGGTATAGCTCCATTCTCGGGTCTTGGTGAGCTACAACCACCACACACATCTCGAGTGAACAGAATTTGAACAAAACTCTCCAAAGAGCAATTTTCAACCATTTTAAGCTGATTTGGCCCGGTTTTAATTAAATTTGGTTGACATGGTTACCAGATAAACACAGATAAGTGACCATTATCCTGCCGAGCCAGCAGCCAGAAGGTTGAGCCTTTATGTAGCCATTGTTCAAAGGCTAAAACGTTCCCAGAAAATACTGGTATTGATTATTTTTATCCCAGGGTTATACCATATAAACATTTCCTTCCTACAAGGTTCAGTTTCTATAAGTTCATCCCACAGCTGAAAAGTTTTAATATAGAAAGATGGAAAAATCAGGTTTTTTGTACAAGTACATAATTCTGGACATTTAATAGCGGCTGATAAATCTAAATTATTTGATTTAAAATATTGTCTAACCAGTAGTGCCCATACCTGTTCGCCATCACTGTCAAATATTTGTATAAACCATTTTAATTTGATAAGATGATAAGAGCCACCTGGTGAATAACTATAGATATAAACATTCCTAGTTGTGAGTACACCTGTGTGACGAAACCTCCCGCACCCTTCACAACAACGAAAGAGGCGTCAATATAATCCTATTGTGTGTGTGTGTCGATATTATCAGAGTATGATCAGCGTTAGCGACGATTTTAGCCGTTATATTACTTTACATGACTGTATGCCCATACATGGAGCAGTATGCACCTGTTTGTATCAGCTGTATCACCTGTTTGTTTGCAGCAGGTATGTACTGACAAGTAGCTCATAAACATGATGAAAGGATATTATTGAACTGAACTGAGCTGAACTGAACGTTACAGTACAGCCGGGTGTGTCATTGAATAGCAAGATGGGAGCTGATTTACCAGCCTTATCAGAAATTGAATAAACATTGTGTTTGCATATCGGTAAGTGTTAATTATCATTTTAATCTGCACCCACGGAAACTAGTTTTTACTCAACATAGACTCAACATCATTACTCACCATAGTCTCAGTCAACATACATTATACAGTATATTGATCTAAACTTATTGTAAGCTTTTTATAAGCCTATTGTAGTATTTTAGTTTTTTACATGATCTTGTGTATAATCCAAGAAAACAAACACAGTGATGCAGTTGACCCAATGCTGGTTTAATGTTGGCCCACCGTCTTCGACGCCGGCCTAACATTAATCCAACATTAGTTTAATGTCTCGTGTTTGCTGGGTTAAATACCTAATCATTTGGAACAGTTCTATATATAGGTATATGGTGATAGAAGGTTGTTTTTCATTGGCGCATGAGGGGCGTGTGTATGTAGTGGCTAGCGCTATCCCACCAACGCCAGGGTTCAAATTCAAATTAATGTATTTATGCTTAACTTTTTAAGTGCTGAGAAGAAGAAAAATACTTGTTTATTCAACCATAGAGAATAAACCTATAAAACCTAGGAAACAAACTATTTTTTACAGGGTGGACCAAGACCACAAGGTCGCTATCATGGAGACCACCCGTGTACATCATTCATATACCAATATAAAACATTTTGATATGGAATATTAGTAATATAAATATATTAGCTATACATGTGAAGTGAATGAATATAATTATCATTAAGTTGAATGTATAAAATAATAAATTTACAGCCATGATACCACAGGTTCGTGGCATGATATTTACAGATTGGACAATTATTCATATCGAACACAAGCTTTTGGGGTTCAAATAGTTTAGTATAACTGCCATGCAGAACAAAAAGGCAGTATTTGCTTACTTGTAAATCAAGCAGATACTGCCTTTTGGCTTTGACTATATTCACGCAGAGATTGTTAATATCAGCATACTGTTGATGGAAATATGTTGGAAGTTTGCAGGTCAATATTGTTCTCTTTGTAGATTGGAAGGAATGACCACTGTACCCACCGAAGCTGAAGGGACCGACCCTCATAAAACCACCGATGACAAATCTGAATGTGAAATTAAAGTTACATCTGAGTGTGCAAAGACCGAAAGTATCGAGGATTCGTCCGAGCTTGAACAAGAGCCCGAAGAGGTGGAGGAGGAGGTCATCGACTGCATAGAAGATGTACCCGTGAGGATGCTTCATTATACTAGTGGAAAATATGGCTATGATTTCGACCCACCAGAAACCAAGACAGACAGGCGCTGTATTATACTATAAAAGTGATTAAATTTATATCCCACCCTGATATTACTGGTATTGACCATATAAGTATATACAGTTAAATGCACAAGGTAAATTAACAATGCGATACATTATTGAACATAAACATGAGCTTATTATCTGATTATTATTGTCCTTGAAGGATAATATAATAAATATCCAATCTTCATTGGTTAACATGCTTAAAGGGCATAATTATATGCTTAAAAACGCAGTGACCAGGAGTAAAACGAAAAGTAAAAACAACAATAATTTAGCTTAGATCTTTAAGAATATAAACAAAATAGATCGTTTTGAAATTTTTCATCGAATGCTAG